>JACRUU010000015.1:13211513-13226513 GCA_030449085.1 Kryptopterus vitreolus | reverse complement strand
ATAAACAATTGCTCCTTTTTACGCTTTATCCGACCGCTTTATCCGACTTCCCTCGGGTCACGGGGATTTACTGTTTGTTTTGGAATGCATTAAGGCAGGGATACACCCTGGATGGAACACAAACACACACACAATCACACACACACACACACACGAGGGACAATTTTATGCATGTTTTTGCCAATCAAACCTTATGTTTTTGGCCCAGGGGAGGAAACCGAAGAACCCGGAGAAACCCTATGCTTTTCATTCATTCATTCATCTTCTAGCGCTTTATCCGATCTTCCCTCGGGTCACGGGGAGTCTGTGTCTATCTCAGGCGTCTATGGGCATTAAGGCAGGATACACCCTGGATGGAATGCCAACCCATCGCAGGGCACACACACACACACACACACACACACACACACACACACACATTCACACACGAGGGACAATTTTTCCAAGGTGCCAATCAACCTACCGTGCATGTTTTTGGACCGGGGAAGGAAACCGGAGAACCCGGAGAAACCCTATGCTTTTAACCTTTGTTAATTGATTCATCTTCTACCGCTATATCCGATCGTCCCTCGGGTCACGGGGAGCCTGTGCCTATCTCAGGCGTCTATGGGCATTAAGGCAGGATACACCCTGGATGGAATGCCAACCATCATCACACCACACACACAGCACACACACACACACACACACACACATTCATACACTAGGGACAATTTTCCAAGGTGCCAAATCAACCTACCGTGCATGTTTTTGGACCGGGGGAGGAAACCGGAGAACCCGGATTCATCTTCTACCGCTAACCCTTTCGGGAGATTCATCTTCTAAAACCCCCTGAGGACCTCCAATCTCACCGTGCATGTTTTTTGGGGGGGACGGGGACCCCCTGAACATGCACAAACTCCACACACACACACATGGCCGAGACGGGAATCGAACCCGGACCCTGGCGGTGTGAGGCGAACGTGTTAACCACTAATCCACCGTGCCTCTTTGTTAATTGATTGATGGTTTAATTGATCGAACGGGTGTGAATGTCTCCCTCTAGCGGTGTCTCCGCGCGTTGCGTGGCGGCCATATTAGCGCCGGAGCTCCTCCATCTTCATCCACTCAAGACTGCGAACAGCGCCATGCAGCCAGCGTCAGCTCCAGCTCCATCCCCCGGCCTGTGACCGGCACCAGGGCGATAGAATACACGCCAATAAAGCGCCATTTATTCACTCTGCTACACAACACGCACAGACCACGTCCACCATGGAGGCTGTAAAAGCGTTTAACGGCGAGGTTTGTTTCACTTCCACACTATTATTGTTGTTATTATTATTGTTGTTGTTGTTGTGATGTTGATGAGACTGGAGCTCATGCTAAGCGCCTGTAGGCCCCTGACGAACAACGCCAACGTTTCTGACCCGAACCGGTTATCTCAATAAAATACACTTAGTTCTGTTAAAATACGCGTTTCGGTTTATTTTTATTTGTATTTTTATTTATAATATTGTTACTAATAGACACCGTGGAGCTAATTTGCTAATACGAGAGCGCTAATACAAAAGCCGCTAGCATGCTAAGCTGGGTTTCGAGCTAGCCGTGTCATACATGCACACTGCTCCCTAATGTTATTTATTATCTTATTTATCAAAACAAATACAAATTAGGCTTAAATTCTACATATCGGTTATGTTTATTGCTGCATATTGTGTAATAGCTAGATCACAATATAAACATGTTCTGTATGTAAATATATAGATTATATATATATATATATATATATTTTTTTTTCTCTCCTTTATAAAATAGGGCTTTTAAAAATATAATAATAATAATATAATAATAATAATAATAATAATAATAATAATTGGGTAATAAATAATATAATACAATAGTATTAGTAGTACTGTATTAGTAGTATGTGTAGTAGGGGTGGTGGGGGTTTGCAAGATGTGACGAGGATGCAAACCGGAAATGGGTCATAACAGCAAAACATCTGGATTTTGGTGTTTATTTGCATTGTTTTTTGTAAATAATCAATAATTTGAGACAGATGATCAATAGAAGAATCCGGGCAAGTAGTTATGGATTACTATATATATTATATATATATATATGAGAGAGAGATAGAGGGGTGTATGTGGGTGTGTATATATATATATATATAGTGTGGTGTGTGTGTGTGTTGTATATATATCTATATATATATATATATATATATATATATATATATATATATATATATATATATATATAAGATACATACACAACATACACCCCACTCTCTCGGGTTATATATATATATATATACATATACACATAAAGTAATCCCATACTACTCTATCTATCTATCTATCTATAGAGTAGTTATGGATTACTTATATGTATATATGTATATATATATATATATATATATATATATATATATATATACTATATATATATATATATATATATATATGAATGAGAGAGTGGGGGTGTGTGTATGTGTGTGTGTGTGTGTATAGTGTGTGTAGTGTGTTTGTGTTTATATATATATATATATAGCTATATATAGATAGATAGATAGATAGATAGATATAGATAGATAGATAGATAGATTAGATTATCACATTGATTAATCAAATAAAAGCACAAATAGTTTTCAAAAAATCAGACGTTTTTATTGCTGAAATTGGATTCAAGAAGATCTGTGGAAGCGGAACCCATTTAGTGCATTCAGTATTGCGTGAAAATACAAATAAATATAATAAATTAATTAATAAATACATGTATTATAATAAATATAATAAATACATTTCAGGTCAAGAAGCTTTTGTTGTTATTGCTAACATATATAAATGACGTATCATAATGAACATGGCTTGTGCTGGAGACATGGATGTATGTGAGTTGAAATTAGTATAGCGTGTGTGTCTGTGTGTTTAGGTTATAGCAATTCAGTAACTGTGTCTGTGTGTGTGTGTGTGTTTTGTGGAGCCTGATGGCTTGTCTGGTTGTGTGTGTGTGTGTCTGTGTGTTTAGGTTATAGCAATTCAGTAACTGTGTGTGTGTGTGTGTGTGTGTGTGTGTGTGTGTGTGTGTGTGTGTGTGTGTTTGTGTGTGTGTGTGTGTGTGTGTGTGTGTGTGTGTGTGTGTGTGTGTGTTTGTGGAGCCTGATGGCTTGTCTGGTTGTGTGTGTGTGTGTTGAGCACAGTCTGGTTGTGAGGCCTGCATGAACATCTTTCCTGATGGTTGTGTGTGTGTGTGTGTGTGTGTGTGTGTGTGTGTGTGTGTGTGTGTGTGTGTGTGTGTGTGTGTGTGTGTGTGTGAGGGATGTGTGGGGTCATCCACAGTGCAGTTACATTTACGGTTTCAGTGTCTTTTGTTTTTACGGCGTGGTGCGACAGTAATAACGGTCCGTAGGGAAACACATTGCTCCGTATATGGATAATAATAATGCTTTATGCTTTCGAGGAATTTTCCGATTCACATCAACCCTCTTTCTCCTCGTGTCCGTGTTTATGGCCGAACACCATTTTAGAACTTTTAAAAAATAAGTAACTTTTTTTTTTTTTATGGAGAAAGAGAGAGAGTTCATTTTCTGGAATTGATCATATCAGCCATTGTATAAGGATAGAACTTCACCTCCAGTACCAGGGAAACACTAAAATCCTGATTGGATCAGGACATCTGAAAGAATTCTCTGGTGTTTATCCCTAATGTTTGCCTCAGTTGCATCATTAGACATTAAACTGAACAGGGACACTTTGTCCATCTAGCATTTATAATAATAATAATAATAATATGTTCTTTAACGCCAAGTTTGTCATATTTGGAATAAAATCACAGGAACGATATGGCAGGGAATAATAAAGTAATTATAAAGCAACTATATCACGTATAAAAAAACAAAACAAAACCAATGTATAGAGATCTGTATCAGCGCCTGTACTAGGAATGTGAACATCGTCAATACGTTTATGTATATTTGTGTGTATTTTAAGCACTTGAGCAATGATGATGTAAAGTATAACGTGTTTTTTTGTTTGTTTGTTTGCTTTTCAGCTGTATTCTCTGAATGAATATAAGCCTCCGATCTCAAAAGCCAAGATGACCCAGATCACCAAATCCGCCATTAAAGCCATAAAGGTAAGTATCTAGACACATGCAAGTGTGGAGAGAGAGAGAGGTTTTATGGGTTTAGGATTTCCTCCCAGCATCCTCCTGGTAGCACAGTAAACAAAAAGGATTTTTTTTACATACAATAATTTATTAGCGTTAAAATAAAAATAAGTTATCAATTATTTATTAATTTTTCATCCCAGATCTCTGCTATAACAAATTTTTCTTTATTAGACCAGTTGTGTATGAAATGGTCGATTTATTATGTGTAGTTAACTCTATAGCCAGTAGATGGCAGCATTGCACAGCAGTGAATATGTTGTGGAAGCGGTCTCGATTCTAATTATTTAAAAAATATATATTTAATGGTTCTTAAAATTTTTTCGTAGTAATATAAAATAATATATAAAAATTTAGTGATTTATGTTTTCATTTAAATATAACATTTTTAAATGTATTTATTAAAAAAAAAATCTTAATGAAGGCTAATTTTAGGCTTTCACATTCTGGGTTTATTTATGACCTAAAACTAATATTTATTACATGTTGTTATAATATTGTAACGATTTAACCAAGAAAACAAAGAGTGGTGTATAGTTGGATTAAAGGATGAAGATTAAAAAAATCACGTTGTGAATTTCGGTCGCTGTTATGGAATTCGTAATGGATTAATTTAGTAAAATTTGATGGTGGTGTGGTTTTTCACCGTGTGTATGATATAGTGGTGCGTCTTCCTCCGTAAAAAAAAAAAAAACGCTCGGGAATCGCCATAACTCTCAAAGTGGCTTTGTGATTCATCACCAATGAGGCCAAGTGTCTGAAGTGACACACATGTGCTTCTTTTTCATTAGTAGGAGTGAAAACATCATTAAACGTACATATAAAGTGTTAAAAAGTGATAAACAGATCAGAGGGATACATTACTAAGAGACGACAGGAAGGCGATCACGAATCCGCGCTAAACAACCAAAGATAAACATAAACTGAACGTTTCCTGCCAGTGTAAATATCCTATTAACCCTTCCCAGTCATTATACAGAGATGACCTTTATTTATGGGATTTTAATCCCTGAGTGTTTTTTTTTTTTCTTCTACCATTGTGCAATGTTGGTGTAAATGTGAATAACACCTCTTTCCCCTTCCCTCAGCAGCTCTCCCAGCACCCCAAAGCACTGGACGATGGGGGGAGTGTGAGAGAGAGAGAGAAAAAGAGAGAGAAAGAGAGTTTCAGAGTGATATGAGATCCCCTAACCAGCTTAGGTAGGAGATGGGCTGTTTTAATAGGACGATGGAGCACCAAGAAAGCAATTATATGACACACGAGTGCACACACACACACACACACACACACACACACACACACACACAGTGTAAAATCAGCTTGGATTTGGAGTTGTGTAGCTTCAGACTAGATTATTGTTGCCGTGTGCATTTTTAATGAGGTCTGATTTATTCCATTTGCTTTAGTTCCATTTCTTCGCTGTGATTTATTCGCCTACGCTTGAACGCTGATTTTTTTTGGAAGTGACTGTTATCTTTGGATTGGTGATGTTTGAGTGTTCAGTTGATTATGTCATGACTTCACATTTGGAAAGAAATGATGGGCGCTAATAAGGCTTATAATAAGTATATAATAAATAATAAGACTGTTTTTATAGTTTAAACCCTAAATATACAACCCAAAACACTTTGTCATTTCAAACTCGGGTTAATGTATTACCCTTAGATTAAGAATGTAAAGGTAAAGGCGTATACTCTACAGTACTGAATGTAAAATACCCGTGTTACTATGGTATTGTCATTCATGCATTCGCTCACCAATTGTGAATTATTTGGCCTTAAAACACATCGTAAAGGATTTTTTGGCGTGGGAAAAGCACTAAATTTCGTAGGGTATTTCGATAAAATTCACGGGTGAGTGAGACCACACACTCTGGGGGTCAGCTGTTCATTATATGTACTATATTTGATCTATGACTCGCTGCTGATGCTTTGCTGAGGAACGTACTATTACATTAGCTAGCATAAAATATTGTCTGACAATTGTTTTAAAGGAATAATCCGGATGCAGGAACTCCGGACCCTCACTTGATGTTAAAATTGGATTTTCGTTTTTTCCAACCTTTTTTTTCGCCAAAAATTTTGTTTAAATATTATTTATTTTAAAATGTATTTATTGAATTTATTTTTCAAATTCAAAATTGCATTTCGTCGCTCAAAAAAACCTCTCGCCGTTTTTGTTTCGGTTCACCTCCTGTATTTGGCTTCATTCCGAATTAAATCTCACGCTTTTTGTCCAGAAAATATTTAATATGGTCGTCCGATAGTGAATTTTACGAATAGCTAAATTTCATCATAACTGATATGCTAAAAAAAAAATTAATACAGGATTAAAAAAAATCAAACTTGACACTGTGTATATAATAATTCTTAATTTTTATTACAAAAATGTCAATGGTACCGAATCATAAAAATGTGCGAAATGAAACAAATAATGCTTCGTTAATAAATATTCGGCAAAAAAGAAGATGTATGTCAAATTGAAACAAATAAAATAAATCAAAACGGTAACATCTAAAATTCATTCATCGATAAACGTCATGTGATGTCAGTGATTCGCCTCTAGAGGCCGCTCTCGTACTGTACAACACAACCTGGAAAAACTCTTCAGGTTGGACCAAATATCCGTGCGGATTTAAAATGTTTATAACTGTTCCACCTCTGTTACAAATGCACTGGTAGAAGAATGAACACTTGGTAAATGTGACGTTTGGTCCCACAGGGTCGTTTCCACTTGTTTTAATCCTCTCTGTGTACAAAGAGCATCCGGCTTGGTGAAGATCTGTGGTGATTGTTGACCGCCTTATGATTTCTGATCGTATCTTATGTAGCATTATGTTTTTTTTTTGTTTTTAATAACCATCCTGGAGTGACCCACTTACACCTTCTGCCGACATCCAACTTTATTTGAGCTATAATTTGGTCCTTGTAGATGAGAATGCACCCTGACCAGCTCTTTAGGGCTGCTTGTTGTAGTTATCCAGCGTATTGAGAAGAGCAAGGTTGAATTCCTTTGTCTTTCTCAATGACTGCGCCCAGTTTTATCTTAATCCACACACCTTTAATCCATGATCTTACACACACTAATGTTTCTGGATTTTTTTTTCCCCAAACAACAAAAGTAGTGAAGGAACAGAAACGTCGCTTTAATTACCGTTCACCTCATAGCGCTGTTATATTGGATTGTAATTATCCACATACATTATTTTAAATATTTTTTTCCCATGAAGATCGTATTTGGCTGTAAATTTTGTATATGAGTTTTAATTTCCTGAATATTTTCTGCATGAAAAGATTTTCTCGGTATTTGTTTGTATGTACGCGTTGGTCACAGACCCGAGTGTTGAACTCTAAGCCGCATTCGCGTGTTCGCTTTTCGCATCGCTGAGAATAACGTACCAGATTACCCGAGATCTGTAGGAAAAAAAATCACTTTTTATAAATAGTACATCTTTAGTGTCTTAATTCACTGACTTGAAGGATTTTATGAGCTTCTCATTAGGTTTTATTTCATCAGCGGTCTATTTGCTTGAATTTTGTGAGGCTTTTGTAATATTATGGTGCGTATTTACGAGATGTATTTTGCTTTTCTGAGGTGTTTACCAAGAGCAGCTATCATAAATTTGTGTGTACATCAATGTGGATTTGCGGTCTGGGACATGGTCCTAAACTCAGTCCCTGTATGCTGTACTTGGTCTCATACGTGTTTTTATTTATTCAGTGCTGGGGCTTGTTTGAGGAAATCGTGGCTTAATTAAAACGCAGTGCAGGTGATGGTGTGGAATTTTATCTCGTACACTTGCTGCTAACTTTGTACCGAAGAGATTCTGCTGTTTCACAAATTACAATCGTGTGTTATTCGAATCGGAGACATTTTGCTGACGTCTGTGTTTGAGTTTCATTATTTTTGGGCTTGGAAATGGCTCCTTATTAACATCTTTACACATAAATTAGTATAAATCTCTCTTTTTGGAAATTTCCAGATGTTTATATTATCGATTGCATTATCGGGAGCTTGGACCCAGATCTCTAGGTTTAAAGTTATGATTATTACTGTATTCATGCTACTTATAGCAAAGAAAACAACAGCGCGTACCCACAGGAAATGAGCTCGCAATTTTCCTTTCTTGGCATCAGTACTGCAACCAAGAGCATTTAGAGCCATGTGATGTTTTATTACGGAAACACAAGTCATATTTTATATTAAAGTACTCAATCTGTATGAAAGAGAGAATAAATTATTGATATACGAGTGTGTGTGTATGTGTGTGTGTGTTGTGTGTGTATGTATGTAATACCCCATAAAAGTATAATATATATGTATATATATAATATATATATATCTATATATATCTATATATATATATATATATATATAGTATACAACACACATCCATATTTAAATTATTCTCTGTACAATCGGATGTGTTATCTTTGTGTGTATTTGTGTTGTTTTCTATATAAAATATTGCTTGTTTGGGGGCCATCCCCACCTTTTGTATCTTATTTTGTTTATTTGTTATTCCACTCTATGACCCATTGGTTTCCCAGGGATCGGGGAGGGGGGGGGGGGTCGGGGAGACAAGCTGTGGTTTATACTGTAGATATAAAAGAATATAAATACGCTGTTTGTGAGGACAACCTGCAGGTGGTGCTGTTACTCTAGCTGTAAAACAGTATATATAAATGCTCGTCGCAACGCACGTTGGGGGGAAAATCATAGCGACAGATGAACACACATACACATACTTATTGTGTTTTGATGTAGTTATGATTTATGTTCCTTCGTTAGTTTTTTGTGAATGTTATAGCGTCTCTGTACAATTGGATGTTGTTAAATATTTGAATGGTGGATTGGAAAATATTACAGATATGAAAATGAGAAAACATTGAATATAATTGATCACTGTGGGTGAATTCAGGGTGAGAATGAATGAAAAAAAGAGGTTATAAATAGCTTTTTTTGGGCTTCTTACACATTCATACAGAATTTGTGTCGTCAGAGAGAAATGTAGAGAGTATATTTTTAATTTATATGATCATTGCAGACAATATATTCTGTCACAATAGAAGTCATGTGATGGGTTGGCCGATATATCGGATATTGGCGATAATTTTGGCGACAATGTAAAACTTTGGAATATTGTGAATATTAAATATTTAAAATTCAAGCAATACTATTATAAAAGAACATGGTGACCGTCCAATATTATATAACCTTGCGTATTACCGCTCAACAGATGTCAGGTTTCTTTTTTCTTTCTTTCTTTTCAAACCTGAGAGTGGATGATGATCTTCAAAAAGAACATTATTTTTAATAAGGAAAAAATGTTTTTTGCTATCTTCTTCTCTCTCTCTCTCTCTCTCTCTCTCTCTCTCTCTCTCTCTCTCTCTCTCTATATATCTATATATATCTATATATATATATATATATATATGAATATAAATAAATTATTTTATTTATATATTTATTTTCAAAAAAAATTTATATATTTATATATTTATTTTCAAAAATATTGCATTATACACAATTTTTATTATACACAGGTTTGTAGGTTTGTGGTTTGTAGAGTGAAATTGTATTAACTAATTATTATCTAGTTTCAAACGAACCTGCCTAACCTGGGTTAATGTCTGGGTGTAATCAGATATGTCCATGTTGGACAATCATGCAAATATGATCGACCTTTTAGCTGTAATATAATTAAGTCTTTAGATAAATTAATCTTGGCTCTGTGTTTGTATTTATAGGAAACATTTTCCATGCTTGTAAGATATGTACTTAGATATGCACTATTGGTGGGGGGGGTGTAATGTGGTGTATTTGTACTTTTGCCACAAAATGCAAAGAAGTCCACTGTTGCATTTTATAAAAGAAAAGTAAAAAGCATTTTGAACCTTAAATTTGCGCGGGTAGATATATATATATATATATATATATATATATATATATATATATATATATATATGATATATATGTATGTATATATGTGTGTGTGTGTATATGTATATATATATATATATATATATATATATATATAGTTTTTGTTGTTTATATTTACAATGTTGAAGAGATATAGGTTTGTAAGACTGATTGTAGGATTTTGAAAGGAAAAAAGTGATCAGCAGGATGTGGTGCAATGCTTTGTGATGGGTTGTGTAAATTAGAACCGTATTAATTCCACATGTAATGCATCTGCAATCTTTATATTGTAAACATATTTAAATTCTCCCACATTTAAGTCAATATAAAAAAAGTATTAATAATATAATGTAAAAAAAATATATATATATATAGGTTTAATGATGTGGTAATGCATTGTGGAATGTAATGGAAAAATGTACTGCATAGTAAATATGAAATGCACAAGTTTTGTAGTGTTTGGCTCGTTTTAAGTGGAGGGTTGTGTTTAGTTTTATTATTATTTACTCTAGTGTTTTATTATTAGCGGTCTGAATAATTAAGATGGTTTTTGTCAGATTGATCTTAAATGAACTCCTGAAGCTTTTTCTCACTTTATATCTTGTTAAAATTGCAGTCCGGGGTTTACGCTTCATTAAGCATATAAATGTATGTCTTGTTTTTATTTATTTTTACTTGCAGTATACACTTTAATTTAATTGCGTCCCCTTTGACTTGTAGTGATGATGATGGCATTTAACAGAAATACAATGAAACAAATAGCTGGAGGTTTTTCTGTGTTTTGGAATGAATTTGCTTGAATAAAGCCGTATTTAGAGCTCAGTATTTGCATCATTATGACCAATAGAGGATTTTCTAATAGAGGAGTTTCTACACGGTCGTATTTTGTATGAAAACTCCGACTTGTTTTACCGTGGGTCATATTGGAGCAATAATTTAACAACTTAAAACACAATAAAGCAATATTTTTCATCCAATCCAAATGTATTTATCTAATTATTGTTATTATATAGTTATATAGTTCTTTTTTTCCTGATTATGGACTTTATTATGCAAATAATCTAGATATTTCAATCTGTGACCTAATGGGTTACATCATTCTAATTGGTGTATACTTGCAAACGTATATTAAAATATGGGAACGAGTTTACACTTTATTTCTGTAATACTTTTTTTTTTTTTCTGTGTGACCAGATAATGCTGGGAGGAAAAAAAAAAGAATCAAATAATAGGCTAACAAAATAATAAATGAATAAAAATGTTGTTTTTATGTTGTAAAGTCATTTTTCGCAAATTCCGTTTTTCTTTTTCCCTTCCCAGTTCTACAAACATGTGGTGCAAAGTGTGGAGAAGTTTATTCAGAAGGTCAGTGAGCCTACAAAACCGACATTGAATAAGCCGATTCATAAACCGAATTATTATTATTATTAACCCTGATTTGCTACACATTTATTTATTTGTTTGTTTGTTTGTATGTTTTGAATAAAAAAAACTATCCATAGTGCAAGCCAGAGTACAAGGTTCCCGGCCTGTACGTCATCGACTCGATCGTGCGTCAGTCGCGGCACCAGTTCGGCCAGGAGAAGGACGTGTTCGCGCCACGCTTCAGCAAGAACATCATCAGCACCTTCCAGAACCTCTACAGATGTCCTTCTGATGATAAAGTACGCTATACAAGTTTTTTCTTGTACAGCAATCAATGTCGTTGGCGTATAAATACGTTATTCTGTGCTCAGCAAATATCAGTATATTACTGCCATTAAATACCGTGATTTGCCTCTAGAGGCTGCTCTTGTGCGGCGCACGGCAACCCGGAAAAACTATTGATATTGAGTTTTGCTGATGGTTCCAGCAATTAAGATCACCGGAGCATATTAATGAGCATGTGGCCCAAATGTCCTTTTCCAGAGCAAAATCGTCCGTGTCCTAAACCTGTGGCAGAAGAATAGCGTGTTCAAAAGTGACATCATTCAGCCGTTGCTGGACATGGCGGCGGGAATCCCACCTCCGAGCGTCACGCCCGTTTCTGCCAGCACCGTCGTCCCTGTCAACAACGCCACTCCTGGTCAGTCCCTCTCACTTAACCTTTTCTTTAATGATCGATTCACCATTAACCCCTTCTGGTCCCTTCACCTAACAGGCACTCCTGCTACACCGGCTACTCCAGCCAACATCATGCCCAGTTTACCAGACTGGGCGTCTCAGATCTCCAACTCGGACACCGTGGCAGCTGTAGCGCAGATCCTACAGAGCCCTCAAGGCCAGCAGGTCAGCCTCCATCTCCTTCGCCGGGTTTCTCCGCGCTCCATGTGTCCCCGAGTGTAATTATGCCATTTAGGATGAGCTTCTTTGGCACAACAATCTTTAATTTGAGGAGCCCAGGCTTGATTGCGCAGTGTGAATGGAAAGAGCTGCTCTGGTTTCACTCTCCAATTAAGTGGAGTGTGATCCAATGAGCTGTTCAGTCGTTTCCAAAAAGTCCTTGGCTGCAAGTGATGAACTCGCCATCTGCTGTGTGGAGCCGCTCACCATCCTCACTGTTTGTTTTGAAGTAGAAGAAAGTGAAATAATGATTATTACTATTATTTGAGTGATTTTTATTTCTCTTTTAATGTATTCCTGAGCTTTCTATGCACCGATTCCAATGTCGGAAAATATCAGGAATACTATTGTGTGTGTGTGTGTGTGTGTGTGTGTGTGTGTGTATATATATATATATATATATATATATATATCGATAGATATATATGGATAGATGGATAGATGGATAGATGGATAGATGGATAGATATATATGGATGGATAGATGGATAGATGGATAGATAGATGGATAGATGGATGCATGGGGGCACGGTGGCCTCACACCGCCAGGGTCCGGGTTCGATTCCCGTCTCGGCCATGTATGTGTGGAGTTTGCATGTTCTCCCCGTACCTCAGGGGGTTTTCTCCGGGTTCTCCGGTTTCCTCCCCCGGTCCAAAAACATGCACGGTAGGTTGATTGGCACCTTGGAAAATTGTCCCTCGTTTGTGTGTGCCCTGCCAACCTGCGATGGGTTGGCATTCCATCCAGGGTGTATCCTGCCTTAATGCCCATAGACACCTGAGATAGGCACAGGCGCCCCGTGACCCGAGGGAAGATCGGATAAAGTGGTAGAAGATGAACGAATGAATGTATGCATGGTAGATCTAAATACAGCGTGTACTTTTAAAATGAACCACTAGATGTCGCTATACTGCACCAAAATGATAGAAACGTGTCATATCCCTCTGTCTCCTCTCACAGACGAGTGTGTGTGTGTGTGTGTGTGTGTGTGTGTGTGTGTAATGACTTAAAGAAATGACCCGCCGAGCCGTAACGAGTATAACGAGCGTTTTAACGATGTCCTTGAATGCTCCGCATGCAGTTGCAGCAGTTGGTGCAGAGTCTGCAGATGCAGCAGCAGAAGCCCCAGCCGTCTCTCCTGCAGGCCCTGGACGCCGGTCTGGTGGTCCAGCTGCAGGCCTTGACCGCTCAGCTCACGGCAGCCGCGGCTGCGAACACGCTCAACCCTCTCGAGCAGAGAGTTTCGTCCTTCAACAAGGTGCACAGAACAAAGCGGCGGTTACGTCGTGTAGAGCGTTTTCACTACGTTCATCTTTATTTATTTATTTATTTATTTATTTTATTTTTCCAGAAACTTTTGGGACAGTTTGATTTCGGCGCCGAATCCGAACCCAGCGACGACTCGAAAATGGACGGGTCGGGACCCCAGCTGTGCGTACTGCGTTCCAAACCCAGAGATTCCAAGCACTTTTAAAATGAGATAAACTTACCCCGGTCGTTCTCTTTGTTCCAGGCCCTTGGTTTCCGAGTCCATTAACAACTCGCTCTTCCACCAGTTGGCCGAGCAGCTCCAGCAGCAGAACCTTGAACAGTTTCAGAAACAAATCCTCGAGCACCAACAGCATCAGCAGAAGGTAATGATCAATGGGGAGTCAGCGCGGTTCTGACTTATCTCTACGTATTTTCTAGCAATACGCGGTATTTATTTACGTTGTGTTCAGTCCATGGCCATGGAGAATCAGGAGAGCATCTTTGGCCCTGAGAACTCGGCGTCTTCAGCACAGAGCAACATCCAAGCGCAGCTGCAAGAACAGGAACCCAAACTGGATGATTCTATCGATAACCAACAGCAGGTAAGAGAAACGTTCCCTGTAAAATATAACGAAGTAAAGTGGTCACACAGTCGTGTAAAGTGGACATGTGATCGTGAGCGGGTTCTGTTGCAGGACATGGATCTGGACGAGGGACAGGACACCGTCGACGAGGACATGTTTGAGTCGGAGGAGAAGAAAACCAGCGCCACTCGCTCCAGGACGCGTTCCCGGTCCCGTTCCAGGTCAGACCTCGGAGATTGCCGGTCCCGTCGGCGTGCCGGTACCAAACTCCGAGCTCATTCCGTGTTTTCGTGTTCCAGATCTCCAAAGAGGAGGCGGTCGAGGTCGCGCTCCGGGTCGCGCAAGCGCAAACACCGCAAACGCTCGCGCTCGCGCTCCAGAGACCGAAAGAGGAAGTCGTCGCGTTCTTACTCCAGCGAGCGGCGAGCGCGGGAGCGAGAGAAGGAACGGCAAAAGAAAGGACTTCCTCCCATACGCTCCAGATTTCTGAGTGGTAGGAATCATTAGGAATGCCATATCCCAGATCCTATACATTTCCGGGTGAAACCAGAAGAACATGTTATTATTATCCTAGTTATTTTTATTGCATTGTTATATAATTGTAGTAGGCGGTTGGAAAGTCGCCAGGTTATGCGTTATCTGTGGTGTTATTCCTGTTTTCAGTGTGTAGCACTACGTTGTGGGTGGGCCAAGTGGACAAGAAGGCCACGCAGCAAGACCTCACCAACCTTTTCGAAGAGTTTGGTCAGATTGAATCCGTCAATGTAAGTT
>JACRUU010000015.1:13201513-13209013 GCA_030449085.1 Kryptopterus vitreolus | reverse complement strand
GAGCCAACAAGAGGGCGATCAGGATTATCGCTTCCCGCCCCTGGAGAAGGCGAGCACCGGCTTGCTGAGAACGCCGCCTCCCGAGATGAGGACCGAGCCCGCGCTCTCTCGAGCGCCACTGCTGGAGAGGCCGCAAAGAGCCGGCATGCACATGGAGGGTCGAGAGGCCCCCGGGAGACGGGAGTCCATTCCAGGAGCTTTTAGAGGCGAAAGTCGGTGGGGCGCTCCTCGCGGGGACTTGGACGAGAGAGAAATGAGAGGACCGCCCAAGAACTTTCAGGAGGACCGGGGGAGCTTCCCCAACCGTTTCGAGATACGAGGCGGCGTAGCGCCAGGCTGGAACCGCGGAGTTGGTGGAGGCAGTGGCGGTGGAGGAGGAGGAGGAGGTGGTGGAGGAGGTGGTCCCTTTGGTGCCAACATGCACCAGGACTTTGATGATCGGCGTCGGCCCTGGGAAAGGCAAAAGGATCGCGACGACCGGGATTTCCGCAGAGAGGTGAACGAGAACAGGCACAGGGAGCGAGATAGGGATCGAGAACGGGGACGGGAACGGAACCGGGAGCGAGATCGAGACAGGGAACGGGATAACGATAAGGAACGAGAGCGTGAGCGCGGCGGCTGGGCGCCGCCTCTCAATCCCCAACCTCAACCACTCCTCCCTCTACCCAGACCATCCCAACCACTTCTCCCGCTCCCGACGCCGCTACTGAACCTGCCTCAGGCCGAGTCGCATCCCAAACCCCTTCTCCAGCACGACGCGCAGTCGGACGCAAACTCGCCCCTGCAGCCGGAGCCCGATACAGAGGGGCACCGAGAGACGAAGGAAGCCCTTAGTGACCGTGTTCACGAGCCGGACTTTAAACCCGAAACCGACCCACAATCCGCGTCCGAGCCGCCCGGCGTTCCCGCAGACCAAGCGCAAGCCACGGAAGAGTCCACGTCGCCACTTGCGGCCGCCGGACACGCCGCGCCCAAGGAAGAAGCCGAGACTGGGACTGAGCCTGAGCTAGTGAAAACGGACACTGAGGAAACATAATCATCACTCAGTAGGTAAACAGATTTTGTATAGTTGTCATCTCTGTACTAAAAAAAAAACGGCTTCCACAGGACCTGCTCAGTTCTGTCGCCCAAAAACGGAAGACAAAAAAAAAAAAAGAAAAATGACCTTTTAATTGCCAGTTATGTACATCATAGATGGCTCACAATAGAGGACTTCACTGGTAGGTGAATATTTTAATGTTTCATTTTTTTTTTTCCTTTTTTTTTTTTTTCTTTTTTTTTAACGCACTCCCAATGTTTTAAAGCCAGGTTTTAAAATCCGTGGAATTTGCTTGCCATAATGCCAAAATTATTGTTGTAGCTTAATTGTAATTTGGGGGTTGGGTTTGGGAGTGTTGACCTTCCTATGGAAGAGTTAAAAAAAAAAAAAGGAGCCCCCACCCCTCCACCACCCCCCTTTTAACGAATCGAATGCAGAACGCATGAGTGTTTTTTGTTTTTTTGGGGGGGGGGGGGGGGGGGGGGGGGGTGTTGGTGAAGGAAAGGGTTAAAAAAAATCATCAGTTGTTTTGTTTTCCAACTAGCGGCTGCCGAGTTTTCCAGTTATGACTGAATGAATGAATTGTGGTGTGCTAATGCTTGTTAAACGAAACTATGCGTATACAGCCAATACAGTGAGAACAGTAAATGCCGTTTTAGTTGCTTTGAAAAGAATACAAAAGATTAAAAATATGATGTACCCTCTCCCCATCTTTTAAATGTCTGATTTTTCTTCATCACACTGCAGCGAATGCGTCGGCTCAGAAAGAAAAGGAAAAAAAAAAAACAAACGAAAAGATCACGGATGTTCTGTTTAGTTTCAAATAAACATGTGGTTCCAAATATTTTGTCACGGAATTAATGCACCATGTGTTTATGTGCAGGTAGTGGCCTTTTCCCCCCCACTGTAGTGTGATAAAGTTTCCTCTTAATAAATGTCACGGGGCTGCAAGCTCATAGCTACTACACACACACACACACACACACACACACACATAATGGGTTACACACAACATAACCATACTGGTGTTGCACGATATACCTGTAATCACGATACCCTGCTTTACAATTCTATTTACTGTAGTTCTGCGTTTTGGACTGTAGGGGGCAGTGTGTGCATATTGTGTGTGCCGATTTATTTATTTATCGAACCCACCCCTCCCATCTCGGATTCACTCGGATTTTCATGCTGATGACACTTGAGGCAAGAAACTTTGTAAATAATTAATTTTTACACATTTATTTTCCTTTTTAGCTTAGTTGTTGGTTCCCGTAGACGGCAAACATTTGGTGTTTATTAATAAATAAAAGCAAAGTTCCAGTATTCGATTGGTTTATTTTCGCCGTGGTATCGGTTTGGTATCGGTATCGCGATATATTTAATCTAGGTATCGTATCGCGACGACGCGAGTCCCCGCGCTCGCCGCTTTGTCGTTTTCCTTCCTGAAGGTTCCAGGGTGTTTTTATTTATTTATTTATTTATTTATTTATTAAAACCACAAAGCTGTTTGAAGTTGTGCACCAAGAACAATCTCATCTGCACTTTACATGTTTCAACCTTTTTTTAAAAACTGTAAATCTGTATTTTTATACAAATACATTTACGCACAAGATGACGGACTCGGAAAAGATTGTGGTCTCAAAATAGGTCTCTCTCTCTTTCTTTCTTTCCGTTTCTATAGTTGCTTTGAAATCTAGGACTTTTACATGTAATGGACATCACCCGAGAACATACAAACCCAGAATCTGACGTAATGTCTCGGTGCCTCATGTTTTTTCAAAGAAAACTCCTTCTAGTGGAGAATTTGCATTCTGCTGAAGTGAAGCTGCAAAGCGATGAATAAGAAATGCTGCCGATTGTTCGTCCCCATGAAATCTGGGCCAGCTTTCATCACATGGTGCAGAAATTTTTAAATCCCACGTCTTTCATCTGCCCCCCCCCATCCCCCTCCACCTCGAGTAAGCCTCGAACCGGAGTTTCGGGCCGAATGTTTTGTAGCTCTTGTGTTTGGAGCATCCTGTAATCTCAGTGGAGGTTGATGGATGTGGCGAGGGAAGAAACGAGGCGGTAGTGATGTTGGCGCCCCCTACTGGGAGCAGCTGAAACGGGGGGGGGGGAAAGAACTAGTATGAACAGGGGGGACGGGTTCTAGCTCAATGGTTTAAGGCGCTGGGTTACTGGTCGTCCGCACTCTCGGGTCCTCCAGGGGGCGCTGTATCATGTCTGACCCTTCCAAACAAGCCGCTATATGCGACGAAACAATTTTACTGCGATGTCTATGTGGCAAAAAAAAAAGCCAGCCAATTCTCAACCACCTTCACAAAGCGAGAAGGTCTGGATTGAGACACGGACATGACATTTACACGCTTCCTGTCTCAGGAGGTGTCATGTCGACCTACACACACACACACACACACGTTCCATCTGGTGCTATACGAAATGCCATTTTCCTTCCTCGTATCTTTCTTCTTGAGGGATTTGAGATGTGCACCAGACGTCTGAGTCTCTCAGCTGCTCCTCATTGTTTTTTTTTTTTCCTCCCCTACAATCAGGGATGGTGGGAAACTCTTTATACACTCGTCTCTCAGTAAGAATCTGCTCCGGGCTTTTCTTCAGACCCCATATGAAAAAAAACAACAACAGTGTGAACACATGCGTGTTAGACGTGTAGCAACTCGGGAGCTAATAAAACTCATACAGCTATTAAAAGCCTGCGGGAGGGGGTCTGGCGATGAGCATTTACACAGTCCAGCCATTGCAGTGTTTCTTTTTCTTTATATATATATATATATATATATATATATATATATATATATATATATATATATTATATATAATATATATATATATATATATCTTCTCCTTTTTGCTTCGTTCTGGCTACGTTTTTTTCCCTTCCTCAGTCATAAAAACGCTTCTTGATTAAAAAGAAATCCGTTCATGCGTCTTATGGGCTTTTTGATGCGACATGCCGAGTTTGTCCACTAGAGGTCGCACTTGTCACTACTTCCACCTCCGTACTAGTGTCGGTTACGGTCGTTGGCCCTGAGGACACTTTTGATGTTTTTGTCTGTTATAAGACACTCAGGATACCGGGTGCTTAAAAGTATTTACACCCCCCCTCATTGTATAATAGTACCGATGTGGATTTTTAATAACGGAAAACAAACGATATACTAGTTGTAATAAAAAACGAATCCTAGGATTCCTGGAATATTCATTGGGCATTAAAGTGTGCTTTTGGCCGGGGCTAAACCGTAAAAGTAGCATGATGCTACCGCCAGCACGTGTCACTGCAGGATGATGGCCTCCTTTGTGTAGATTCAAAACAAAAGCTAATTAAGGCCCGAATTAAGTTGATTTCATTTATTGAGACAACAAACATTGTCATGGCTAAGTGGATATTGGGAGTGGGAGTCTTGCACCTTATTACACGGAACTCTTTTCCATACCAATTCCGGCTGTTTCTGCGTCCGATTATCCTCGGATCGTTCCTGTCGCGCCTTTTTTAAATATAGCTGGCTTTTCAGACGCCGGCCGGCCGCCTGATCGAGTGTTTTATTGCTAGCTTTGGCTTTGGCGTGTTCACGCCCAACATTTCTGCATCAAAAGGAAAGAAATTACACGCTTTCTGTTCTGGAACAGGAATCAAAACCCGGCTGAGTGAAGAGAAAATTTTAGCTTTAAGGAAACAATTATTAAAGAAGAAAAAAAAAAAAAGCGTCTCAGTCTCCGTGGTGGACAGTGAGGACGATGTCCTACTTATGTAGCTTTATTGTGTGTTTGCTTTTTGGGCTCTTGATAATTCTAATAGATGTCAGTCAATGTGTGAGTCATTAATAGGATTCTATTAATAGATAGGTGGGTTCATTAGTGTATCATTAGAGTCTTTACATCAACTGACTCCATATGTATGTATATGTATATATGTGTGTGTATATATATATATATATATATATATATATATATGATATATATGTATATATATATATATATATATATGTGTATATATAGTGTGTTGCGTCACACAAAAGAGAAACTAGAACGTTTTTCATTTTGATTTCACTCCTGAGGCTTGGACCCATCTGTCTTTGTGTCTGATTTTACCCCCTGGGCCGGGTGACGGAGGGCAGGAGGAAGCTGCTCTGTAGGGGGTCAGGGGTCAGCTGGACAGGGGCTTCAGTATGACACCCGAGCGACTTTAACAAGCAATTTGCATTTCACAGAGAGCTCAGGCACACCAGGGACGCACATTCAATTAAAGCCTAACGAGATAAACAAGGACTATTTTAATCACTGGTTGCAACGACAAAGCTGATATTAAAACATGATTGACGGATCGGAAAATGCTTGTAGGGAAAATTACGTTTCGCACCAAATATACTCATTTTTAATAATACAATATATATATATATATATATATATATATATATATATATCTATATATATATATATATATATATATACACATACACACATCTATCTATATACACACATACACCTATACATACACACATCTATCTATATATACGTGTGTGTGTGATTATATGTATATGTATATATATGTATATATATATATATATATATATATATATGTATGTGTATGTGTGTATGTGTGTATATGTATATATATATATATATATATATATATATGTATGTGTATATAGATATATATATATATATATACTCACACACATACACACACTGTATTTTTTGTGTGTGTTTTTCACCACTGGATCACTCATTATACATGAAAACGTACGGGGACGGACTTAGAACATTAAATTTTATAGTCCTAATTAATTAATCAATTAACTAATTGTAATAATCCTTGTACCTTTATTCCATTAAACGAGATTGATTTCCACATATTTACATAAATTGATAACAGGATGCACGTTTATCTCTAAAATAAAACGATTGTGAAGGATTCCCACGTGACGGCCTCTCGGCGAAGTACGCGAGGAAGGTTTTGAACCTCTTGGCACGCTGCTTTAAAGCTCCTCCCTCCGGTTCTTACACCCGCGCCTGCACCGTGACTCGCCTTCATCGCCCTCACGCTGATCAAAACACACGTTACACCGTCTCTGCCCTCAGGCGCGACATCACTTCCTGTCTGTCTTCAGAGGCTGAAATTCCATTGCTGTATAGGTATTTAGCATGCCTCAAGCAGCATAAACACACACACACACACACACACACACACACACAAGTAAAATATGACATGCAGTCCTATAGGGCACTGTATGCTCTGTACTTTATATATACTTTACAGATTAGGGCACTTTTTCCCCCCCAGTGACATAAAGACACCATTTAATTTCCCTTCAAGAAGTAGGGAAGACTAAAGGGCATTCTATAAAGAAAAATGAGATGAAATGCCCTGTAGGCTTCCCTACATGAGGGGAAAATGACATGTGGACGTCTTTACATCAAACTGCAAAACGCACCACTATTGCCTTCCGTGCTACTGAGAATACAGTGCCCTATAGGATTCCTTGTCACGCATTTTACTCTCATCGATATTCACCCAATAAAATAAAATGCCTTGTAGGTGTTTTTGACACCTACATGGCTGAAGTCATGCCGTTTTCCTGCATGCATGAAAGCCTAATGGGCATTTTGTTACGTTTGCTTAATAATAATAGTAAAAATTGTTTGAGTTTATGGATAATTCTGTACTTTTTCTTTTTTTTTTTTTTTTTTTTTTAATGGAACTTTGAGCAACTACGACCAAACAATTTCCCTTTTGGGATCAATAAAGTATTCCCGATTGTGAAGGGAAACAACGAGATGTTTGTTCCCGTGCGACGCTGCGTTCAGTGACACACTATAAGCCTTTTTTTTTTGTCTTCATGACTGCGTTACTGTTTCTGCACCAAACCCAGTCGTTTCCTGTCGGGCTGTTCAATAGCGACTACACAACGATTACATTTTGCTTATAGCCGCTTTAAACAGTCATTCCCTTCCTAGCTTTAAAAAACAACAAACAAACAACTGAATTCTTTTTCTCTTTCTCACGCTCTGTCGTTCTCGGTTAGCCGTGACATTTAGCGACGTTTCGTTCTTCACCTCCCCTGCGGTTGCTCCAATCTGCTCCGTCAGTTTGCTGCATCAATATTCCCCCACTTACCGGATTTAATTATTCAACGTCATGTTTATTAATGACGGCGGACATCTGTAGCCTCTCGCCTCCTCCGAACCCCACCACCCCGAGCAGACGAGCTCCAGATTAAAGACTGATGTGTGAAAATCTGACCAGACTCTCATTTCAGATCGCTCCCTGATGCGTTAAAAAAGGGAAAACGGAGAGCTAATGCTGAGACAGGAAGTGACATCTGGCCTCGGGGGGAGGGGGGGGGGGGGGGGGGGGTAAACACTCCGGATACACACTCGGGTCACGATATGACGGATGATGCCGATGTAAAATCAATCCGATTTATTCGCCATTGATTTGTTTT
>JACRUU010000015.1:13194013-13196513 GCA_030449085.1 Kryptopterus vitreolus | reverse complement strand
TGGGCGGGGTCAGGGCTCTCCACGTGGTGGTGGCGGCGGAGGAGTGTGTAAAGCCGCTGGGTGTTTAATCCTGCGCAGGGAGCTGTGAGGAACTTCGGGGAATACCGCGGAACTCTGGGGAGATGATCTGAGGTGCTGCTGATGTTTTTGTTTTCTCCGGGACGGGAATAAACAGGGAAATAAACAGGGACTATTTTACGCAGAAAGTGTATTTTTTCCCACTCCGGATTTGCGGCAGGATTCGGTGAGTGACGCGGAGTTATTTCTTGTAGGGGAACATTGTTGGGATTAAAAACCGAAGTGAAGTGTGCTGAAGTTTATTTTGGCTCGAAAGTTGGTTTACAAATAACAACAACAACAACAACAACAACAACAATAATAATAATAATAATAATAATAATAATAATAATAATAATAAACACCGGTCCGACGTTTATGTTGTATGTATCGCACTGCTTTAGAGTCACCAGAGAACCAGTTCAACCCCCCCCCCCCCCACACACACACACAATAAAATAATCCGGATTGACAAAAGCGGTGTATTTGGAGTTTCAAAGTCGCGCTTTGTTTCTTTTGCGCAGAGCGTGCGAGCGCGCCCGCGTGCACGAGCGCGTGAGTGCCTCCCGATCCACGGGCGCGTGTGCGCGTCCCCGACAAACCATCTAAACTTATCAAAGTAATAAATAAAAACAAAAAAACATACAGAACCGTTAGTAAACAACCCGGTAAATGGACCGAATCCGACAATTCATGACATTTTCCCCCCCATGAACATAAATATAATATTAACGTTTTGTGACGCGGTTGTTACAATTTACATTTATTTATTTATTTATTTATTTATTATTTTTTTTAACAAAGATCTCATTACTTGTTTCATTTGTACTTTTATTCTCATTAAGGCTTTTTCCTCTTATGGGTTTGTGCTTTTGTTTGAAATGTTATCGCACGGTATTTTAATATTATGACGTCACAAATATTTTTTCAAAATCGTGTTTTTTCACGTTATCTAATAAAATCGCTGTACTACCGAAAAATCTCGCAATTTTAATGAGTCTAATAATTTAACGAATTATTCCGAATTCCCGATTTTTCTCACTCTGAGACTTTATTGAGAATTTGAGGGGTTATTTGATGTATTCCTGTTGCGCAAAATAAAAACAAAGGACACGGGTTTATTTGGAGGTACCGTTATATCCGACTCGGGTTCAAACTTTGGAGCGTTTGTGTGCTTTTGTGATTGTTATCATCAAAACGGAAAAAAAACGACTATAAGCATCTTTTTGGTTTTAAATCCGTCCCCCACACTCGCTCTTTTTCTTTTCTTTTTTTTTTTAAATGCCTCTCCATTTTAATCATTCAAGGTCACTGGAGTAGAGAAATGTGACTGGTGTTAAATAACATTTCCACCAGGCAGGGGATAAAACTAATCCCCATCCCCCGCCTTCCCCCGGTCTCCTCCTCCTCCTCGTCCTCCCCGGTGTTGCAGTGGTGTTTAAGTGGGAGCCGTGTGATGTTTAGGAGGTTCTCTAATAGCAGGGTGCGGTGTCAGGTTCAGCAATAACACAAAGGACCCTGGAAGTGTACGATAGTGCAGGAGACAGAGGAGAAACACCCCGGCGGCTGCAGGAGCGAGGCCCAGACATGCCACCAGGCACCGGGAGATCCGTCACCAGAACAAAACCCCACTGACGCGCCTGTTATTTATTACCGCTTTTGTGTCTGCAGGGAACGGCGTTCCCCGAGCCCCCGTGGCCGCTCGGGTCCCGGACGAACTTTTTAAGGACACCGGGGTCTAAAAATACGTCGCTTGAAAACCGCGGCTTGGTAAATTACAGCGCTCGGAACGTTCCTGCGAATGTAAACGACACGATCCGCGCTATTTTTATCCCGAATCCCTCAAACCACGGCACGGCCGTATCCTGCACTGGGTCGGAATTCCTGTTCCGAAATGGAATTTCTCTGCAACGTGGAAAAAAAACGTTGCATAGCGTCGGGAATGGTGAGGGGACGGATGTTTATAACACCGTTATAACACACTGTTTATAATGCAAATGCAAGGAGAATCATCTCCTGGGTACATTTTAATTTTTTTAGGCGCATAAAAATGTCTTTGGAATCAGGAGTTCCGAACCTGTTCCCAAAAAAAAAATCCCTGTGCTTTTCCACTCTCTCAACTCAACATCTAACATTCCTGTCCTTGTTTTTCTTTCTTTCTTTTTTTGTTTTAGGGTAAGATTATATTTATCCATGGCTGAATGTGTGTGTGTGTGTGTGTGTGTGTCTCCAACATCCAGAAGCAAGCAGACAAGCAAAACAAAAACAAAAAAACAGTGTCTTCCTGTTGACCCGTGATTCCACACCGCACTCCTGACCGACGCTTCGCTTCGTTTCCGGCGTCAAAGCGACGTTTGAAAAATAGTAGCTATAAACGATCGAATATTCATTATTCAGGTAGAAGTATAGAAAAAAAACGCAAGCAAAAGTAGGTTTGTAAAGG
>JACRUU010000015.1:13186513-13189013 GCA_030449085.1 Kryptopterus vitreolus | reverse complement strand
TGTGTGTGTGTGTGTGTGTGTGTGTGTGTGTGTGTGTGTGTGTGTGTGTGTTTATGTCCTGCAGCTTAAACCTCAGTGTGAAAGCCATAGAAACCCGATCACGTACATTCTGTAATCAGCTGGTGTAAATGCAGCGTTACAGCCTGGTCTCCTCACTTTCACTCTATTATTAACCTTTAGCCTTTCCACTTGGATTTCAGCTTCCTGTCCTCCAGGCCGTTTTTAGTTGTGAGTCGTGTGTGTGTGTGTGTTTTATGGAAGCTAAAGCCGAACCGCAGGAAAGCCAGAGAAAAAAAATCCAGGACCTCACTTTGTAACGCTCACTAAACACTTAACACACATTGGTCCAGCTGTACGTCCCATCTGTCCTCGTGTCCTTCATGACCTTACTGCAGACACGCCGTTCTGCTGTTTCATCGTAAACGCACTTCGTAGTCACTTCAGTTCTGTCGTAGATTTATGGAGAAATTCGTTTTGCTTTTGGTGTCTCGGTCCGAAGTTTTTTTTTCATCCAATTAAATGCCCTCAAGGATATGCAGTGTCTCGTACAGCACTGGAAGACGCTTTGTCCCGTCTCTTTATTTTTTTTCACCAAATAAATAAATAAATAAATAAAGGAAATTCTAGGAGCTGATTGGTGCGACGAGAAATTTTATTTCTTGCATTTTTTTAAAAATTATTATTATTGAATCATTTTGAAAAATGAAAGACTAAATTGCGTCAAATCAGAACGTTATGCACGAAAGGAAAATAATAAATACAATTTAAATAAATAAAAATAAACCAATATTTATGTGAAATAAAAATGAAAAAAAAAAAGATGAAATAATAATAATAAACAGGCCGAAATAATACATAAAAAATTCACCAAGTTAAAATAAAAAAACAAAAAAAAAACAAAGACGTAATGAAGAGTAAAAAAGAGTTCACTTTATGAACCAACACTTTAGTAAAAATTAATTAAAGTAAAATTAGTTCGGATTCCAAAAAAAAAACGTTAGCTAGTCACTTGTCGTCATCGTAGTCGTAATCATCTTTAATCGTTAAATCTTAAACATCGTTTATTAAAAAAAAACTTTGGCGAAAAGTGAACGTTAATAGTTTTATAGCCTGTATCTTACGAACATCTTACGAAGGAGACGTGACGTAATCAATAGCGAACGCCAGTAACAACTTACGAACAAACTTTCGGAGCGTAACTAAACAGAAACAAACATGTACGTCAAATGAGTAAACAAAAACGATAGCACAAAATAGCACGTCGTTATATTCATCGTTAATAATACAATAAATACGAATAAATTTGTAGTAGTATATTTGAGATCAATGCTAATAGCTAACAATTGTTTTTGCGTTTTGACCTTCTCGTATCTGCTAAAAAAAAAAAGAAAAAAACGTCCGAGGATGTTTTGGCGATAAAAAACGGATGTTTATGTTTGTTGTGTTTTACTTTTAACCCCCCCCTAGACACACACACACACACACACACACACACACACACACTTCATCTCCACATATGGAGGAGGTGCTACGACCATCTGTTGGGATATTTAAGTGAAGTCAGTCACGTATGCTAAATGTGTTATCCTGTGACCTCGTTACACACACACACACACACACACACACACACACACACACACACACACACACACACACACACACACACACGCGCGTCCCAGAGCATTCACCTCCTCCGTCCTGTATGTTCTCCAAACCCTGATCTGATCCCAACAATAACTGAGAGTGATGTGTTTATTTTGCCACGTCAGAGTGTAAATAATCCAGGTGTAAAAACATCTGTAAAGCGGTGAAACATCTTATCGAGCTGCGGCGTGTAAATTCTCCTGCGGTGTTCGGCGGCGAGCAGGTGTTCCCTCGCTACACTCAGCACCGTGTGTGTGTGTGTGTGTGTGTGTGTGTGTGTGTGTGTGTGTGTATAGTCACTCCTGAGTAAATATACCCTGGTGTGTGTGTGTGTGTGTGTCCTTGAGGAGAAGTGACGTGTCAGCACTCTGTGACTCTGTGCACCGCTGCGGGACGAGATCACGTTCTCCTGCATCATCATCATCATCACTCCTCCTCCTCCTCCTCTTCCTCCTCCTCCTCCTCCCTCAGTCATACGCTTTTTATTTACCCGCTTTATTTTATTTACACTTTTATTTCTCTCTCGTTCACACCGGCATTTTATAAACACTATAAGCAGTGAAGAGATATCAGTGTAGTAGATACAAAACAAACAAACAAACCTGTCTGTCTGTCTAGGGTTTATCTATCTATCTATCTATCTATCTATCTATCTATCTATCTATCTATCTATCTATCTATCTATCTATCTATATCTATCTATCTATCTATCTATCTTCTATCTATCTATCTATGGTATGGCTCTATCTATCTATCTATCTATCTATCTATCTATCTATCTATCTATCTATCTATCTATCTATCTATCTATCTATCTATCTATCTATCTATCTATCTATCTATCTATCTATCTACT
>JACRUU010000015.1:13169013-13179013 GCA_030449085.1 Kryptopterus vitreolus | reverse complement strand
TGTCCGAGTTTGAGAGCAGGATCTCTCTGTGTGTGTCTCTTCACCGCCGGTTAGATAAAAGCTTTTCCACAGAGGTGAGGCGTTGTGTAGCGTTGTGTGTTGTGTAGCGTTGTGTTGTTTAGCGTTGTGTTACTTTGTGTTGTGTTGTGTTGCATTGTGTGTTGTGTAGTGTTGTGTTGTGTTGTGTAGCATTGTGTAGTGTTGCATTGTGTGTTGTGTTGCGCTGTGTAGCGTTGTGTTGCGTTACGTTGTGTTTTGTTGTGTTGTGTTGTGTTGTGTTATTTTGTGTTGCGTTGTGTTGCGTTGTGTAGCGTTGCGTTGTGTAGCGTTGTGTTGCATTTTGTGTTTGTGTTATTTTGTGTTGCGTTGTGTTGTGTTGTGTTGCTTGTTGTGTTAGCGTTGTTGCGTTGTGTTGCGTTGTGTAGCGTTGTGTTGCTTGTGTGCGTTGTGTTGCGTTGTGTAGTTGTGTTGTGTTGTGTTGTGTTGTGTTGTGTTGTGTTATTTTGTGTTGCGTTGTGTTATTTTGTGTTGCTTTGTGTGTTGTGTTGTGTAGCGTTGTGTTGCTTTGTGTTGAGTTGTGTAGCATTGTGTTGTGTTGTGTAGCGTTGTGTATCGTTGTGTTGCGTTGTGTGTTGTGTTGTGTAGCGTTGTGTAGCATTGTGTAGCATTGTGTTGCGTTGTGTGTTGTGTAGCGTTGTGTTGCGTTGTGTAGCGTTGTGTAGCATTGTGTTGCGTTGTGTGTTGTGTATTGTGTTGCTTGTGTAGCGTTGTGTTGTGTGTAGTGTTGTGTAGCGTTGTGTTGCGTTGTGTTGCGTTGTGTTGCGTTGTGTTATTTTGTGTTGCGTTGTGTGTTGTGTTGTGTTGCGTTGTGTGCGTTGTGTGCATTGTGTTGCGTTGTGTTGCGTTGTGTTGCGTTGTGTTGCGTTGTGTTGCGTTGTGTTATTTTGTGTTGCGTTGTGTGTTGTGTTGTGTTGCGTTGTGTAGCGTTGTGTTGCGTGTGTGTTGTGTTGTGTGTAGCGTTGTGTAGCATTGTGTTGCGTTGTGTAGCGTTGTGTTGCATTGTGTGTTGTGTTGCATTTAAACTCCACTCGGGATGGAGCACGGTGGTTTAGCGGTCTGCACGTTCTCCTCCAGGGTCGGGGGTTCGATTCCCACCTCCACCATGTGTGTGTTTGCATGTCCCCCCCCCCCCCCCCCCCCCCCCCCCCGTGCCTCAGGAAGGGTTTTTTTTTCTTTCTCAGGGTTCTCCGGTTTCCTCCCCCGGTCCCCAAAAACATACCCTGTAGGTTGGAAAAAACGTCCCTAGTGTGTGATGGATTGGCGTTTTTTTTTGTGATCTTGGATACAGAGAGGGTGGAATGTGTCGTTATTTGTACCTGTTTGTGTCTTTGTTTGTTTGTTTGTTTGTTTGTTTGTTTGTTTGTTTATCCTGCAGCACCACATTCAACACCGCGCTTCTGTTGGGAATAAATGCGTCGTTCCGCTTCCTGTACAAACTTTAGATAAATGTTACAGCGGGGCTTTGGGTTGTTGAACGTCTGAAACCGTTTCCGGTGAAACCCCGCCCCCTCTCGGAAAACGAGCTGTTTTCTGATTGGTCCGAGCCCCGGACCCAATCATGTTCCGGAGAACTACGGAAGCTCGCTGTGAATTAATCAATAATGACAATAAGTCTCAGATAACGAGTGTTACATTTATCCAGAGCGACGACTTCTCCCGGGGGAACCTGTTCCTATATCAGGCGTCTTCAGGCATTAAGGCATGACACACACTCTGTACGGTGTCACACACCATCACACACACACACACACACACACACAGTTTTTGCTCATGCGCCCGCTAGTGGTGGGATTTGAAACTGCAATCTTCTGGTCCTTAACCACTGAGCTCATACCATTCATGGAAGGAGAGTTTTCTTCTCAAAAGATACGAGCCGCTCCATGCACTAAATGACTCAATGGCACAAATGTGTTGACACACACACACACACACACACACACACACACACACACACGTGGACACTGAATCACCAACGTTCTCCAAAGGAACATCTGCTCCGTTGGGTCACGTCTGCGTTTCTATGACGACTAAATTAGACATATAAGTTCTATTTTAGGTAACGTTAGTAGACAGTGGAGGTGTGTATTAATTTAGACATGAGTAAGACATTCCCGTCTCACACACACACACACACACACACACACACACACACACACACACACCATCCATTGGACATGTGAGGAGTTGTGCTGGACCACAGTGATGTCCAGTTCACCCCACATTCCCGTTGTCTCTTCGTATCCCGTCTCTGTCTCAGTGTGTGAATGGTGTTTCTCTTCTCCACCTGCGATGGATGAGGACCAGATGTTCTCCTCCTCCTCTTGTCCTCAGGTTTTCCCACACTCCGCCGTTTGAGGTGCTTCGAGGAACGATTTGACTTTAAAACTACATGCAAATGTGTCAGATCATTTATAGTCGTTTTATCTGAACGTGTAAAGAAAAATATTCTGTGATGAGCTGATATTTAATTTTATTCTCATTTATTTGAGCGTTTTCATGTTGTAAAAGTTGTAGTGTATGATTGTTGTGTAAGAGGTGTAGTGTATGATTGTTGTGTAAGAGGTGTAGTGTATGATTGTTGTATAAGTCGGTGTAGTTTATGTATGATAGTGTTGTTGTGTAAGAGGTGTAGTGTATGATGAGTGTTTTTGTGTAGTGTAAGAGGTGTAGTGTATGATTGTTGTGTAAGAGGTGTAGTGTATGATTGTTGTGTAAGAGGTGTAGTGTATGAGTGTTTATGTGTAAGAGGTGTAGTGTATGATTGTTGTGTAAGAGGTGTAGTGTATGATTGTTGTGTAAGAGGTGTAGTGTATGAGTGTTTATGTGTAAGAGGTGTAGTGTATGATTGTTGTGTAGTTGTGTACAGAGGTGTAGTGTAGATGTGTAGGAGTGTTTATGGTGTAGTGAGTTGAGGTTGTAGTGTATGATTGTTGTGTAATAGTTGTAGTGTATGATTGTTTTGTGTAAGAGGTGTAGTGTATGATTGTTTATGTGTAAGAGGTGTAGTGTATGATTGTTGTGTAAGAGGTGTAGTGTATGATTGTTGTGTAAGAGGTGTAGTGTATGAGTGTTTATGTGTAAGAGGTGTAGTGTATGATTGTTGTGTGTAAGAGGTTCTGTTTGAAGAGTGTAGGTATGTTGTGTAAGAGGTTGTAGTGTTTGATTGTTGTGGTAAGAGGTGTAGTGTATGATTGTTTTGTGTAAGAGGTGTAGTGTATGAGTGTTGTTGTGTAAGAGGTGTAGTGTATGATTGTTGTGTAAGAGGTGTAGTGTATGATTGTTTATGTGTAAGAGGTATATTGTATGATTGTTGTGTAAGAGGTGTAGTGTATTTTGTGTAATAGTTGTTGTGTTATGTGTAAGAGTGTATAGTGTATGATTGTTGTGTAAGAGGTGTATGTGTAGATTGTATGATTGTTGTGTAAGAGGTGTAGTGTATGATTGTTTTATGTGTAAGAGGTGTAGTGTATGATTGTTTTTGTGTAAGAGGTGTAGTGTATGATTGTTTTTGTGTAAGAGGTGTAGTGTATGATTGTTTTTGTGTAATAGTTGTAGTGTATGATTGTTGTGTAAGAGGTGTATTGTATGATTGTTGTGTAAGAGGTGTAGTGTATGATTGTTGTGTAATAGGTGTAGTGTATGATTGTTGTGTAAGAGGTATATTGTATGATTGTTATGTTAGAGGTTTAGTGTATGATTGTTGTGTAAGACGTGTAGTGTATGAGTGTTTGTCATAGAGGTGTAATGTATGATTGTTGTGTAATAGTTGTAGTGTATGATTGTTGTATAAGAGGTGTAGTATATGATTGTTGTATAAGGGGTGTAGTGTATGATGTTGTGTTATGTGTAAGAGGTATATTGTATGATTGTTGTGTAAGAGGTGTAGTGTATGATTGTTTGTGTAGTGTAGATTGTTGTGTAGTGTATGATTGTGGTTTTGTGTAGGTGTAGTGTATGATTGTTTTTGTGTAAGAGGTGTAGTGTATGATTGTTTTTGTGTAAGAGGTGTGTGTATGTAAATGTGTTTGTTGTGTAAGAGGTGTAGTGTATGATTGTTTTTGTGTAAGAGGTGTAGTGTATGATTGTGATTGTTGTGTATGTTAGAGGTGTAGTGTATGAGTGTTCGGGGGTGTAGTGTATGATGTTGTTTATTGTGTATGAGTTGTAGTGTATGTGAAGTGTGTGAGTTGTAGTGTATGATTGTTGTAGTGTGTTGTATAATAGTTGTAGTGTATGATTGTATGTTGTGTAGGTGTAATAGTGTGTAGTGTATGATTGTTGTATGTAAGGGGTGTAGTGTATGATTGTTGTGTAATAGTTGTAGTGTATGATTGTTGTATAAGAGGTGTAGTATATGATTGTTGTATAAGGGGTGTAGTGTATGATTGTTTATGTGTAAGTGTAGGTATTAGTGTGTATGTGTATGATTGTTGTGTATTGTGTAGAGGTGTAGTGTATGATTGTTGTGTAATAGTTGTAGTGTGTGATTGTTGTATAAGGGGTGTAGTGTATGATTGTTGTGTTGTTGTATAGTTTGTAGGTGTGTATATGATTGTTGTGTATTGTATGATTGTTGTGTGTAGTGTATGATTGTTGTGTAATTGTTGAGGTTGTAGTGTATGATTTGTTGTGTAATAGTAAGGGGTGTAGTGTATGATTGTTGTGTAATAGTTGTAGTGTGTGATTGTTGTATAATTGTTTTGGGGTGTAGTGTATGATTGTGTTGATGTGTAAGAGGTATATTGTATGATTGTTGTGTAAGAGGTGTAGTGTATGATTTTTGTGTAATAGTTGTAGTGTATGATTGTTGTATAATGATTTGTTGTAGTGTATGATTGTTGTGTAATAGTTGTAGTGTATGATTGTTGTGTAATAGTTGTAGTGTATGATTGTTGTATAAGGGGTGTAGTGTATGATTGTTGTGTAATAGTTGTAGGTATGTGTATGATTGTTGTGTAATAGTTGTAGTGTATGATTGTTGTGTAATAGTTGTAGTGTGTGATTGTTGTATAAGGGGTGTAGTGTATGATTGTTGTGTAAGAGGTGTAGTTATGATTTTTGTGTAATAGTTGTAGTGTATGATTGTTGTATAATAGTTGTAGTGTATGATTGTTGTATAAGGGGTGTAGTGTATGATTGTTGTGTAATAGATGTAGTGTATGATTGTTTTGTAATAGATGTAGTGTATGATTGTTTTGTAATAGATGTAGTGTATGATTGTTTTGTAATAGGGATGTAGTGTATGATTGTTTGTGTAAGAGGTGTAGTGTATGATTGTTTTAGGTGTAATAGGTGTAGTGTATGTAGTGTGTGGGGGTTGTAGTGTATGATTGTTGTGTAATAGTTGTAGTGTATGATTGATTATTGTATAAGAGGTGTAGTATATGATTGTTGTATAAGGGGTGTTGTAGTGTATGATTGTTGGTGTAATGTTGTAGTGTGTAGTTGTATAAGGGGTTGTAGTGGTGATTGTTGTGTAATAGTGTGTGTTGTTGTAATAAGGGTGTATGTATGATTGTTGTGTAATAGTTGTAGTGTATGATTGTTGTATAAGGGGTGTAGTGTATGATTGTTGTGTTGTAATAGATGTAGTTGGTATGTTGTTGTATAAGGGGGTAGTGTATGATTGTTGGTATATAAGGGGTGTAGTGTATGATTGTTTGTGTAATAGATGTAGTGTGTGATTGTGTATAAGGGGGTGTTGTAGTGTATGATGTTGGGTAATAGTTGTGTAGGGTGGAGTGTGATTGTTGTATAAGGGGTGTAGTGTATGATTGTTGGTAATAGTTGTAGTGTATGATTGTTGTATAAAGGTGTATGTAGTTATGTTGATTGTTGTATAGGGTGTAGTGATGATTGTGTAGTGAGTGGTGGGTGGTGTAAGAGTGTAGGGTGTGTAGTGTATGATTAGTGTTGTTGTGTATAAGAGGGTGTAGTGTATGATGTGTGTGTTGGTTGCGGGTGTGTAGTATGGAGGTGTAGTGTATGATTGTTGTGTGTGTATGTAGGTGTAGGGTTGTAGAGGTGTGAGGTGTTGTTATGTTGTGTAAGAGGTTGTAGTGTATGATGTTAGGGTAGTGTGTATGTATAGTGTAGTTGTTTGTAGTGTATGATTGTTGTGTAATAGTTGTAGTGTATGATTGTTGTTGTATGTAAGGGGTGTAGTGTATGATTGTTGTGTAATAGTTGTAGTGTATGATTGTTGTATAAGGGGTGTAGTGTATGATTGTTGTGTAATAGTTGTAGTGTATGATTGTTGTATAATAGTTGTAGGGTATGATTGTTGTATAATAGTTGTAGTGTATGATTGTTGTGTAATAGATGTAGTGTATGATTGTTTTGTAATAGATGTAGTGTATGATTGTTTTGTAATAGATGTAGTGTATGATTGTTTTGTAATAGATGTAGTGTATGATTGTTGTATAATAGTTGTAGTGTATGATTGTTGTATAAGGGGTGTAGTGTATGATTGTTGTGTAATAGATGTAGTGTATGATTGTTGTATAAGGGGTGTAGTGTATGATTGTTGTGTAATAGATGTAGTGTATTTTTGTTTTATAATAAAATGTTTTACCAGCGTTTTCTGCCCGGTGTTTTATTTGGCGTCGCTCGGCAACACAGACGAGGAGGGGAAAAAAAAACGTCTCTGGAATTTATGCGTTTAAAAATAAACAGCGAGCAAAATAAAGGCGGCTTTCACAAACGTTTCCCCGCCGTAACCGTGCAGTCCGGACCGGCGAGTAAAAACGCCTCAAGTCTGAATGGGGAAATTGTGAAAATAGACAGAACGTACTGAGCGAAGGTGTACCAGGTGTACCAGGTCCTGCTTGGGAAGTCGTACGTGCGGAATCTCCGGGAATGATGGTCATGACATGTCAACCTGCCATATGCATGTCGGATTAATTCTTTATTTATTTTATCCGACAGATGCCGCGGACACGAGTGGACGACTCGGATTGCCGGCTGATCCAAGCGACGATGGTCGATACTCAGAAGCTCCTCCCGCGTCGTGATTACTAGAACCGGTACGTCGGTCTCTCTCTTTCCCGCTCTGTCATTCCAGCCTGCATGGCGTGAAATCGTTTGTCATGCGCGTAATTCACTCAAGGAATCTCAATGCGCGTCAGAAATCGATTTGATGCGAACCCTGTGTCTGCATTCCAGGTCAGGGATGGGAAACTCCGAGAGCCAGTACAGCATTCCGGGGTCTCGGAGAAGCAGCTTCACGCTGCCTAGCAGACAGAAACCCTATTCAGCCAAGAAAGAAGAAGTTTTGGCACCTCACGGCTGGTGCAGAACAGGAATCCAGGTTTCTGGCGGCAAGTCCAGAGCACGAGGATGTCTGTCGCAGCACAAGTCTGATCAGTCGAGTCGCCACGACTGCAACGGAAAGGAAGCGAAGAGAAGGATAAGCGCTCGGCTCCCGACTCCCGAGAGGAAGCTGGAACCGGAAGATCACAGCAGCCCGAGAGTCCTGATCAAGAATGACGGCAGCGTCCGTGTGGAGTTCAACCACAACTCAAAAAACTCTACAATCCCGGACGAGAACGGAGGCCCTGTCCAGCTGCTGAAATTTTCCCCCTCGGCAAACCTCGAGCCCGCCCCGCGACGCGGATCCGTTCCGGAGGTGGACGTCTCCATGGGCAAGACCACCAGCAAGCGAAGCTCCCTGAGCTCAGAAGGCAGCTGGTACGACTCGCCCTGGGGTACGGATACGGACATCGCCCGGGCCTCGCCCAACCGGGTATCGGAAACCCTTCCCTCGGTGCGCATCGAGTACTTCGACGAGCACCCGCTCTCTCGCCGTCTCTACCTGGAGCCCTCCGTGGCCTCCACGTTCCCCTCGGCTAAAGACCTGGTGCTCGGAGACGAGACGCCCTTCAAGCACAGAGCCTCGTTCGTGTGCATGGTGGAAGAACCCATTCTGGACGAGGCCTTGGGCGGAAGGCAGTACGCTTCCTTCACGTTACCGTGTCCCAAACCCAAACCCATCACGGAGAACGCCGGGAAGAAGGACGCCATCAGGAACAGAATGAGGAGGCTCAGCGATTGGACCGGGAGCTTGAGCAGGAGGAAGAAAAAGTCCAAGGTAAGAGGAATATCATTCTTTCATCTTTTACCGCTTTGTCCGACTTTGTCTCTCTCTCGATTCGTGGGGTGCCTGTCTCAGGTGTCTTTGGGCATCAAGGCGGGATGCACGCCAAACCCATCGTAGGGCGCACACACACCCACACACAGTAGGGAAATTTTTCCGGTGCCAATCAACCTACCGTGCATGTTTTTGCACCGGGGAGGAAACCGGAGAACCCGGAGAAAAACCCCCCGAGGCACAGTGAGAACATTCACACACACATATGCGGGAATCGAACCCGGACCCTTGTGAGAGCTACATTCCAAACATTATTGCTAATGGGATTTACTGTGATGTATACACAGATACTATTCGGCCAAACAAACGATGTGTTTATAAGCAATAACGATCCCGGTCTTGGCCCGGCTCTGTCCCGCGCACCTTGGCGCTCACTGTTGGTTTTTGTCTCCCATGTGGTGAACAATATTGCCTGTCGCACCCACGCCAGCTGTCGGCACCATGTTAGCCACGGGGCGCTAGGGTATAAAACTCACGACGCACCGGTCCAGACCTGTGCACCGGGAACGCCAAGATGAGCTGGTGTCGGATTTGCTTCGTAAGCCTCGGAATAAGGAAATGTCGCATTTTCTGGATGTGCAGATGCCTTGTATCGCTGTTGTCTATCGGGACAGTCAGGTCAGTGCCGGGCTCCTTCTGCCATATTGCCGTACGACTGGGCGAGATGGTTATGATGTCGCGTTACTGGTGGTCACTTCTGGTCTTTCTCTCCGGAGACTCGGTGATTGTTGTCCTGAGAGAATTCCTATCAGCTTATTTCACTCCTTGTATCTTCCCACACCGGAAAAGTACTACTTAAAGTATAAACGTATTATAGGTAGAAAAATGCCTATAAGGACTTTAAGGCAGCGCCGATCGCAATCGCTAATGTATTGAAATGCCTTAGTAGAGAACTCCCTACTGTATCGTCGTTTGCGGAGGACGAAGAGAAAACACGTTTGATAAACGAGTGGAGAAATAAACACTTTTAAGACTTTTTTGTTTTTTGAGTAACGACCCCCAAACACTGCTGGAGTGTGACCTGATTTGTTGTCGCTTCTGTCCGTGATTAGTACCTAACGCCACTCTCTAATGCGTTTTCTCACTCAGGAGCCGAGATATAAAGAGCCTCTGGATTGTTTCGACAGCGGTATAGACGGTCTAACGGCTGACACCAGCTCCCCTTCTCAGGTGTCCAGTCTGCAGGGGTACCCCACGGTTCCGTCTCGGGGCCGCTCCCAGTCCCAGGTGCTTCCCTCCTGCGGCGGTTCCGTCGGCGCCCTGTACCCGGGCACGGACGCTCTGCGGCAGAACATCTACGACAACTTCATGAGGGAGCTGGAGACGAGCCAGGCGGCGGGAGGGAGCAGCGAGGACCAAGGGGACAACTCCGCAGAGGACACGGGGAGCAGCGTTCAGGAGACGCTGGGCTCGCTGGAGCAGCTGGATCTGCTGTGCGAGAAGGAGCAGGGCGTGGTGAGGAGAGCCGGCTGGCTGATCTTCAAACCGCTGCTCACGCTGCACAAAGACCGCAAGCTGGAGCTGGTGGCCCGGCGCAAGTGGAAACAGTACTGGGTGACCCTTAAAGGTGTGTGTGTTCTTGGAGAAGGCTTGAGAAACATTTTTGTTTGTTTGTTTGTTTTCGTTTTAAACGCTCCGTTGTTCCTCAAGGCTGCACGCTCCTGTTTTACGAGACCTACGGAAAGGGTTCTCCAGAGCAGGACACCGCACCCAGTTACGCCCTGCTGGCAGAGGATGGAATTGTCCAGGCCGTTCCTGAGCACCCCAAGAAGGAGAACGTCTTCTGCCTCA
>JACRUU010000015.1:13156513-13159013 GCA_030449085.1 Kryptopterus vitreolus | reverse complement strand
CGGGTGACACGGATGAGACGGATGAGACGGGTGACACGGATGAGGGGACAGAGTTGCGTGGAAGGTTCAGGACAGCAGATGGTACCAAGAGGGTGCAAGCTGTAGAGGTATCTGCGCAAACAAACAAACAAACAAACAAACAAACAAACAAACAAACAAGCAAACAAAGGATCAAAATAAGTTTTTAAATTTTTTTTTTACTATATTTTTCCCTTGTTTGCAAAAAACTACCTCTCCATTTTCCCCCACAACACATTCCTCTATTCTGAGGGTAGATATCACCTCCCACATCTCATATCTCATATCTCAGGTCCCAGGTCCCACTTGGGAGCATGTCTCACCCTCCTGTACCACCCACGTTCCGGAACTTTCCACGCACCACATTCCCGAACCTTCACAGCTGCCAAGTGGAACCTTCAACACGGTCTTTTTCCCCCAGTGCCGTTCTCACGCAACTCTCTCCGGAACCTTCACTCACAGATCTCAACCCGAACCTTTCACACAGCCGTTTCACATCCGTGAGTCCCGGTCGGGAATCGAACCAGCGACCTCTCAATCCAGAGGCGAATGCTATCCAGCGGAGCCACGGGGACCTCACACTCAACACTGGCTTTAATGCGCATTTCACTTTTCTCTTTAATAAATAACACCAAACTAAAGCCAAAAGTGAGGATATGCCGATAACACCAGCCGGGATTCGAACCAGCGACCTCTCAATCCAGAGGCGAATGCTATCCAGCAGAGCCACAGGGACCTCACACTCAACACTGGCTTTAATGCGCATTTCACTTTTCTCTATAATAAATAACAACAGACTAAAGCCAAAAGAAAGGAAACCCTTGATAACCTGCACAGGGAATCGAACCGGCAACCTCTCCAACCAGAAGCGAAGCTCTTCCACCTGAGCCACGGTGTCTCACACTAACTCGCTGCTTTAACGCACATTTCACTTTCCTGTTTACACCAACCACAAGTAAGAAAAGATCAAAGTGAGGCTCGAACCGGGAACCTCGACACGCAGAGGCTACGGCTTTTACCACAAAGCCACCGAGTCCCACAGGCTCACCTGCTTCTTTTTTTGGGGGTTTGTTTTTTATCTACAGCGAGAAAAAAATATAATAAAGAGACGAGTCTCGAACCCGGGATCTCACGCGTCATAACACGGGTCTTAACACACTGAGCTATTAGAGCTCTTAACCCTCTGCGCTATCTGACCTGAGTGGGCGCGATTTTGTTATTGTTTATTTTTACTGATAAATAAATACACAAGGACAGAGAGAGACGTCGCACCCTGAACATGTACAAAGTGACAGTAGAGTTGAGCTGCGTGTTTACATCTCTATTCACAATAAATAGTAAATAAACAATAAATAAAGGACAGGTGTCGTGACTCAGTGGGGACTTTTATTTATTTACTTATTTTTATCTTCCTGAATCTGAGACCCAGTACATGTGACTGGACTCGAACCCAGGTTTATACCTGATACAGATACACACGTCAAACCCACTGAGCCGTTTCAGACGACAGGATACGGGTGTTTATAATGAGATTATATGTCTACCAGCAGAGAGACAGAGAGCGAGAGAGAGAGACACAGAGAGACACAGAGAGAGAGACACACACAGAGAGAGAGAGAGAAAAGCTGAAAGTGAGGCTCGAACCGGGAACCTCGACACGCAGAGGCTACGGCTTTTACCACAAAGCCACCGAGTCCCACAGTCTCACCTGCCTCTTTTTTTTTGGGGGTTTGTTTTTTATCTACAGCGAGAAAAAATATAATAGTAAATAAACAATAAATAAAGGACGAGTGTCGTGACTCAGTGGGGACTTTTATTTATTTATTTATTTTTATCTTCCTGCATCTGAGACCCAGTACATGTGACTGGACTCGAACCCAGGTTTATACCTGATACAGACACGAACTGTGGTTCATACCTGATACAGATACACACGTCAAACCCACTGAGCCGTTACAGACGACAGGATACGGGTGTTTATAATGACATTATATGTCTACCAGCAGAGAGACAGAGAGCGAGAGAGAGAGACACAGAGAGACACAGAGAGAGAGAGACACACAGAGAGAGAGAGAGAGACACAGAGAGAGAGAGAGAGAGACAGAGAGAGAGACACACACAGAGAGAGACAGAGAGAGAGATAGAGAGAGCGAGAGAGACACACACACAGAGAGAGACACAGAGAGAGAGACAGAAGCAGAAACACGTCTTTGATCTCTATTTTCACAACAAGGTTAATATTGATTTGATTTGTTTCGTTTGAAGTGTGTAATGTCTCCTTTAATAGCAGCGCTGACGGACATGATTACTAAAAACACTAGACATTAATCTGAAGCAGGACTCGAACCCGTGTTTAACACGTTCAGGGGGAGCGTTTATCATACAGAGCTATCCGGGCTGAAGCACGACCGCTATTGAAACGTTTTTAAGGGTTACATTTCGTTTTTATTGATAGAGAGAAACACAAAAACACGGTGAAATA
>JACRUU010000015.1:13139013-13146513 GCA_030449085.1 Kryptopterus vitreolus | reverse complement strand
TTTTCCGCTTTTACCTTTTCTAAAATGGCTTCAATTTGATTCGTCCATTGAATACAAAAAGACATGATATGATGTGATATGATATAATATATGACATATGATATGATATTATATTATATTGTGTTGCGGTGCGGTGTGGCGTTGCGGTGTACAATTTGATTTGCATTTTTGAAACCTCACAAATGAACTGTTTTTGTCATTGGTGTTGTTGACTGGTGCAACTTTAAGCCCACGTTCAAGCCAGAGGGAGGGGGTAGCTCAGTGGTCTAAGGCGCTGGGCTGCTGATTGGAAGATCCGGGTTCGAGCCCCGGTATGGCCAAGCTGCCACCGTTGGGATCTTGAACAAGGTCCTTAACCCTCTGTGCTCCAGGGGTGCCGTATCATGGCTGACCCTGCGCTCTGACCCCCAGCTATTAACATCAAGCTGGGATATGCGAAGAAAAGAATTTCACTGTGCTGTAATGTATATGTGACCAATGAAGGATATTATTATTATTATTATTTTTTATATGGGAATTTTAACTCATGAGCCTAGAGGAAACGCAACAGATAGAGAAAGAACCTCTGTGTATGTAACCCTACCACTCATTCATATAGTTTTATACACTTTTATTGCTTCCACAGAATCAAAACCCAAGACCTTCACCAAACACAGTTATTCTGACGATGTATATAATTACAGCCGATATTACTATAGTAATGGTCTGTTACTTATCTCCTGATTAGAGGCACATTCGATGTTGGCTCCCTGGTTGGTGTGCTTGCAACACTGAATAAAGGTCAAAGTTTGATTTTCATGAGCTACGCAGGTTATTCTGTATGTGATGTTAAAGGTCTGATAGTCCAGCTGTAATGGGTGCATGTGGGAGCGCTGCATTGTGCTTTGTGGTCCTGCTCGGTCTGAGCCAGACTCTGCCATGTGTTACAGCAGGGAAAGTCCTCGTCTGGCCTGGAGAATTCAGTCACTGGCTCAACATGAAAACCATGATTGACGAGCTGAAAGCGAGAGGACACAGCGTCACCATCGTTACCTACAGCGCCACGCCGTCACTGATGAAGGATCTGTCATCGGGCTACGATGTCGAGATCATACAGGTGCCTCACAGCAAAGAGGACGTCATTGCAAACCTGGACCGGTTTTTAAACTACTGGATGTATGAGACGCAAAACAACACGGTGATTCGGAGTGTTCTGGAGTTCAGCGACATAATTAATAAGATGCTGGAACAGAATCAAGCGCTGTGCAGGGAGCTTTTTTTCACACGTGGGGATCTGCTGGAGAAGTGGCGAAAGGAGCAATTCGACGTCCTCCTGACGGACCCTGTGACGGCATGCGGCGAACTGCTCGCGCTGAAGCTCAACCTGCCATTCATAAACACTTTGAGATTGACTTTCGGGTACACCATGGAGAGACTCTGTGGGCAGATGCCGGCACCAGCTTCCTACGTACCGTCAGCTGGACTGGGCTACACAGACCGCATGGACTTCTCGGAGAGAGTGAAAAATGTTTTGTTTATTGCCTTTCAAGATGTGGTGTTTAATATAATGGGCATGACAAAGTGGAATCACCTGTTTACAGAAGTCATGGGTAAATCATATGTCTATCAATTATTATAATTATATACTGTATAATTATATATATATATATATATATATATATATATATATATATATATATATATATATATATATGCATATATATTCATTCATATTCATATAGGCTCTCTTTATTTTTGTGCGCAGTATACACACACACAGTATTCCTTTTTTTGCGCAGTATAGGTAACATTGCTGCCTCACAGGGTCCTCGGGTTCAAACTTAAACTAGTTTCATGTTTGAACTAAATTTTGCACATATTTGCATGCTGCCTGTAGGTTTTCTGCACAAAGCACGCATGCAGCCAGACCTAAAATGCTAACTTTGGTATTATGAATGTGCGTAAACAAATCTGTTTGTCTGCAATCAACTAGCACCACATCCAGGCAAAGAATGAATGAATATGAGCTTGAGATCCTTTCAGATTCCTATAACACTTTACAACCATCATCTCGAGCAGGTTCCATGTTAATGATCTACCAATAAGCCTATAACGACCGCGGCCCCTTCATTTATCTAAGGTCAACAACCGCATTTGACGTAAAACCCTAACTGGGCGATTTGAAAAACTCCTCCTTAGATATCTCCACGTCCAATGTCCCGGGTCGCCCAGTGAACATTTCATTCGACACAATGATGAGGATCAGATCATACACTTGCTTCGTTTTCTTGTTTCTGTGCTTGTACGAACCAGCTGACAGTGGCAAAATACTGGTGCTTCCTGGTGAATACAGTCACTGGCACAACATGCGCACAATCATCGAGGAGCTCCTGGACCGGAACCACAGCGTGACCGTCCTCGCGCACTCTGCCTCGCCGACGCTGCAGCGCGGCGGGAAAGAGCGCTTTGAATTCATGTCATTTCAAATCGACATGGAGCAACATGAGGCGGACGACGTGTGGCAAAAATTCATCAGTGCCTGGATGCAAGAAAGCGCTACCGTCTTTCAGAAGCTGGCGTCGATTCGGGGCGTGATGTCTGGGATGGTCCATTACATGGAGGTTGTTTGCAAAGGGATGATTGGTAACAGGGATCTTGTGAATTTGCTGAAGGAGATGCATTTCGATGTGCTTCTCTACGACCCCATGATGCCGTGCGCCGGCGTGATGGCGGACGTTCTTGCGCTGCCCAGTGTGATGTCCATCAGGGTCAGTTTTGCCCATAATATAGAGCGGATCTGCGGGCAGATGCCCGCGCCGCCGTCTTACGTCCCGGCAGCTGCGTCTCAGGGGCATCTCAGTGATCGCATGGATTTCTTTGAGCGTGTAGAGAACATGCTACTCTACATACTGCACACGGCAATAACCGAACTTCACTGGCCGTTATCCTTTGATGAGCATTTAATCGAAACAATTGGTAGGATGTCGCACTGAAGCGTTTCGTTTGATTTGAACTACTAGATCTAATCTAAACTATTATTTTAACTTCTGTATTATCTTTGCTTTCGGTCAAAAGGGAAACACGAACGCATGCACCATTCGAATAACCCATTCGTCCCTTTCCCTTTTGCATCGGAGGAGACCGAAAGCAATGTGCCCTGGGCCTGACGGCGAGGCTAGCCCTTACGAAAGCCCCTTTATTTAGGCTAGATTATTTTAACTACTGTATCTAAACTACTTAAATTAGCTTGTCTCTAAAACTCCTGTACTTTGCAGGAAAACCCATAACGATGTGTGAAAACATTGGCAAAGCGGACATCTGGTTAATCCGCACATATTGGGATTTTGAATATCCACGGCCTTTCCTTCCAAACTTTAAATTCGTCGGTGGATTGCACTGCAAGCCTGCAAAACCTCTACCCAAAGTAAGTTCTTCCCCTTTTCTGACTTTGTTACATTGGAATAGATACAAAATAAAGACACAGCATGAATATCAAGAGTAACTTACGACTTGATGGTTACACGCCTTGCTTAAGGGCCCACTAGGGGCAGGTTGGTGGTGGGATTTGATCCTTGTCTCGTGCCAAGTGCCTTAACCTCTGAGCTACTACCTCTTAAAGATAAAGCTTTTATGTGACTACAAAACCTTTACTCCAACACAAGTGCGTTGTTCATGTATGGTTGCGTTAAATAGTTTCCCATAACACAAGTCCATAAAGCAATTATGTAAACAATCTATGTAAAATGTTTTCCAATGTATTCTTTGTCCTCCGATTTATTATCACCTTGCTTTTTTGCTTTTTATAGGGCATGGAAGACTTTGTCCAGAGCTCGGGAGACGACGGCATTGTAGTGTTCTCACTGGGTACTATGATTAAAAACCTCACCAAAGAAAGAGCCAACACCATCGCTGCAGCGCTCGGACAGATTCCCCAAAAGGTGTTCGTTTTTGTTTTTTTATATATGAGAATGAATATACAATTGCACTTTAGGGTTTCATTGATTCTAAACCTGTTAAGAATTGCCTTTCTTTCTTTCTTTCTTTCATTCTAAAAATTGTTAGGAGATCAACTGCTTAGTCTGAATTTTCAATAGATAACGACCTGGAACTATCGTACTTAAACCTGTGTGTAATTTCAGGTTCTGTGGCGATACGTAGGCGAGAAACCCGAAACTCTGGCTCCTAATACAAGACTCTATGATTGGATTCCGCAAAATGATTTATTAGGTAAGGAGCATTTTCACTGGAATGAATCTACTATGACAGTCACTAGCGAATGCTTCTTATCTTATCAGGGGAGGGGTGTGGCTCAGTGGGAAAGGTCGCTGGGGCACTGATTGGAAGGTCAGGGGTTCGAGCCAGGGTATCTTTTGGGTCCTTGATCAAGACTCTTAACCCTTTGTCCCGGGAAACGCCGTATCATGCCTGACCCCAGCTTCCAAACAAGCTGGTATATGCGAAGTTAGTAATAGATGTACATGTAGTTTATATGTGACAAATAAAGGTTATTCGATTATCTCCAGGACATCCGAAAACCAAGGCTTTCATCACTCACGGCGGGACTAATGGAATTTACGAAGCTATTTACCACGGCGTTCCCATGGTGGGCGTGCCGCTGTTCGCCGATCAACCCGATAACCTGAATCATATGAAAACCAGAGGAGCGGCGATTACGCTCGACCTAAACCAAATGGAGGACAAGGACTTGAAGCAGGCTGTCAATGATGTCATTAACAACCCGTCGTGAGTTATTAAGTACAATGCTCACTCATTCAAACCGGGTGCATGCTAGTCTACCTATGCACCTGTATATGTATATACAGTGCGTCTTCACACAACAAGCTTTCTCTTTCCACAGCTACAAGGAGAGCATAATGAGGCTCTCCCGAATCCACCACGATCAACCCATGAAGCCGCTGGACCAGGCCGTGTTCTGGATCGAGTTTGTGATGCGCAATAAGGGGGCCAAGCACCTGAGGGTCGAGGCTCATAACCTGACGTGGTATCAGTACCACTGTTTGGACGTGATAGCCTTTTTGCTTTCTGTAATTGCACTGGTGGTGTTCGTCTTTGTAAAAACATGCATTTGGCTCTTTCGGAAATGTTTCAGAAAAGCCCCGGCAAGAAAGAGCAAGAAAGAGTGACACTTGCCTTTATGAATATGTTAATAATAATTAGGTACATTTTTGTTTGTGCATAAATTAGGGGACTACAAATAAATGGTAAGGATGGTCAGATCTCCTCATTTGTTCAAATCCCACCACCACCACCATGTGCCACTAATGGTTATAAAAGTGGCAGATTTACCCCAGTGGCAGCCTTTTTTTTGCTTGATTGTAGTTTATTCTAATTAGATATAAATGTATCTTGCTTGTTTCAAGGAGGGCATTTTTTTGTAGCCCAAAGTGAAAAAAAAATCCTAAAATCCTACTGATTTGAGAGTTGCATGGCAGTTCTTGAAGTGTGACCTCATGCAGAGACCTGACCAATACCTTATAGAATTTGAGGGCCTGTCGAGCCCCAGCTTCGCCAAGCTGCCACACTTCCAGGGGGCGCCATATCATGGCTGACCCTGCGCACGCTTTCCAAACATATATGTATATGTGACAAATAAAGTCTATTTGAACATCCTCCCTTAACATGAATAACAGTGCTCCTGTTCCTCAGTAGGAGGAGATTTCAGAATGACCTTGAGCTCGAGCTCATCCCAGAGTGCGTTGGAGGGCAATGACTAGGCAGGCTATTCTATGATAGATTACACTCCAGCTGACCATTTGCTCTCTTACAGAAGCTCGGGTGAGGATTTCACGCGCGACTTTGGGGATGAACTCGATAACGTCTTTCTCTTACATTAGTCCTTCTGTCATAGATAAAAAAAAAAAAAGAATCTCTCATTTGGACTCATCTCTCCATCCGAATGTTCATTCCGTCATTCCTTTTCCCGTTCTTGTGGGTTTGCGCTTTTTGTCTCGTTTGTCGCTTGGAAACAAAAGAAACGTCCCAATGTGTGTCTCAATAACAATAAAGGTTTTAAATGATAGCAACAATGACTAATAACAAAGCATAGCATGTAGTGTTTCCTTTCTTTACAATAAAATACATGTGGAAAGAAATTATTAATTTGTGGGAAAAAAATGTATAATCCTAATCTGTTCCTTTCAACAGCCTTCCTCACAGACAGTGGTTGTAATAAAATGTCTACACACCCCTATTACAATTACCTATTACAATCGCTTTATCCGATCTTCCCTTGGGTCACGGGGAGCCTGTGCCTATCTCAGGCGTCTATGGGCATTAAGGCAGGATACACCCATGGATGGAATGCCAACCCATCGCAGGACACACACACACACAATCACACACACACATTCACATCACACACTAGGGACAATTTTCCAAGGTGCCAATCAACCTACCATGCATGTTTTTGGACCGGGGGAGGAAACCGGAGAACCCGGAGAAAAACCCCCTGAGGCACGGGGAGAACAGCAATTCTTGGTGTTCCAAGAACATTACATTTACATTTATGAAACATTGTAAAGGATCCTCTGTTATTGTCCCACTATTAGGATTTATCGTTTACTATTTCTTTATTATTCATTCTTTATTTTCTTTGTTAAACAAAACTGCTGGTTTTAATATGAAATTTGCTTGTTTTACATTCTGGAGCATAATTATTGGACTTTCATGAACAATTTTATGGAAGGTCTAATTAACGTACAAGGCATTTCCCATTTGAGGTTTTGACTCCTGGTTTAAGTGGAGCACAAATTCGCTTGTAATATGAAAAGAATTACGTTTATTGTTTATTTTATGTGACAATTTTATGTTTTGTCATATGTCATACACAATTTTACTTATCAAATGTGTCGCTAATATTTACGAGACATTGTCTAATATTTTCTTGTTATCATTTATCATTTGGAGCATTCTTCATTCGACCTTTACGAAAGGCGGTTATGGCACTGTGATGGAAGGGATACGTGAAAGTAAAAATGTTCAAGACCAAGATGTTGGATCCAGAGTGGCTGCTGAGTGCTACACTGGCCAGCCTTCGACTCCCAACAGGGAAAACCCACATGAGGTGTAGTTCTGGAGAGGTTCTGGCCCAGTCTTCCACATGTTTCCTGCTTCTAACACATCAACTTTGGGCACGGAATATTCACTTCCTGCATAATCGGAAAATGTTATTTGATATTATTTGATATTATATCATGCCAGCAAAATGTTATTCAAGTTATATTAATCTTATTGTTCCTTTGGTTCATCGCTCTGCCTGTGCAAAAGTGCACAATACAGATTTTTTTTTCCACTCGCGTTCATGTTGTATCTATGTACATGCGTAAGGTTACTTAAGAAGTGAAAACAGTTTGGAAAAACATGGAATCATTTTCATGTTTAAAAAAAAATACTTATAACCCAATCTTCATGCATAGACTGATTTAAGGCTTTAGATTGGATTACTCGGGTTTATTTATTTTTATGACGGCTTTTTAATGTGTAGATATACTGTAGATATAT
>JACRUU010000015.1:13134172-13138513 GCA_030449085.1 Kryptopterus vitreolus | reverse complement strand
TTACAAATAGAACATTTTGCACATCAATAAGAGCGTACGCATATACGTCGAGCAATGTCCGCCGAAAAACTTCGTTATAATAAATAACGTCGTTACCATGGAAACCGAAACCTGCCTTATTTTATTACCTTTTGAATTACGATCAGTGTAATGTTTCGTGTTCGGAGAGTGAAAGTGTGACAGAGTAAAACTTTATCACGCTCGGTTTCACACGCAACACCGCAAACAGTTTCGCCGTTCATGACTCGACTCGAAACAGAAGAAGGGAAAAAAAAAAACAGAAGTGAAAGTAGAAAGTGAGAGAGAAAGCAGAGAAGTGTACATAAGGATGGAAACATGTATCTTAAACCGTCCGTGAGTACATGTAGAATACCGTACTATTCTATATTTTTATTAATTATAGAAAAAAATGTGAACTACGGTGTGTGTGTGTTTTGTGTGTGTTGTGTGTGTGGATGGTGTAATTAATTAATGAATATCCAAAACATTAAAAAAAGTAAGGGTGAGTTTTAATTCTATTTTATGTTATATACCGGAGAAACGAAACCCCAGAAATTTAGGACACCAAACCAGCAGTCCTCATAACGGCATCAGCAAAAAAAAAGTGTACACTTTCATTAGCAGCTTTCACTGAGATAATAAGAAAATAAATCTATTTTGACTGAGAGCATTCGATTGTTACGCAATCATGTCTGATCAACTGACCTCAAGGTCTGATAAATACCCCAAAGGGGTTTGTGTGTGTGTGAAGGAGAATTGCGTAATATATTCGTATTAATACTCATACGTCAGAACCAAAACCTGCTCGTTGGTGCCAAAGCCCAAGTAGAAACGCACTTGTGAAGGGTGGAATGGTGAAGCAGAAGTTCTGTGGATACAGGCATAAAAAAAAAAAAGGGTACGATTAATTTACTCCGTTATAAGGTTGGGGTTTTAAGCGTTCGCTTTCTTGAATCCGTCTCTGTATTAATACAAAACCGGCATGCGGAGCGTCGAAACGGGATGTTACTGATAATTAACCAAGGCCTGATAACTACCCCAACACGGGTTTGTGTGTGGTGAGGAGACTTTGGTAATATATTCGTATTAATATTCTACTTCGACTGATCGTTTGTTGTGTTTTAAGCAGCAGCATTTTTGTGGATAAAACACCGTTTTTTTTTGTTTTTAAAAGACAGGATGATGGGTCGTTTTTAAACTTTCGGTACTTAGCACCAGATGGGTGATTAATCGGGACAAATAATACTTACGAGTCGTGACTGGCTTTTTCCGTCTCTGCTGTCGGGGAGAAGGTTCCTCTCGCAGAGATGATGAGGATTCGGGAGATCGCTAACACTCCTCATTGAGACGCGTTTACTCATCTCGCCTGCCGAGGTCTCTCTGTAAAGGGATATCAAAGTTTCTTTTAAACAAGGCAGCGTTGTGTGTGTGTGTGTTGTGTGACAATTCGCACACATCTGTAATGCTTTAAAATATCGGATAGCTCGTACGTTATTGGGATCCCGTTTTTAGCCTCATGATGTGCGTGACTCACTCCATACGATACGTTATAGATACTGTTAACCAATCGAACTACGACTTTTCCGAATCCCAGTGGAAGATGTGATGTAACTCTTCGTGATTAGTACTGTACGAGAAAAGCGATCGAAAAAACAATAAATAAATAATCCTCTTTCGCAGACGTGTAGTTTGCGTCAGAGGCCTCGGGTAACATCGAGTAGAGACGAGGAGACATTGGCGCCAGAGTCTCCGAGCCGTGCCAGCACACAAGGTGAACCGTATCAACCACGGTGGTGTGTGGTGTGTGTGTTGGTGTGTGAGTGTGATTTGTGTTTGTGTAATCAAATAATGTGGTATGTGTGTATAGGTGGGGGTGTGTGTGCGGTTGGTGTGTAGTTTGTATTTGTTGTGGTGTGGTGTATGTGGTGTGTGTATGTTTTTTATAGTAGGGGTGTTGATATGATGTCTGTTTATAGATGTGTAGTTGTGGCGTGGGGGGTTTATAATGTTGTGACTGGTGTGAGACAATGTTTAGTGTAGTGTGTTAATGTGGGTGTGTGTATTGGGTGGGGTGTGTAATAGATGTTTTTGTGTGTATTGTTGTGTGTGTGTATGAGTGAAAGTGTGTGTATAGGTTTATGTGTGTGTATGTGTGTTTGTGTATGTTGTGTGTGTGTTTGTGTGTGTTGTGTGTTGTGTGTCTGTGTGTGGTTCTTTGTGTGTGTGTGTGTGTTGTGTGTAATTGTGAGTAACTGTTGTGTGAGTGATATTGTGTGTGTGTGTGGTGTGTGAGTCTAGTGTGGTATGTGGTCTCTGAAAAGTGTGTAAGATCTGTGATCAATTGTATCAGCGTGTTGTGTCTGGTTTCTGTGTGAAACAGATTGGGTTTGATGTGTCTGTGTATGGTGTGTTTATTTCATGTGTGTTATCACTGTGTGTGTGTATGTGTGTATATCTGTGTGGTACCTGGTCTGTTTGTGTTTTTTTGTGTGTGTGTGTGTGTGTGTGTGTGTGTGTGTGGGTTGTCTTATGTGTCTGTGTGTGCAGCTGTGCTCTGATTGGTGATTAGTTATCACTCGCTCATTTTTTGCTCCGTGACATTTTTGCTTCCTGATTATTGTGCACACACACACACACACACACACACACACACACACAACAACACACACACACACACACACACACACCGCAGATGGGTGATTTGACGGGCTGCTGGTGTTTGCTTTTGCAAGTCGGCGTCCTCGGATCTGTCATCGGGAGACGCATGCAGAGCATTCTAACGGATTTTTGTCGTGACCGGTCTCTCTTTCATAAAGCCACTTGCTTACTTTTCTGTAAACAAATTAAACAAACAAATAAACAAACAAACAAATAAAATTGCCAACTGTAACGTGATTCGGTTCGTGTTGACGCTGGGGTTTGAACTCAACAACCTTCAGATACAAGAGGGGACGTCTTAATATTCGTATTTATTTATTTATTTATTTATCTTCTGTAAAGAAGAGGGTGTGCCTTTAAATGAGGGGGTGGAGCTAATTTAGGGTTTTTTTTTTTACGTAAGGAGTCTCCGGTGTCAGAGGCGATTCTGTGAAATCTTAAACGTTATGCACCGTGACTATAATGACATTAAGCACAATTGGGGGTTAAGGGCCTCGCTCAAGGGCCCCATCAGTGGTAGTTCGACCTCAGGATTGCAACATCGGAACCACGGCGCACGACGCTTCCCCTTATTGAAGTTTTAAAGTGCCTTCCTGCCTGTTCGTTATTTGTCCGTTACGTAGAAGCCTTTGAGGCACCTGAGGTTTATATTCCGCCTTGAAGGCAGCTTCCATTACTGCATTACTGACGCGTCGTTGCTCGGCGAAGGCGTGACCCGAGACCCCGGTGTTTCTCTCCCGGGAATAAACCCCACCGCCTTCCCAACGTCTCCCAGACGTCTGTCCTTCAGGAGACGTCTACACAGGCGCAACCGCGAGCCAATCAACTTAAACGTCGAGTCCGAGCCGGATTCCTCCCACAGAGCTGTAGATCTAAAAGCGCACGCTACTGATCCCAGGCCAGATAAAAGAAGCGGACGTGATGCCAGCGTCCGGCTTTGATCTCTCCGCCTTGGCGTGTGGACGATCTCAAGGACGTTCGAGATATTTACGTACGTATATACGCGTCTCCAGGGTTTGGAGCTAGCGGATGCGTATTTTGATCAGGCTCCTCTCTGTAGACCAGCAGGGGGAACGGAGGTCCGGGCCTCGCATCTCTCTCTCTCCCTCTCTCTCTCTCTCTCTCTCGGCCGATTTACGAGCGCGAGTCCTTATTTATGGAGCTTTAAAAGGACGACGGCGTAGCGGCACAATGGCGTTCACCTCAGGGGTGAATCATGGGGCGTCGATGCTTTACTGCCGCACGGCAGGACGCTTTCATCTCCACTTTCTGCCTCGGCTCCATTCCCGGCCCATCGCTGCTCAATCTCAGCACGTCATAGCGAAAGGGCGTTTAACGTCACGCCGCCTGGGTCCTGATTGGTCGACTGCGTTTTGACCTGCAGACCCGAAGTTCCTCGTCCGTATGGACGTTTTTTTTTTTTTGCACAGAGACGAGGGTTTCCGGCAGCGTCTTCCCAGCATGCACCTGGCCCAGCGCTTTCTGCCCATCGATATGCAGATTTCACCAAACAGCAGCAGTTTTTCTTTCCGCTGCCTGCGTTTACAGAAAGACCAATCGATCGACGGATCCTGACACGTCGAGATGTGAACGAAGGGTTCCGGGAGAGGACGAGAGGACGAGAGGAAGGATCGAGGGTAGTTTAAGGCATCATGCCGGCGTTCGCGGCAGGAAAGCCGAGGA
>JACRUU010000015.1:13116672-13129172 GCA_030449085.1 Kryptopterus vitreolus | reverse complement strand
CAGGAGCTCGTGGACACCGAGAAATCCTACGTCAAGGTAAATCCACGGCCGAGCGAATTTGCTTGGAAACACGCGGCTGGAGCAGGGGATTATGGGTATATCAGTATGACTGAAGTGAATCCTGATTAACAGGTAGGAGTGATTGGTTGCATTATAACAGCGTATAGGAGTGCATTATAACGGTAGGAGTGCATTATAACAGCGTATAGGAGTGCATTATAACAGCGTATAGGAGTGCATTATAACAGCGTATAGGAGTGCATTATAACAGTGTATAGGAGTGCATTATAACAGTGTATAGGAGTGCATTATAACAGTGTATAGGAGTGCATTATAACAGTGTATAGGAGTGCATTATAACAGTGTATAGGAGTGCATTATAACAGTGTATAGGTGTGCATTATAACGGTGTATCGGTGTGCATTATAACAGTGTATAGGCGTGCACTATAACAGTGTGTAGGCGTGCATTATAACAGTGTCTAGGCGTGCATTATAGCAGTGTACAGACGTGCATTATAACAGTGTGTCGGTGTGTATTATAACAGTGTATAGGTGTGCATTATAACAGTGTATAGGAGTGCATTATAACAGTGTATAGGAGGCGTGCATTATAACAATGTATAGGAGTGCATTATAACAGTGTATAGGAGTGCATTATAACAATGTATAGGAGTGCATTATAACAGTGTATAGGAGGCATTATAACAATGTATAGGAGTGCATTATAACAGTGTATAGGAGTGCATTATAACAGTGTATAGGAGTGCATTATAACAGTGTATAGGAGTGCATTATAACAGTGTATAGGAGTGCATTATAACAGTGTATAGGAGTGCATTATAACAGTGTATAGGTGTGCATTATAACAGTGTATAGGAGTGCATTATAACAGTGTATAGGAGTGCATTATAACAGTGTATAGGAGTGCATTATAACAGTGTATAGGAGTGCATTATAACAATGTATAGGAGTGCATTATAACAGTGTATAGGCATTATAACAGTGCATTATAACAATGTATAGGAGTGCATTATAACAGTGTATAGGAGTGCATTATAACAATGTATAGGAGTGCATTATAACAGTGTATAGGAGTGCATTATAACAATGTATAATGTATAGGAGTGCATTATAACAGTGTATAGGAGTGCATTATAACAATGTATAGGAGTGCATTATAACAGTGTATAGGAGTGCATTATAACAGTAGAATGGCAATGTATAGGAGTGCATTATAACAGTGTATAGGAGTGCATTATAACAATGTATAGGAGTGCATTATAACATGTATAGGCCTTATAAGTGTATAGGAGTGCATTATAACAGTGTATAGGAGTGCATTATAACAGTGTATAGGAGTGCATTATAACAGTGCATTATAAGTGCATTATAAGTGTATAGGAGTGCATTATAACAGTGTATAGGAGTGCATTATAACAGTGTATCGGTGTGCATTACAACAATGTATAGGTGAGTGAGGTGGCAGTGTTTCAGAAGGCGAGTGTGTGTGTGTGTGTGTGTGTGTGTGTGTGTGTGTGTGTGTGTGTGAGCGATTGCGCAGTGATGTGCTGAGTCGGCTCGGCTGTGCAGCAATAAATCACCCTAATGAGAATATTCCGAGTGATACAGCGACGGCCTGCCAGTGCTTTAACGCGCCGCGACGCTGTGGGCGAGACTCCGTTCTGTTCCTAATGTTATAACCCCCTCACACACACACACACACACACACACACACACACACACACACACACACACACACACACACACACACTCGCCTTCTGAAACACTGCCACCACACTCACCTATACGCTGTTATAATGCACACCGATACACTGTTATAATGCACTCCTATACACTGTTATAATGCACGCCTATACACCGTTATAAATATACACTGTTATAATGCACGCCTATACACTGTTATACCTATATACTGTTATAATGCACACCGATACACTGTTATAATGCACACCGATACACTGTTATAATGCACGCCTATACACTGTTATACCTATACACTGTTATAATGCACACCGATACACTGTTATAATGCACGCCTATACACCGTTATAAATATACACTGTTATAATGCACATTGATACACTGTTGTAATGGACGCCTATACACCGTTATACTGCACACCGATACACTGTAATAATGCACACCTATACACTGTTATAATGGACGCCTATACACTGTTATAATGCACACCGATACACCGTTATAATGCACACCTATACACTGTTATAATACACACCGACACACTGTTATAATGCACGTCTGTACACTGCTATAATGCACGCCTAGACACTGTTATAATGCACGCCTACACACTGTTATAGTGCACGCCTATACACTGTTATAATGCATACCGATATGCTGTTATAATGCACGCCGATACACTGTTATAATGCACGCCTATAAGCTCTTATAATGCACTCCTATACACTGTTATAATGCACGCCGATACACTGTAATAGTTGTTTGTTTATTTCAGGACCTGAGCTGCTTGTTTGAGATCTACCTGAAGCCGCTGCAGATGGAGACGTTCCTCACGCCGGATGAGGTAAACACACCTCCATTAATGAGGGGTTTTCCCCCCTAGCGTTGTAGCGTGGACCGCGGCGTGCTCCGGGAGGGGCGTGGAGAGACGAGCGAGGAGTATTAAAGGGCCATTAGCGCGCCAGGACGTGCCCTTGTACGGCGAGAGAGCGGGCGGTTAAGTAGCGCCACTCGGGATAATGTGACCAAAGTGATAAACATTAAGCAGTGAATGTCAGGACCAGATTAGAACACACACACACACACACACACACACAGTGCTGTATTCTGATTGGTCAGAAGGCCACACTCAGGGATCCCTGTGGAGATGATGTGCAACGTTATGCTTTCAGATGGAGAGCTTGTTCGGGAGTCTGCCCGAGATGCTGGACTTCCAGAAGGTGTTCCTGCAGACGCTGGAGGAGAGAACCGCCTCCGCGCCGGATTTCAGCACGCTGGAGACCCCCGTGCAGTTCAAGGCAAGGCGTGACTAACATCCGTCTCTCCCAAAGTCCTCGTCTTTTGTCCCTTTTGTCCCGGCTTTGTCTGAACGTGACGATTAAGCCGTCACGCGTTGTGTGTTTTTGTTCTCAGAAGCTGCTGTTCTCTCTCGGAGGATCCTTCCTTTACTACGCCGATCACTTCAAACTCTACAGCGGATTCTGCGCCAACCACATCAAGGTCCAGAAGGTCCTGGAACGAGGTGTGTGTGTTTTTTAATCGTGAAACTAAGCTCACACACACACACACACATATATAACACGTCCTGCATTAAAATATAACATATGCACCTGGTGCATCTGCAATGCAGTTACTGTGCAGCCTGAATAATTATCCCCTACACACACCCCCCAAACCAAATCCTCCTCGAAGGAAATATCCCATCATTATATCAGACTGGACATTTGGAGTGTGACTAAATATAAGTGGATTTATGTGTGTAACACTGGCCTGCTTTCAGACTCGGGCGCGCTGCCCGGGCTAAAATGAATGAAAGCCGCGAGGAGAGAAAAAAACAAAAACGCCACCGCGTCGACTATTTAATGCGTCCCATTACAGGGTCGGAACAGCAGCTCTGTACGAGGGTTTAATGTGGGACGGGAAGAAATAAAGAAAGAAATAAAAATCACACGCCGCCTCACACGAAGCCCGCGAACCGTTGCTATGGGAACAATAACTGATTAATATATTCGTTTTTTTTCCCGTTATTACGGAAAATAAACAGTAGTGAAGCGAGAAATTCAAGGTATTAATTATAAAATATTGAGGAGGTTTTAAAATGCATTAAAAAACAATAAATTAATAATAACAATAATAAAAAATGATTCAGTGATTGGCCTCTAGAGGCCGCTCTAATAGTGTATAACGCGACCCGGAAAAAACGTCACTGTGGGTTTTTTGCCGAATTGGTGGAGATTAAACGACAGCGCTGATCAATCGGTCAATGCTACAGAGAGACAAATGTGTGTAAACGCGCCTCATTGGCTGAAGAGGACAAAAGAAACGATTATATATTGCTGTATTATTTCCTATAGAAGAATGGATTTGCTGCTATTCCTTCATTTAGTAATCAATCGTGTGCAGTTCAAACAGTCCTTTGATGTGGCCACGCCCACTGCTTAATTGTGTGTGTGTGTGCGTATATATATATATATATATATATATATAATATATGATATATATATATGTGGTGTGTGTGTGTGTGTGTGTGCGCGTGATGCGCCTATACATATGTTATATATACGTATATATATATATATATATTATATTATATATATATATATATATATATCTAATATATACATGTCTGTATATATATATATATATATATACATATACCACACACACACACACACACACGTGTAATATATCTATATATAATATATATATATATATATATATATCTATATATATATATATATACATATGTATAGACACGCATACACACCACACACACACACACACACCATATATGTATTGATTATCTCCTAAACACTGTCACTATGTGTGTGTGTGTGTGTGTGTGTCAGCAGTGTTGGTAATTACACTTTCTCACACACTGGTGTGTGTGTGTGTGTGTGTGTGTGTGTGTGTTGTTGTGCGGGAGATGTGCTCGTGCAGCGATCGTGTTGATTATTTATTTTTTTCCCCCCAAGTGTTAATTGCCTGCCAATTACTTTACTTCCAACGTGCGAGTGTGTGTGTGTGTGTGTGTGTGTGTGTGTGTGGTGTGTGTGTGTGTGTGTGTGCGGTCGCGGTGCGAGTGCTCGTTTAATCGCTCGCCGTGCGAGAGAAGAGCATCACTCTGGGCCCGAGCCGGTGATGCAACTTGGCTGCTTCGCTCTCACCTTGTTCCTCTGCAGTGAAGCGCTTTTACTGCAGTGGCTTTAAAATAAACAAACAAACAAATAAATAAATAAACGCAAGAACAACGGGAGGGGTGTGGATTTGCTGCCCCTGTCTATGTGCTGCCCTCTAGTGGATGTGTGATACGGCTTGATGGGTTCATATTAGGGCTGTCGACGTTATTAACGTGTTAACGACTTTAAAGACGCTAATGTTATTAAGGGGTGTTATAACGCAGTGTGCGTTACTATGTGAGTGATCTGCTCCTTCACTCTGTGTCGTGTTGTGCGAACGAACGAAACCCGAACAACAAACGAATAAATAAACGTTCAGTGCATCCACTCACACTTCCTAAATCCCCCCCCGAATGACGCCCCCTAGCTGCGCATTCACAACAGGTACGATCTCCTCACTATATTAGTGTATATTACCGTATGGAACCTTACGCAAGCGCATCGCATTCCCAAATCCGTATTACTGCAATAAAGCGCATTTTTACTGAACGCAATAAAGCGCTTCCGTATAACCTAAACACCGTATCACCAGTTTATATGGAAAAGCAACCGGAACACAATTCTTAAAGGAGCCACGTCCCATATTTTACACTTCAAAACAACAATAAACAAATAAACATTGTCATTAACAAGAAATTCATATTAAAAGTTTCCAGAGAAAAATAAATATTAAATAATCAATAATTTTATTAAAGGGAGAGATTTGGAGTGAAATGTATTTAATTGTATATTATTATGCTACATTGAAAACGAGCGATTAAATATTTGAATCGATCGGCAGACCTGGTGTGTGTGTGTGTGTGTGTGTGTGTGTGTGTGTGTGTGTGTGTGCAGCAAAAACGGATCGAGCCTTTAAGGAGTTCCTGGACGCAAGGAATCCGACCAAGCAGCACTCGTCTACGCTGGAGTCGTATCTGATTAAACCGGTGCAGAGGGTCCTGAAGTACCCTTTACTGCTGCGAGAGCTGGTGTCTCTCACCGACACGGACAGCGAGGAGCACTATCACCTCACGCGTACACCCACACACACACACACACACACACGGTTCTCCACATGAGCGCCTCGTTTGCGTTCTACAACGTGTGTGTGTGTGTGTTTTCAGAGGCCCTGAAGGCGATGGAGAAAGTGGCCAGCCACATAAACGAGATGCAGAAGATGTACGAGGACTACGGCGCCGTGTTCGACCTGCTGGTGGCCGAACAAAGCGGCCTGGAAAAGGAGGTACTTGGCGTTTCCTGCACAATTCCGCCGACAAGTTTTATCAGGAATAATTTGCATATGAGAAGAAGGTGTCGTGATGTCACAACCGCGTGTAGCTCCGCCCCCCGGAAGGCTGGTAAATGAAACAGGATGGTTTGTGTCCCGCAGGTGACGGAGATCTCCATGGGCGAGTTTCTCCTGCACGCGTCCGTCACGTGGCTGAACCCTCTGCCGTGTCTGGGGCGCATGAAGAAGGAGCCGGAGCTGACCGTGTTCGGTGAGTTTAAGCTCCTCCTCCTCCACTGGTGTGAAGCGGTGACGGTGGTTTTGAGGTCATGTGACGACGTTTCTCTCCCCCCCCCCCCGTCAGTGTTTAAGAAAGCCGTGATCCTCGTCTACAGAGAGAACAAGCAGCTGAAGAAGAGAATGGTGCGTCTCCTCGCTCTCCTACTGTAAACACCACCGTGTGTGTTTGTACACAAAGCATAAATAAATCAACACGGCCCTGTGTGTGTGTGTGTGTGTGTGTGTGTGTGTGTGTGTGTGGGGCAGAACGTTCCACGACCTGCACATTCACAGGGAGAACAGGACCTGTTCAAGTTCCGCTGGCTCATTCCTCGATCTGCACTGCATGTCAGACTGGGAAACACTGCAGGTACACCACACACACCACACACACACACACACACACACACACACACACACACACACACACACACCCTCTCTCTAATGCACATGCGCACACACACTCATTCTTTCTCATGTCTTTCTCATGACACACCTCACACCACACACACACACACACACACTCTCTCATGTGCACACACACACACACACACACACACTCTCTCTCATGTGCACACACACACACACACACACACACACACACACACACTCACTCTTTCTCATGCACACACACACACTACACAAACCACACACTACACCTACTCTCTCATGCACACACACACATCACACACACACAGACTTTTGTGCACACACACACCACTCTTCATGCACCACACCACACACACATCCTCTCGCATGTGCACACACAACAAGACACAACACACACACACACCTGCAACACACTACACACACCACACAAACACACACCACCCACACCTCTATTCACACCCACACCCTCTCAACAAAAAAAATTAAACAACAAACGACTAGAGGGAACAACCTAATCCAAACTAACCATTACCTGTCTGTGCACACACACAGACCAAGACAACAACACACACACCACAGCAACACACACCTTATCTCATGCACACACACAGACGACACACACAACAAACTACATGCCACACACAACACCACGCTCGAATGTGCACACACACACAGCACACACACAGACAAAGCCATGTGCACCACACAGACAAAGACACACACAAAACCTACTCTTTCATGCCGTGCACACACACACACACCCACAACACCCTCTCTCATGCACACACACCTCTCTCATGCACACACACACACACACACACACACACCACACACACACACACATCTCTCGTGCACATGAAGACACACTCTGCACACAAACACACACAAACACCACAATTCCCCTCTCATGCACACTCACACTTTGTCACTTCTAATGCCACACACACACACATACCCCCTCTCTCATGTGCACACACACACACACACACACACACACACACACACACACACATCTCTCTCGTGCATGAACATGAATACACACACTCTCTGTCTCACACACCACACACACACACACACACACACATCCCCTCTCATGCACACTCACACTTTGTCTCTCTAATGCCCTAATGCCCACACACAAACACACACTCTACTCGTTCCATCTCTCTTGTGCACAACATTAACTCACTCTGTTCCACACACACACACACACACACACACACACACACACACACACACACGTTCTCTCTCTGTCTCTCTTATGAAACAGTTATAGATCATCATTAAGATTTAGTTGTTGAAGGGAAAAAAAAACCCAGAAAAATAGAATTATCATTAAAACACCAAATTGAGGATTTATTTTATTATTTAAAAGAAAACTCCTGTGTGTTTGTCAATATTTTACATTTTTTCATGTTTAAAAAAAACCCCCCCCCCCCCCCCCCCCAATCCCCCCGCCCCGTTGTACAGAAAATAACTGTGTGTGGGAAGTGATCCACACGCGCTCGGAGCAGGAGGGGCGCCCGGAGACGGTCTTCCAGCTGTGCAGCAGGTGAGTTGCATCATCGCTCGGTCGTAGCGCGACGCTCTGAATGATGCTAACGGCGAGCTGTGGTCTCCGTCAGCACGCTCGAGTCTAAAGTCAGCATGGTGAAGGCGATCCGCGGCGTCCTGCGGGAAAACGCGCGCAAAGGGATGCGATCCAGCGAGCGTCCGGCCGAGAGAGCGAGCAGAGAAAAGCTGGCTCCTATGAAGGGGAGTTTACCTTCATCAGCTAAACTCGGTCAGTCCCGTTTCACACACACACACACACACACACACACACACACCACACACACACACACAAGGATTGTTCACACGTGTGTGTGTGTGTGTGTGTGTTTCAGGTTCCTCTCGAGCGCTCTGGATCTGCCAGAAGCTCCCGGGCGTCATCTCCGTCGCCCACAGCGATACGCTCAAGCCCACGCAACTGGACTCGGATTCAGCCAGTGAGAGCAGCGGAGACCCGCCCCCTGGCCCATCGCAGGCCCCGCCCACTAACCCGGCGCTCCGGCACGGCGGCGTGAGGGAGTCGGATATTCTCAGCGACGACGACGGGTTCAGCGAGCGCTCGGCTCGGGGCGACGCCGCCGCCGCCGCGCCAGGGTCGCTCGAGTCTCGGCTGCGGGAGCTGCGCCTGAGTCCCGAGGGTCGCGTCGGACCCGAGGGCCGCGAGGTCGACTCCCCGGAGATGCTGCCGCAGCTGAAGCGGGCTCACTTCAGCGCCGTGAGGCGGCGCTCTGTGAAAAGCGAGCCGAGGCGCAGCCAGGCGGCGCTGTTGAGTCTGAGGCAGCACAGCCACTCTTTGGACAGCCAGTCGGTGGCGGCGAGTTCCGGCGTCGACCTCAACGCTCTGCTCGAGAGGGACTTCAGCGTCCACAGCCTCACCTCGGTCATCAACGAGGACTGTTTCTACGAGAACGCCGCGAAGAGCGGCGCCGCCGCGACCACGTCGTAGCTCCCGATCACCCCAGGGGGCGGGGGGAGGGTTAGGGGGCGGAGCCAGGAATGCTCAGGTCTTTTCCAGACGCTGATTTAAGCCCAGAGCTACACGCGTGTCCCGCTGCATGGAACCTTCAGGAACGACGATCCAGATGTTGCATCTGTTTATTCCGTGCCTTTATTAGTATTATTATTACTTTTTTTTTTTTAAAGCCGGGCTTTTATTCGTTATTGTCTATCGTTATAATTTATTGATAAATATATTTTACTTATAAACTGAAATCCACGAGTTAAGACTTGATTTCTTTCTTCAAGTTATTAAACGTGTGTGTGTGTGTGTGTGTGTGTGTGTGTGTGTGTGTACACGCAATACGGTCGCAAAATTCCAGGGATAATCAAAAATTAATGGGAATAAACAGGAAATGTATAAAAAATGACCAAAAAAAAGATCAAACAACCAGATTTAATACAAATATCTGTTCTGTACATTCATTGGTCGCATGCACACAGGGACTGAGGCCACGCCCCCTACACATACTATCACACAACATTTCTTCTATCTATATATGTATGTGTGCGTGTGTGTGTGGATTATATATATATATATATATATATATATATATAGATATAGATATATATATATATAATCTATATATATATATATATATACGCACACAAATTTACATATATTTACCCAAATTTCTAATTAATTCCCAAAACCCTGATAAAGTTTCCCTGGAAAGTTTCCGGAGACTGATTGATCATTTTCCGCCCCTTTGTGAGTCTACTGTGTGAAAGTGAAACACACGGACTTGTTCGTGTTTACATTTGATGCACATGGTAAAAAAAAGCAGGTCTCTTTTTATATAAATATAATATATAAATATAAGTATGTTTTTTTCGGAAACATTCGGAAATATTCGGAATTTAAATGAGAATTTCCCGGTTTGGTGTTTTTAACCGTTTTTACAGTAGAACTTGGGCAGGGTTAAATTAAATATAAAGGGGGGGGGGGATGATTCGGTCGATCGGGAAACTAAAGCGTCCGTATCCGTCGTCTTGCCGCCTTTAGGATGACAGGAAATAAAGACGCTACACCGCCTCAGAGGAGAAACGCGGCGATGATGTAAACATGATGCGACACGTTATTAATGATCACGAACTTTTGATACGCATTAAATAGTAATAAAAAGTCGTGGATTTTGGGGAAGATTTTGGCGGGAAATGATCGTTTAATCTCGGAAAAGGTCTCGGAGGACGATGAAGCGAATGCTGTCAGCTTTGCGGTACGACGGCGACTCGGAGTCGAGGAGAGTAAAACGCCTGTCATGAGCGACTCGGAGACAGAGAAGTGACCTGAATAACTACAAAGACAGAGCGAGAGAGAGAGAGAGAGAGAGAGAGAGAGAGAGAGAATTCCCGGGTGGGAATGGGCTCATAAAGGGTTTCGTGTGATTGCACTGAGAATTCCGGTTCTCATTTTCTTGTGTAATATACGAACTCCAGTCGTCATGACTATATTAAATACTTCAGCTCTGTATCCCCCCCCCCCCTTACCTCAGAGCCGCTGCTGCTGCTACACTTTTTTTTTTCAGGAATGGGGGAAAAGGGGTAAGAAATCGGGATGGGAACGCCGGGAGTCCGTGCGTCTGTGGCGTTTGTTCCTCAGCTCCTCTCTGAAGTCGTATGTGAGCAGCGTGGGATTTGCTCTGCACTGCCTGCTGTAGGCGTCTGATAACGCTCGGAACTGGCTGACGGAGATGTCGGACGGCCGGAGGGTCGGATCCACGTCGGCGCTCCGAAGGAGCTCCTCGGTCATCCGGAGCCTCCGAGCCTCGGGAAACAACATTCTGAGAAACAAACACAAACAAATCTTTGTACCAACAACAACACACACACACACACACACTTCAGGAAGGGGGCATATACTTTTTCACACCCCGAGTTTTGTGCGATTGGCTGTAGAAAACTAAATCGACCAATCACAGTCAAGAATACATTATACTGTGTAGATATTTCGGAGGTAGGAATCCTTTTAGCGGGACCGCGTTCCCAGACGTGTGTCACATGACCTCCGTCATCACGCCATCGCAATGATCCGTCTACAAAACGTGTCAAATACACGTCATCTCTCACTGTGCCGGAGTTGTGTTTGCTTGTGATGCGGGGGGGCGGTGCCGACATTTTTTATCCGTGATTAAAGCTGTTTGTACTGACACACACACACACACGCACACACACACACACACGCACACGCACGCACGCACGCGCACGCGCGCACGCACGCACGCACGCACGCACACACACACCACACACACACACACACACACACACACACACACACACACACACACACACACACACACACACAGTGTGATTGAGCTCAGGCTTTTTGTCTTTAGAACTTGTGCTTGTTACAGATATATTTTTACAGACGCGTGATCATGTGACCGTGCGATCGTGTGATTGGACGTCTCACGCAGACGGCAAAATAAATAAATAAATAAATAAATAACATCTGTTGATTTGGGCTCGTCTCAGGCTGTCGTATCTCTCCGTTATTCCTTTATTCATCATTAAAGAGGAGAAAAAGTAAGTAAGAGAAAGTCAAGAGATTTACATTCAGGAAAAATACACAACACTGACTTCTGATCAGAAGGGTGTGAGTTCAAATCCCTCAGGGGAGGGAAGAAAAGGTGGGAGGGAAGGAAAGAATGAACAAAGGGAGAGAGAGAGAGAGAGATGGGAAGTAAAGGAAAGAAGAAAGGTAGAGAAAGGAGAGAGAGAGAGAGAGCAGGAAGAGAGAAAGAAAGAAATAAAAAAGATGGATGGAAGGAAGGAAAGAAGGAACAAAGGGTCAGGGATAGAGAGGAGAAGAAATAAAGGAATGGAGAAAAGGAGAGAAAGGAGAGAAAGAAAGGGAAAGAAAGAAAAATGAAATGTGTGGATGGAAAGAAGGAACAAGAGGGGAGAAGGATGAAAGGAAAGGAGAGAGGGAGGACAGAAAGAAAGAGAGAAAGAAAGAAAGATAAATGAAATATATGGATAGAAAGAAGGAACAAGGGAAGAGAGGAGAAGAAAGGAAGGAAGAAAATGAGAGAGGGAGGACAGAAAGAAGGAGAAAAGAAAGAAAAACGAAATATATGGATGGAAAGAAGGAACAAACAAGAGAAAAGGAACGAAAAAGAGAGAGAGATAAAGATGAATGAAAGAAAGGAAGGAAGAAGATGAAGAAAGAAA
>JACRUU010000015.1:13101672-13111672 GCA_030449085.1 Kryptopterus vitreolus | reverse complement strand
GTGATTTATTTAACATGCTTTTTCGCACCTCTCGCTTTCTCTCGGGTCTTTAGGAGTGGCGTTGTTTATACCGTAGATCTGCACAAATACGTACGAATAAACGCCACTCGCGGGAAATTTACTCGCGTACATTTTTTTGTTCGACTTTCGGCAGGGTTCGTTCGGACCCTCGATTCAAACATCGCCAGTGATATTAATAGAACGCATTCATTCATTCATCTTCTAGCGCTTTATCCGATCTTCACTCGGGTCACGGGGAGTCTGTGTCTATCTCAGGCGTCTATGGGCATTAAGGCAGGATACACCCTGGATGGAATGCCAACCCATCACACACACACACACACACACACACACACTAGGGACAATTTTCCAAGGTGCCAATCAACCTACCGTGCATGTTTTTGGACCGGGGGAGGGGAAAGGGAGGAAAAACCGGAGAACCCGGAGAAAAACCCCCTGAGACACGGAGAGAACATGCACAAACTCCACACACACATGGCCGAGACGGGAATCGAACCCGGACCCTGGCGGTGTGAGGCGAACGTGCTAACCACTAAACCACCGTGTCCCCTAGTACTTGTTATACACACACACACACACACACACACACACACATCCTGACCGACTTAAAATTCTCCATAATAATTCATGTAATTGACAATAATAAAAGTGTAGGTCTCGTTTCAGGGTCACGAAATGTTCCCGAGTCTCCGTTTTTGGTGTTAAAACCAAACGTCGGAGGGAAAAAAGGGACATCGTGACCGTGTTAAATGAAGGTCAGCACAAGAGAAAACACGAGCGTTTGGTTTACTACAAGTATTGATCCGGGGACGAATGCGGCATCAATGAGGAAGGCGCTGGAGGATGATTCGAATGGACCAACACACACACACACACACACACACACACAACCTTGTGAGAGAAATCCCGTGTGTAGTAATGAAGTTAAAGCCATGTGTGTTACGAGTCCAATGTTATTGCTCTCATTCTCTCCGCCCGCTTTGTCATTCATGAACCAAGGTCGTAGTAGCTCCTCCATCTCCTCTGCAGATGGGAATGGAAGGACGGGGGCGGGGACGCATTAACACAATAATGCATTAACACAATAATTAATGATTATTTTATCTTATAATGTTTTTATAATACTTTTGTAATAATTCTTTCGAAAAATATACACAAGAATCAACGCTCGATTTTTGCCTAAGAGAAAAACTATTTAATAACCTCTGCATTTTAAAATAGGGCCCCTTTCTCAGGGTTGCCAGATTGACACTGTATTTACACCGAGTTAATCTTTTTGACATTTGATCAAATTGTAAATAAACTAAAAAAAATTTATATTTAAGAAAGATTTCTTGTTTTCTACAAGTAAAGTGTAGCATTTCTGCCCGGAGGTGGATTTTTTTCCTGTAAGGAGGGGGGATTTGATAAACCTGGCAACCGAATGCTAATGCACTTGTGTGGATATATGGATGCCGGAGGTGAGCGCATAAATAAATAAATAAATAAATAAAAATTAGCCGTCTAATCAGCGCTTGCGGCAGGCGTGACGTGGATGTGAGGAGGAAAACAACGCAGGAGGGTTGTGTGTGTGTGTGTGTGTGTGAGAGAGAGAGACCGGGGGATGTCCTCTCCTGCTGCTGAGGAGAAGATGGACTGTTTGTCCGCAGCGCGAGTCTCCGTTGCGTGTGCCGATCCCGAGGTAAGCGTGCGTTTGAAGCGCCCTGCCGTTTTCCTGTAAACAAAATCGCTGCCCTCGGCTCCGGCGTTGGTCTCGTAAACGCTCGTTATAAATCTCCGACGCGAGCGGGAGCCTTTTATGTCGTCGGGCTGCAAACCGAGGCGTTGTGTTACTTCGCATCGTCACCCGGTGTGTATGCGCGAGACGCGCGGGTCATGTGGCGAGCTTTAATCTCCTAAAACAAACGGGGTCTTCGGGAAACGCTTCGGGGGTCTCCTTTTGAAGAATTCTCGCTCTTTGTTCTTGACGGAAAAAAGTGCCGGAGGAGGAGGAAGAGGAGGAGGAAGAGGAGGAGGATGAAGGACTCACTGGCTTCTGTCTTTATTTCCTCAGGAAGGCGCCGGTGCTGAAGAGGACAGGACGCCCAGACGAGCGCCTGTGTGAATGGTGTCCCGGCAGACGCGTGGGTCACGATGGCGTCCACGGGCACGCAGATCTTCGGCTTCGTCCTGGCCCTCCTGGGCATCCTGGGGGCCACGGTGGCCACCTTGCTCCCGAACTGGAAGGTGAGCGCGGACGTGGGTTCAAGCATCATCACGGTGATCTCGCAGATGCAGGGCCTGTGGATGGACTGCACCTGGTACAGCACCGGCATGTTCAGCTGCACGCTCAAGTACTCCGTCCTGGCGCTGCCCGCGTACCTACAGACGGCGCGCACTACCATGGTGCTGTCCTGCGTCCTGGCCGCGCTGGGGCTTTGCCTGGGGTCGCTCGGGCTCAAGTGCACCCACTGGGGCGGCGGGCGGAGAGCCAAGCGCCACGCCGCGCTGGCGGCCGGGCTCTGCTTCGTCGCCTCGGGGTTCCTCTGCCTGGTGCCTGCGTCCTGGTACACCAACGAGGTCATCGCCAGCTTCCTGGACGCGAGCGTCCCCGAGAGCAACAAGTTCGAGCCGGGCGGGGCGGTCTACGTGGCCTTCGTCTCGTCCGGCTTGCTGCTCGCCGGCGGCTTCATCTTTTGCCTGTCGTGCTCGGGCAAACGCCACGGCCCTCAGGACCTCGTCCTGCTGCCGCCGGACAAACTCTTACTCCAGCAGCAGCAGCAGCAGCTCCTCCAGCAGCAGCACTTAGACCAGCTCCAGCACCAGTACTGCACTCTGTCACCTCTGGATAATAAGACAGGATACAGCCTGCAGGACTACGTCTGAAAGGGAACGCAGGGACGACGCGCTCCTCTTCAACAAGCACAAAAAAGAAACGCTGGAGGAATTCCCAAAGCGTCCGAAGAGCTGCGATTAACTGAAGCGATGTCTGAGCGACTAATAACACACAGATCTACTGTACCGGAGGAAATGAATCGTCTCTTGGGAAGTGGATTCGTTTGGCCGGGGGTGGGGGGGGGGGGGCGGGACAAAGAAAACACACTTAATCTAGGGATGCATCGATACCGGTAGTTTCCGTAGCAACTCGCAAATCCAATTAGCGTTTATACGCCAATTAGCGCCATTCGCAAAAGAGTCCTTGGTTGACATGGATGGTTTTTCCGGGTTGCGTTATACAGCTCGAGAGCAGCCTCTAGAGGCGAATCGCCGACAGCACATCCGGGGTCCCTTTTTAACTTCTGATTAATCGCTTTGCGCCAAATACAATCCGGTCTGGGAAAACGGTGCTAACATTTAGTTTCTTCGGCGCGTTTTACGCTTCCCCTGATCGTGCACTTTAACCGACAGACGTAGCGCGTTCAAAATACGGCAATGAATTTATTCAAAGAGCGTTATGTGTGCAAACTCTTGCTCCGGTGCATTACAGGCGTCGGCGTGTTCTTTTTTTTAACGCACGCGATGTGGGACCAATACCAGCGTTAGTATATTACCGCGATGCATCCCTAGACGATCCCCCCCCCCCCCCCCCCCCCCCCCCCCACCCCCCCCACCCAACGATGTGATTGAAAAGCAATCAGGTAGCTGCTAAAGATGTTTTTCGGTAACCTCTGCTCTAAAGTAAGATGGCAATACGTCCCCCTAAAGGCAATACGTAGAAAAAGCCCCCCCCCCCCCCCTTTTTTTTTTGTTGTTGTTTGTCGTCGTTGTTGTTCTTTCTACTCAGTCGATTTGAGTAACAGTAGAACGAATGAAATCTATTTGGTTAGCTGATAGAATGATTGACGGTTGCCTCAGCATGCAGTTCGGATCGGAGCCTGTGCATAATGCGGCGGAATGCCCGGTTCGAGACTTGACTCATAGCCACATTGCCTGTGCCTAAATGAAAGGGAAAAAAAAAAAAAAATAATAATAATAATAGCCTAGAACATTATAGCGAGCGCTATTCATTTATTTATTTATTTATTTATTTATTTATTTATTTATTTTAGTGATTAAAGTGTGTGAATGGAGATGGCGGGTCTGGAACGATACCACAGAAACATGATGTCTGTGTGTGTGTGTGTGTGTGTGGTGGGGTTTTTTTTTTTTTTTTTGGTTAAGCTTGCTCAGTAGTGCATGCTGCTTTCTGCTTTATCTCGCACAACACACACACACACACACACACACACACACACACTCGAGTTTGCTGCATGTGTGCTTTTTTTTTTTTCTTTTTTAACCCACGTCAATACTGACTGCTATGGAAACCGAAATCCTGAACCCAAAACGTGTATGTCTGGAGGTCTGTGTGAGTCGGGGGGGGGGGGGGGGGGGGTCCAAAGACCCCACGATTAAGGGGTTGTGATGATCAAAACCAGAACCACTTTGGACCTCCGCAACGTTGCACGATACACCAGGTGGCGAGACCTGGTGACGTTTCATGGCGAGACCGGCATGTTCTCGATCCCCACCCACCCCACCACACACACCCCCCCCCCCACCCTTTCGCGATTTGGGCCGGTTCCCATCAGCAGTGCATCTGCCGTCAGATTAGCACCAGCAGGAGATCGCTCTTCATCTCGAGCTCCAGTGATTTCACAGTGCCATACTCATCCTCCTTCCCCAAGCGCCATATGCAAAAGGTGTGAGATTGCGGGGAAGACAAAACCCTAACGCCCGTTTTTCTTTTTCTTTCATTATGGGCGCTGATGCATTTTTCCTGCTCTATACTCGTGTAAGGGCACGGCTGCTTTCTTCTTCTTCTTCTTCTTCTTCTTCGTGGACCTGCCGTCCTGCTCTGCTGAGACAAGGATTTTATTCCATGATGCTCCGAGCTGGCAAAGCCGAACCCTGGCACTGATGGATGGCGCGGCGCATTCTTCCTCTCGAAGCAGTTCCCCACCGGCGAGCAGATGGTCTCCCTCTCGCAGGCATCCGTGGGCGTTGCCGAGTGGGCACCGAGATGCCCCCCTCCCCGGGGGCAGATTGGCCCACGGTGCCAGCCTTCGCACCGTCATGACTAGCATTACTCGATGCAATAATTCCCCCTCCTCGTGGCCCGTACACTGCCGTAGCGTCCGTCGTCAATGTGCCAAATCCACGCTATTTACACGGGCGGTTGTTCGAGCGATCCTACGCACTGTCAGGTGCAAACGTGGACGTCTGTAAATCTCCATTACATGTTCATAAGGAGTTTTCCTTCTTTTTTTAATATATATATATATATATATATATACACACACACACACACACACACATACACCTATACATACCTATATACCGTGTGTGTGTATATATATATATATATATATATATATATATATATATATATATATATATATATATATATATATATATATATATATATATATAAACATTTCTCATGCTTTGGGATTCTTTTTTCTGCAAAAGTTCTGTGATGCAGTATATCGTTTATATGGTGTATTATTTATACACACATACGAGGGCGGCGTCAAAAACATTTTCAGGCTTTATGTATCTGACCCTTTTTTTTTTTTTTTACAATTTTTAAATAAATAAATAAATAAACAAACAAACAAACAATCAAACAAACAAAAAACAAACTGTCCCCTCGCACAGCTATACTGAGCTCCCGGCGTTCCTGACACTACCGGGGAATGTGTCCTTCTTTTCACAGCGATTCCAACTGGATCAAAAAAATTGGGGGGGGGGGGGGGGCGGTAGTTGGGGGCGGTAAAAATAATTAAATAAAATCTGGCGAATTCAACGAGAAACTCGCCTGGGGGAAGAGCGCTCGGTTGCGGTGCTTCCTGTGACTGTGCGTGCTGCCATCTGCTGGCATGTTATAAACTAGTCTTGACACTTTTTGACACCCCCTCGTAACTATTTTATATATATCTATAGCTGTGTGGTGTAATATATATATATATATATTATATATATATATATATATATATAGATATATATATAGCTTGATTGGGATGTTTTTGATTATATATATATATATATATATATATATATATATATATATATATATATATATATATATTAATATCTTTGGCAGCTTGATTGGGATGTTTGTTTTTTTTAAGAGAATATATTATTTATATATATATATATATATATATATATATATATATATATATATATATATATATATATATATATATATATATATATATATATATATATATATATATATATAGATATATAGTTTTAAAACACCCAGGCATGTTTATAGTGAATCTTCTTTATAAGAAGACGACGCATTTTTTTTACACCTTGACTTGTGTAATCCCACATTTACTGCAGATGTTTTTGGTGGAAGTGTTTCTGAATAAAAAAGCAGAATCGATGTATGTAGCGTGTCTCCGACAGTGCGTGGAAACCCCGCGCTCCGTTCGCTGGCGGACTTTTAGAACGGTGGGGGGGGAGTTTTGGGGGTTTGGGGGTTTGTGCAGGGATTTGGGAACGGACGCAGCTTATTTTTGTGAATGCTTCAGCACTTCCTGATTTCTTTTTGCAGAGAAATGAGCTTGACGTGTGTCTCTGCTGTCGTTTCAGTCCGCTTGTGCAAGTAGTTCTATTTTTTACTAATAAAACTATTTTGTGGACGCAAGTTCCGTCTGGAAAAAAAAAAACGCCGTTTCCTTCACTTTTCCTGTTTACGCTTGTTTTCTTTATTACTTTGTTTTTATTTGTTGTTTTTGTGTGTGCACAAGGTTGATTCGCATTACAATGTTGCAATGCATAACAACCGCCACGTTGGATCCTTTTTCCCACGCCATTAAAGTGTGTAGAGTGTGTCATTTTTGGCGCCCCCTGCCTGCAGCGGCGATTCTGAGCTCTGGGTGACGCAACATGCGTCTAACAACCAGTGTGATCGGATAAACGTACAGTACTGTGCAGAGGTTCTTACGCAAAGAACGCTTTCCGGAATATAAATAATGATTGACAAAAACGAAACCAAATCGATATGTGGTACGAGTACCTTTTTGAAGAAGGAGTGTAAGTGTTGGCACCCCCACAGAGCCCTGCATCATCTACATTGTGGAGTGGGTGTGGGATTTACATGAAGAGACAGAAGGATGTGAGATCGTCGGTAGAAGGTAAAGTGTGTTCACAACAAATATCCTCTGCGGTTTGGTGGTCCAGGTTCCACGTCCACGTCGAGTGTGTTGACGTTGCCCGAAATTGTCGCGCCGGGAGGCGTTGTCGCACAGCCCGAGCCGTCCTGTACTCGTCCTCACGGAGCTGCCACGTCTCATCATCCGCTTTCAGCCCAACGCGCCCGACGGCGAGCTGGCAAACCCGCCAACCGGCGTTATAAATGGCTCCTTCCTGCGAGGGGGGCGGCGTTTATTTATTTATTTATTTACGCGGACCGTTGTACCTCGCCTGGTCGACTCGTCAGCTTAATTGCGCTTTAAATCCATATTGACACTTTATTTTTTTTGTTTGTTTGTTTTTTCCTCTTTAAAGAAACAAACATCCATCCGGCCACGATTCACGAGGGAATAAATATCCAGGAGGAGGAGGAAGAAGAAGAATAAGGGGCAATATGGTGGTTTAGTGGTCAGCACGTTCGCCTCACACCTCCAGGGTCCGGGTTCGATTCCCGTCTCGGCCATGTGTGTGTGGAGTTTGTGCATGTTCTCCCCGTGTCTCAGGGGTTTTTCTCCGGGTTCTCCGGTTTCCTCCTCCCGGTCCAAAAACATGCACGGTAGGTTGATTGGCACCTTGGAAAATTGTCCCTAGTGTATGAATGTGTGTGTGTGTGTGTGTGTGTGATGGGTTGGCATTCCATCCAGGGTGTATCCTGCCTTAATGCCCATAGACGCCTGAGATAGGACACAGACTCCCCGTGACCCGAGGGAAGATCGGATAAAGCGCTAGAAGATGAATGAATGAATGAATGAATGTATGAATGAAAGAAGAAGGAGTGGTGAGAATTGAACCTGCATTTGTTTAATGGGTCTCTGCGCTACGCCGGATCACGACTCGCGCTATTCTCTTTTCTTTTTTTTTCACGCCCACACTGAAGACTTCGACGGTAAACTTTTCAGTGGTGCGAGATCACCTACGGAGATTAGGAAAAGTGCCTGGAGAGGAAACGTCCCTGCTGGAAAAGCGCCGTAAAAATATCGTTAACGCCGTGACGTTCCCGGAGCCAGAATTTCCAGTACAGCTTCCGTTAAAACCATTAAAATTTCCATTGAAGGCCCATGAAATTTCCTGGGCGCTTATTTTTCAGCGCTCTCGTCTCTGACTGGAACGTCACATCGCATGTTGAACAGCAGCCCGTTTCTTCCAGGGTTGCTAGGCTACGACACATCTACGTTCCTCCATAACTACCAAAGGGTCAGTCTGGGAATCTGAGAAACCAGAGGAACTCGGCTTTATGTACGCAAACAAACACGAGCTCGCTTTGTACGTTGAAGTGGATTACTTTCCCAAAGCAGCACAGCCTGAAGGGGTTTCTTTGTCTGGAGCATGAACTAGCTCTACTATAAATAATACAATTATTATAATTAATAAATATAGCATAGCACATGGTCGCCAGTGATTCACAGCACACAGTGCCAGGCATTCACCTCTAGAGGTCGCTCTTGTAATCAAACCCGGAAAAACTATCGCCTGGGAGTTTTCCTTTGCTCAGGAAATGTAACGGCAATTCGCCAGAGCGCCGCCATGTTATTTTCGCCATTTCGCATGTACGGAGGTGGAGAACTACGGAAGCCCGCGTGTGTCAAACAAAGTCGTAAAAAACATTTTTCGTATTTTCAACATCGCCATAAATTCGAACTATCATTTAATAATAATAATAATAATAATAACAACGTAAATGATATAACCTACAATCTTCCATCTCTAGTATGACCTGTTTATTTCAGTATGACAGCTACATATCTAATCGTTTGTTTTGTTTTTTTAATTGAAATAAATAATTAAATACATTTCTAAATTTCTATATAGGAAAATACCATATCGCTAGCAATATCGTTATCACGAAATTCAACAACAACGCATATTTTCCCAATATCATGCAACCCTATATATATATATATATATATATCAAATATATATATATATATATATATATATATATAGTTTTAAAACACAGAGCAAGTAATATCAGTGATTCACCTCTAGAGGCCGCTGTTGCAGAGACAAAGAACCTCGACCTGGAAAAACTAACAGTATGAATTTTTGCCGATAGCCGTTATATCGGGTAATCAAATATCGGTGCCGCTTAATTGACATAATTGATTAAATCGTTGACCACCAACACATCTGAGCCCGAATAAACAAATTAAGCTTCCTTTATAAACTTTCTGTCTCTTTGAAGTGATGCCAAATAGCTCCAGTCTCTCAAGCCAAAAACAACAACAGCAGCAGCAGCATGTTCAAACAAACAAACAAACAAACAAACAAACAAACAGAAACACTAATGAGCAGAATGATGACGATCCATCCGGAACGAACATGAAATGGGATGCGGATCCGCACCGGAACAGTGATGGACTCCTATGCAACAGTCTCACACGCCTGCATCCTGAAACGCGGCGCGTCACGCGGATGAGAATGACGTTAGAGACGTGATGTCATGGAGACCGGGGTATGATACGGGAGGCTCACACACACACACACACACACACACACACACACACACACACACACACACACACACACACACACATATGGTGACCTTTCCCTGATGCCTCAGCAGCTCTAGCCCCAGGTCACATGTCTGAAGACTGATGATGCTGCCCTCGCCTGGTGGGCTGTAAACTGCTGAGACAGGCAGGACGATGCCTGAGAGGGAGAGAGAGAGAGAGGAGAGAGAGAGAGAGGAGAGAGAGAGAGAGAGAATCCTATCTGACAATTCACAGCTTGTAATATTCCACACCGTGCACTGCCTCAATGCTTTACTGCTGCAGGGCTTGTTGTTGTTTTGTTTTTTTTTAAAGCTCGTGCA
>JACRUU010000015.1:13089172-13094172 GCA_030449085.1 Kryptopterus vitreolus | reverse complement strand
TACAAACATGAGAAAGAAACCTGCACCTGGAAACATTTATTTTACATGTTTGTCATAAACAAAGAAAGCCAGAAAGATGTATTCATTCATTCATTCATCTTCTAGCGCTTTATCCGATCTTCCCTCGGGTCACGGGGAGTCTGTGCCTATCTCAGGCGTCTATGGACATTAAGGCAGGATACACCATGGATGGAATGCCAACCCATCACACACACACACACACCACACACACACACACACACACACACACATTCATACACTAGGGACAATTTTCCAAGCTGCCAATCAACCTACCGTGCATGTTTTTGGACCGGGGGAAACCGGAAACCGGAGAAAAACCCCCTGAGGCACGGGGAGAACATGCACAAACTCCACACACACATGGCCGAGACGGGAATCGAACCCGGACCCTGGAGGTGTGAGGAGAACGTGATAACCACTAAACCACCGTGCCAGATGTATACATATAAAGGAATAATAAACTCATTCTCATATATTTGTCTACCATTTATAGCTATTTATATTTAATACGTTAAATAATATAATAATTGCTCGTGGTGTTTTCCACGTGTCCTTTTTGTTGTTGTTTTTAATAAAAACAGACTTTAATTGCTGATTTGTCCGCATTAATTGCAGTGTAAGGAACGTTGAACGCGGTCAACAGCGACATCTACTGGTCAAAGCAGAGAACATCGGTCGGCGGAAAATGGAAAATAACGGCTATTACGGCTTTTAGTGGCACATTTTAACGCGCTAAAAGACCTTAAAAATTATATTGGTTTGTGCGACATTCCTGAAATATAAATACAAACATGTTTATTATCATAATATCATCATTCACAGCACAGATACGGGAAAGCTGGCTAAGCTAGCATGCTAACAGCTAAAAGCAGAACAATAATAATAATAATACGTGTAGAAAAATCAGCAATACGTATAAAAAATATATTATATATATTATATATTATATATATATTCTATATATACATATATAATGTAATTGACCTCTTAAAAACACGCTGTCCTCCACCTGAGACACGCCGTGCTCTGAGCTTCCGGTGGAACTTCCAGCCTCGACATGGGAGCGATTATGTTTTTTTTCCCACCAATGAAATACCGCGGATTTTTGGCGTCACCCAATCAGAAAGCCCGTGAGGCGGGGCTTCTTCACGAATTCGTTCATTCATTAAATATGACCGATTTAAAGGTGGATTAAATTAGATAAAAAACAAACAAATAAACTTATTATTTCCCTTTTTTAAGAGACAAATGCATATAATTAATCTTAGATTTATATACCTACAAAACACAGCAATAATCATTGGGCTATATTACACATATATATCATTATATTATATTATTATATCAACAAGGTGTTTAAATATCACTGAAATATTTAATTACAAAATAAAAGTTACTGAGAAAAAACGTGTAACTAAATTACAGTTGTTTTTGAAAATGTTAAAGGATTTTTTAAAACATACATTTCTACTTATGCATATGTTATAACAAATAATTAGGCGATTTAAACCGATAGTAAAATAGTATATAGAACTTTATTACATCCCACTGCATCCTGATTAAATGTGATTTAATTATGTCATTAATACATAATAATAATAATAATAATAATAATAATAATAATAATGTTGCAGCGCACAGTCTCGCAAGTAGAAACAAACCGTGTCGGTTTTTCACCTCTAGACGCCGCTCACACAAAACCCGGAAAAACTACCGGTATGGAATTGTTCTTGTTTATTGATGATAGTTGACGCTTTGCTAAAGTTGTTTATTGTTTACTCGGTCGCATCTCTTTTGTTTGACATTATTATTAAAAGTGCAGAGGAGACGGAATGATGAATCAGTAGATATGGTGGACAGTTATGGAGGCTGTGATGGTCAGAAAGTGGATCTGGACGAGGACACGCCTCTAGTCTTTTTCCAAAGACATCCTGGGATGTTTAATGACCACAGAGAGCCTCACTTTAACCTCTCAACCCAAAGGACGGGTGCTTTTTGACACTATAGTGTCCCCCCGTCACTACACTGTTGTGCCCACAAGGACCACAGGTTAAGCGCCCCCTGTTGGCCATCACTTAACACCTCTTCCAGTGTTTCCCAGAAGGTCATCCATTCTGGTCCTGATTTATAAAGGATAAATTCACATCTTATTAATGCAAATCTGTCTCGAACAAAATGACAGCGTGGGTTAGAAATATTCTGGAATAAAAGCTCCACACAGCAATGAATGGACTCTCAGCAGTTTACTTGTTATTAGTAATAAATACATGTTTTATAAGGGGGAAAAAATGACAGATTCCTGCTTTTCAAACCAGAAATACTATATATATATATATATATATATATATATATATATATATATATATATATATACACACATACACACACACACACACACACACACACTTATTTATAATATATATATATATATATATATATATATATATATATATATATATATATATATATATAGATATATATATATCTATATATATATATATATATATTCCCTGAACATTTGTAAAGTGAAACCCAGCTATAGGCGTTGCCATGGCAACTCCGTATACGCTCCTCTCCTGGAGGGTGTGTTCGAATTTAACCGACGCACCGACGTGCATCTGTAGGTGGCCGGTTTTAATACACTGTTTTTAATCATTATATTATTAGCAATTTTAACTATAAAATATTACAGACAGTTTTGTATATATTACAAACACGTGGAAACAGAGCGCTATACGGTGAACAGGGTGTTATTTTGTTCGTAAAGCGCTGCTCAGGGGGGAGCGTGGAGGAAGAGCGGGGGTGCTGATTTGAGACGCACCCGCGATCGAGAACAAACGAGAAGCCAGGCTAAAGCTAATCGGCAGCACAGCGACCGTCACAGCGCGCAGCACCGGCTCTGCTTTCTGATGCGGCGGGTGTTCTTTGTAAGCAACGCGTTTTATTTCCTTATTTTATTTTATTTGTCAACCACTTGTATAATTATGCAATAAACACCCATCCCGGAGATTCCAATGAGCCGTAATGAATAACAATAACCCGAGCGTTATAACGCCACATAACCGCTCCTGTGCGTTTCCCTTTTACAATAATATCTGTAGCGTTATAGCATGTGTGTGTGTGTGTGTGTGTGTGTGTGTTATTGTTCCGAGGGAGTGTTTTCAAACACAGGGGGGATTACTTACCGAGGCTAGGCTAGGCTAGGTTCTGTTGTTGTCATGGTAGCTACATAACGCTGTTATATCGCTCTATAGCGTCTTTATTTCACACGTTATTATCGGCAATGCGCATGGGTTATAACACCGTGTCGGCTTCATATCCATCCTGTTCCCGGTATATTTCACTGTTCATGCGTTCGCATAGGAAACAAAGCAGCTTACAAACAGTAAAGAGACTCGCTCAGGGACGAGCCGACTCCCGGGGAACGAGCCGACTCCCGGTGACGAGTCGGTTCCTTGAACGTGTGAATTTCATTCGCGTTTGTAAACGTCTCGGTTCTTATTTTATTTATTTGTTTGTTTGTTTTTAAAAACCCACCCTTCATTCTCCTTCCCCTGTATTTTTCATATTTGTTACGAATTATTTTCCGTCCTATTTTTGTTTTATCTTTCCTCCCCAATTCTCCTCTAAATAATCCTTATTTTCTTTCCCTTCATTATTTTCTTCCTTTTCTCCTCCCGTTTCACCCCCTTTTCCTTTATTCCTCCGCTTATTGCGCTATTTTTCCCCTTCATTTCTCATCCGCTACCTTCATTGCTTACTCCTTTATCTTAATTACCCGTATTCATACCCATATTTGTTCCTTTTCATTCATTCATTCATCTTCTAGCGCTTTATCCGATCTTCCCTCGGGTCACGGGGAGTCTGTGTCTATCTCAGACGTCTATGGGTATTAAGGCAGGATACACCCTGGATGGAATGCCAACCCATCACACACACACACACACACACACACACACACATTCATACACTAGGGACAATTTCTCCAAGGTGACAATCAACCTACCGTGCCTGTTTTTGGACCGGGGGAGGAAACCGGAGAACCCGGAGAAAAACCCCCTGAGGCACGGGGAGAACATGCACAAACTCCACACACACATGGCCGAGACGGGAATCGAACCCGGAGAATTTCTTTGCAAGAAAACATTCGGCTTCATTTAATCTTATTAAGCGTTTAATTTGGAATTTCGGTCATTAATCTGACATTAGTCCAGCCATAAAATCAATAATATTCGGCCCGTCAGCATTGTTTACCAACAGTATAAAATACAAGAATACAAAAGACAGCTATTTTAAATTTCACCAGAAGACGTGTAGCCGCACTCTGGTGTAAAGTTCAGAGAAGAAGGAGGCAAAGCGATAAAATTCCACTGTATTCATCAATTAAGGTAAAATAAAATAACATTTTATGGTTTTTATCTGCCCTCGTTTTGTACTTCAGAATAACATCAATGTTATTGTTGTTTTCCTGTTGACAGGATTTGGATTTACAGGTTTACATTTGCATTTATTAGTATATAATAATATATATTGTGGGGGCACGGGGTTTAGTAGTTAGCAGGTTCGCCTCACACCACCAGGGTCGGGGGTTCGATTCCCGTCTCGGCCATGTGTGTGTGGAGTTTGTGCATGTGTTCTCCCCGTGCCTCAGGGGGTTTTTCTCCGGGTTCTCCGGTTTCCTCCCCCGGTCCAAAAACATGCACGGTAGGTTGATTGACACCTTGGAAAATTGTCCTTAGTGTATGAATGTGTGTGTGTGTGTGTGTGTGTGTGTGTGTGTGTGTGTGTGTGTGTGTGTGTGTGTGTGTGTGTGTGTGATGGGTTGGCATTCCATCCAGGGTGTATCCTGCATTAATGCCCATAGACACGCCTGAGATAGACACAGACTCCCCGTGACCCGAGGGAAAATCGGATAAAGCGCTAGAAGATGAACGAATGAATATATATTGTTTAAAAATGAATGTTTTCTTTAGTTTATA
>JACRUU010000015.1:13069172-13079172 GCA_030449085.1 Kryptopterus vitreolus | reverse complement strand
GGGGGCGCTTCCAAAAACAAGCGGTGATACGTGGAAGCAATTTTCCGTCGTAATGTATACGTGAGAAAATAAAGTCTATTCCGCCATGACTCTATTCCAGCCTTCCTTCCCTATCCGAGTCCCTCCCTCCCTCGCTTTTCCACCCAGGGAAAAAGAGACGTGTCAGCGGCGTTAAAAAGCTGGGAAGATGAAGGGTGCTGTTTACTGCGCTTCCTCGCACTTAAGTACATCGTTAGAAAAGGAAAACATGCATGTTTCCACCGAGCCGGTCATTACCATGGACACCGCTCTTAAAGATCAACACGACGTGGACAGTAAATCTGCCGCTGTGTGTTCGCTTTCCATTTTAAGAGCAAATGTTTCATGATGGAAAGACAAAAACCAACCCAGAACGATTCCTTTATGCACCAGTCTTCACAAGGATTCCTCCATCGGTCTGTAAGGAGCTTCTGAACTGAGAAGACTTGGTGACTCTCGGAGGTCTTTCTTCCTTCCTTCCAAGCTTTAGTGGTTCAAAACACCCCAGCCACCTCAAGTGTCACTCCTGGGCCCCTTTGACTTGTACAATTTGACATGCGCCGGATGCATACGTCTAAAACATGGACGTATAAAAGGCGTTAATGTTGATACTCGATCTATCACCGCACTTAATGCGCCACCTGGTGGAACGTCAGGAAATTACAGGACACGATGAAATAGAAGAGCGTTTATTAGTCCCATAAACATTGCAGCACAGGGAAATTGTTTCTTCGCAACTTGTTTGGAAGCCATGGTACAGCGCCCCCCTGAGGGTTAAGAGCCTTGCTCAGCTTGCGGCAGCTTGGCGATAGCGGGACTCGAACCCCGACGTTCCGAGGCCCAGTATCGTCAAGCTGAATGCAGTCATAATTACGATATGATTTAAGTTGGACAATTCTGTAGCGATCTTCCGGGCGGGCCGGATTATACGCCCCAAGGGGGACCGGATGTGGTGTAAAACCAATTCTAGCCAAATATTAGGGAGGGGGTGTAGCTCAGTGGTCTAAGGCGCTGGGTGCTGGTGTCCGAGCCCCGGTATGACCAAGCTTCCGCCGTTGGGTCCTTGAGCAAGACCCCTTACCCTCTGTTCTCCAGGGGGCGCCGTATCACGACTGACCCTACGCTCTGACCCCAGCTACCAAACAACAAGCTGGGATATGCGGAGAAAGACTTTCACTGTGCTGTAATGTTTATGTGACAAACAAAGGCTATTCTATATTAATGACTTTGAGAAAGTTCCTGCGTAGGCTCCGATGCTTGCGTAGAAACCCCCATCAAGTCAAGCGTCGTCGTGTCTCGCCGGTGTGTGTTTCCCGAGCCTAACCGATGAATGAAGTGTGTCGGAGTCCGATCTCCTTCCTACCGGTGGCCCCCGACTTGTGTTTTCAGATTTACGAGCAGTTAGTCTATTGCGTCCTGCCACACGCTCGCCTCCTTCTTTGGAATCAGCAATCCCCCGAGTGTTAAACACGGTAAAAGGAGACCCTTCCGGACTTGGACCAGAGAAGGCTGCCATTTCTGTCTTCCATAGACATCACGTTTCACTTTAATACACCAGCGAAGTGAGACACCAGTGAATCCGATCTCGTCTGTTTACCCTCACCAGGCGCCTCTTATCCGTCACCGACACCTCCTGTGGTCCGCAGGAATGTCGTTACAGGGGCAGGAATCATAAATTAGACACCACGCATTCCTGGATCCATACCCACCCTGTCCAAATCCTCCGAAAACCCTCTTCCATCAGACACAAACACCACAAATCAACCCATGCATTCCTCTTACACTTTCCCCCAAACACACTTAACGAGAGTGAGGTGTCCTAATGTTGACGCCCCCCCCCCCCCCTGCCCGACACCCCCATTCCCTCCTCCTCCTCCCGTTGAATCTCCCCTCCCATGTGCCTTGGCCACCCTCCTACCCCCTGGTACCCACTCTCTCCTAGACTCAACCGCAGACGGCAGAAGGTCCGAAGGTATACGGCAGCGTTTCTCCCGCCTCCCGTCCAGGACTCCATGAAGCGTCTTTGGTCTTTGTTGGTCCGCAGCCTGGTGGACGCTTCCAAGGCCGGACCGTGGCTCCGGAAGACAATCCAGAAGAAGAAGGAGGAAAAGCCCGGCGGAGAGCACAGACTCGACAAGAACAGGGATTCGGCAGGCCCGGATAAGGTGACGGAGGGAGGGGACGAGATGAGACGTGACGTCAAGACGGTCGGGGATTTTAGCGCTTAAAATAGCCTGACGGCGCGCCGGCGTTTAGCAGGTCGACCTCTCCGACCCCGTTGTTTACAGAAAGGCGAGAGCATCCGGAAAATGCCGGGTATTTAGCGCGGGTTGAGCAATCCTCCGCTTCGTTTTTTTTACCGCGCAATTCTAATCGATCGGTGGTGAACGTCGGTTGTCAAGTCTTTACAACGTCAGTCGGATTCTGTTTGTCTTTCCAGGAACCTCCACACTCGTTTACGTCCACGTGTAATCTGATTAGAATAGCTCGCCCGTGTAATCCAGCTCTTACCCAGTCTTAATCCGGACTCGTCCGTCTGGAGCGATCGTTTTTTTTAACGTCTGAGAGGAAGAAAAGAGGAGTTTTTAATTAGAATGTCGTGGACGGAATTCATCGTTTTATACCATGTGTGTGTGTGTGTGTGTGTGTGTATGAACCCTGCTTTTTTTAGGATCTGTTATATAACGGGTGTGTAAATTTGTGACAGTCAGTGTGACGCAGCCCGAGCTTCCTCTCGGTGCCCTAAATCACGCCGAGGTTGGATAATCTTATCAGTGTGGTCTTCGGGGAACGCTTGTTTTTAGACTCTCGGTGGGGAGGAAAGAAAAAGGATGCAGAGTGTGTATAAATATTAGAGCAGTATTAGGGGTGATATGAGGTGGTCCTAATGAAAAATATACATCAGTGATACTGCAGGGGAAATTATTACTGTAGGCACCGTGTGCACCACGCCATTACACGTCATGACGTCATCCCTGATCTCAGGCGTCTATGGGCATTAAGGCAGGATACATCCTGGATGGAATGCCAACCCTTTACAGGACACACACACACACACACACACACATTCATACACTAGGGACAATTTTCCAAGGTGCCAATCAACCTACCGTGCATGTTTTTGGACCGGGGGAGGAAACTGGAGAACCCGGAGAAAAACCCCCTGAGACACGGCGAGAACATGCACAAACTCCACACACACATGGCCGAGACGGGAATCGAACCCTGGCGGTGTGAGGCGAACGTGCTAACCACTACGCCACCGTGCCATAAATTGTAATGGGTTTATTTCAGTGTTTCATGTGGAATTATGGCAGACATGGGTGGCGAGACGTGTTTTCACACTCGGCCTAGCGACGGAAAGCTTTTCACGCGAAGCGATTGCGTCCGAGTCGCGTATCTACGATCCAGTTCAGCAACCGGGAACGTGTTATTCCGGCGAAACGGGAAGTTAATCAAGATCGACCCTGTGACCTCGTCGCTTACGGGCCTTTGGGGCAGAGGCAGAGGTGGGAGCTCAGTGGTTAAGGCTTTGGCCTCCCACCAAGTCCCACTTGCACCAAGCTGCAGCTTGTGGGCCCCTGAGCAAGGCCCTTGACCCTCAGTTGTAAGTCTCTCTGTATAAGGGCTGTAAATGGGCAATATGTTCACACAGATTTATACACACTGCATCATCCTGGATTTATTGGTCACGGCTTTTTCACAGTGGATTTTGGGGGCGTGGCTAAAACCGTTGGAGATTTGAGATATCCACTGGGCGCTGGTCAATATAGGGGTGCACATACTTTTGAGGACATCCCGGCATGTGGCGTATATCACTGCGTTTCCTCCCGCAGGTCTTCGTGCCCGTGTTTGGGAGAGAGCGGGTGGTGACGGAGGTTCCGGCGAGCGCTGAGACGCGCTGTAGAGACGTGGTGGAGTTCTGCAGGGAGGCGGGAGAACGCGCCGGCCGTCTCGTACAAGTCGACCAAGGGAGAGGTTCGTCTCATTCATCCCCACAGAGCGTCTCACCTTCATCCACACAGTGTTCCTCTCATCACAAATACTCCCTCACCATACTTACTCATTCATCCCACAGAGTGTCTCACCTTCATCCACACAGTGTTCCTCTCACCACAAATACTCCCTCACTATACTTACTCATTCATCCCACAGAGTGTCTCACCTTCATCCACACAGTGTTCCCCTCACCACAAATACTCCCTCACCATACTCACTCATTCATCCCACAGAGTGTCTCACCTTCATCCACACAGTGTTCCCCTCACCACAAATACTCCCTCACCATACTTACTCATTCATCCCACAGAGTGTCTCACCTTCATCCACACAGTGTTCCCCTCACCACAAATACTCCCTCACCATACTCACTCATTCATCCCACAGAGTGTCTCACCTTCATCCACACAGTGTTCCTCTCACCACAAATACTCCCTCACCATACTCACTTCATTCATCCCACAGAGTGTCTCACCTTCATCCACACAGTGTTCCCCTCATCACAAATACTCCCTCACCATACTCACTTATTCATCCCACAGAGTGTCTCACCTTCATCCACACAGTGTTCCCCTCATCACAAATACTCCCTCACCATACTCACTTATTCATCCCACAGAGTGTCTCACCTTCATCCACACAGTGTTCCTCTCACCACAAATACTCCCTCACTATACTTACTCATTCATCCCCACAGAGTGTCTCACCTTCATCCACACAGTGTTCCCTCTCACCACAAATACTCCCTCACCATACTTACTCATTCATCCCACAGAGTGTCTCACCTTCATCCACACAGTGTTCCCCTCACCACAAATACTCCCTCACCATACTCACTCATTCATCCCACAGAGTGTCTCACCTTCATCCACACAGTGTTCCCCTCACCACAAATACTCCCTCACCATACTCACTCATTCATCCCACAGAGTGTCTCACCTTCATCCACACAGTGTTCCCCTCACCACAAATACTCCCTCACCATACTTACTCATTCATCCCACAGAGTGTCTCACCTTCATCCACACAGTGTTCCCCTCACCACAAATACTCCCTCACCATACTTCACTCATTCATCCCACAGAGTGTCTCACCTTCATCCACACAGTGTTCCCCTCACCACAAATACTCCCTCACCATACTTCACTCATTCATCCCACAGAGTGTCTCACCTTCATCCACACAGTGTTCCCCTCACCACAAATACTCCCTCACCATACTTCACTCATTCATCCCACAGAGTGTCTCACCTTCATCCACACAGTGTTCCCCTCATCACAAATACTCCCTCACCATACTCACTTATTCATCCCACAGAGTGTCTCACCTTCATCCACACAGTGTTCCTCTCACCACAAATACTCCCTCACTATACTTACTCATTCATCCCCACAGTGTCTCACCTTCATCCACACAGTGTTCCCCTCATCACAAATACTCCCTCACCATACTCACTTATTCATCCCACAGAGTGTCTCACCTTCATCCACACAGTGTTCCTCTCACCACAAATACTCCCTCACTATACTTACTTATTCATCCCCACAGAGCGTCTCACCTTCATTTTTCCTTCTTTACCCATTCGTCCGTTTCTTTTTTTCTTTTTTCTTTTTTCCCCCCTCTGTACCTCTTTGTCCATTTCTTTTCTTTTGTTTTCCTTCCTTTACCCTTTCATCCGTTTCTTTTTTCTCTTCTTTAACCATTCGTTAATTTTTTCCCACTTTTTTACCCGCTTGTCCGTTTCTTCTTGTTTCCTTCTTTACTCATTCGTCCGTTTCTTTTTTCTTTTTTTCCTTCTTTATATTTATCATTTCCTTTTGTCCTTCTTTACCCGTTTGTCTGTTTCTTTTTGCTTCCTTCTAAAATCATTCGTCCGTTTCTTTTTTTCCTTTCTTTACCCTTTCATTCGTTTCTTTTTTTTCCTTCTTTACCCGTTCGTCCGTTTCTTTTTTCATTTTTCCTTCTTTATCCTTTCATCTGTTTCTTTTTTCCTTCTTCTTTACCTGTTTGTCCATTTCTTTTTTTCTTTTTTCCTTCTTTACCTGTTCTTTGTATTATTGGGGGGGGGGGGTGTTTGGGGGTCGTTACTCAAAAAAAGAACATCTCCAGTCGTTTATCAAATGTGTGTTTTCTCTTCATCCTCTGTACATGAAGATACAGTAGAGAGTTCCGCACAGAGACGTTTCTATACATTACCAGTATACACATGAACGCGTGATGTGTTTTTGGCTGCAGAGAGCGTCATGCCGTCACATCACCTCATGCTGGATTACCTGCAGAAATGCGGTCAGAGGAGGCAGGAGGTGGCGTTTTACCTGCGCGATGAGAACGAGAACAGAAACAGCAACAAGCGTGAGTTACACACACACACACACACACACACACACACACACACACACACACACATATGCACACACACACACACACAGACACCTGCTCTAGATAAACACTACACCCCATGTGGGACAAATTCAATCTGCTTGTATTTTTGTACAATCGTGTTTGTGTGTGTGTGTGTGTGTGTGTGTGTGTGTGTGTGTGTGTGTGTGTACGAGATGCTTCTTTGCCGTCGTCACAGAGACCCAGATTTAACGAGAGCCTGATTAAAGTAACCAGTTTGTGTTTGTACAAGGTGATGATTTGCATGTGTCAGGACGATCACGGCACCACCATTACATGCTCCAAGCTGCCACTAGGGGGCTCTGGAGCGGAGCAAGGCCCTTTACTCTGAGTGGTAAGTGGTTTTGGATAAGGGATTCGTACGCAGAAGGAAAATGACAACGTTTACACCAAAGTTCTATTTCACACGTGACGAAGTGTGACGAGTTCAGACGTTACAAAACAAAGTCAGGGTGAAATATGACGGCGTGAGATGTGTTTACATGTTTACAGTGTGTTTGTGGAGATTTATTTATCCACTAGCGTGTTTGTCAAGTCTGCTAGTGATTTAGATGGATGGATGGATGGATAGATGGGTAGATATATGAGTGGATGGATGAATGGATGGAAGGATAAATAGATGGGTGGATAGATGGATGGATGGATGAATAGATGATTTTCTGGATGGATGAATCAATAGATGGATGGATAGATGATTGGATGGATGTATGAATAGATGATTTGATGGATGAATGGATGGATGAATAGATGATGTGATGGATGGATGGATGGATGGATGATGATGGATGGATGGATGGATGGATAGGATTGGATGGATGAATGGATGATGGATGGATGGATGGATGGATGGATGGATAGATGGTTGGATGGATGGATGTATAGATAGAGGGATGGATGGATGAATAGATGATTGGATGGATGGATGGATAGATGAATGAATAGATGATTGTATGGATGGATATATAAATGGAGGGATGAATGGATGTATAGATGGAGGGATGGATGAATAGATGATTGGATGGATGGATGAATAGATGATTGGATGGATGGATGGATGAATTGATGATTGGATGGATGGATGTATAGATGTATAGATGGAGGGATGGATGAATAGATGGCTTTGTGAACAGTGTTTTGGTTTAAAGACATCCGTTTAAATGCATTAAATATCAAATGAAAAGAGTTTAACGTTATTTAAAATGTTAAAAATAGAATTAGAAGAAAAGCCAATAAACAACATAGAAAATAAAATGTTGTTTGTTTGTTTGTTTGTTTGTTTGTTTCTTGTCAGATACTTTTCTGAGCTCAGCGTTTAGACCCTCGCTCTGTCCTATTTGGAGACGAGCCTATTTTCCATCAGAGACACACACACACACATACACACACACACACACACACACACACACACACACACACACACACATACATACACACACACACACACACACACACACACACACACACACACACACACACAGACACACACACACACGGGTGGCCCTCTCACTTGCATAAGAAAATCCCATTTGTGTGTGTGTGTGTGTGTGTGTTCTGTGTGTGTGTTTGTTTGTGTGTGTGTGTGTGTGTGTGTGTTTGTGTGTGTGTTGTGTGTGTTGTGTGTGTGTGTGTGTGTGTGTGTGTGTGTGTGTGTGTGTGTGTGCGTGGAAGGATATGATCAGAATAAGAGTTTATAACTTTGGGAAGGATGAAGCTACAAGCTACACGATGTAAGATTTGTCGCCCTCTGTGGTGGGAACAAGTTACTGCAGGTTTCTGACTTATGGCTAACTCCATGTTTTTTTGTTTGTTTATTATTTACTCCTTTTTGCTGCCGATCTGAAAATAAATAAAATATTTATTATTTATTGTGTCTTTCAGGAACAAAAGCCTCAGAGCAGCAGAACAGAAAGATGAAGGGGAGGATGGACAGATTCGGTGTGAATGAGGTAACGAATAACACTTTAAGCTTCTGTCCAGCTCGGCTCTGGATTTTCCTCTTTTCTTTCTTTCTTTCTTTCTTTCTTTCTTTCTTTCTTTCTTTTTCTTTCTTTCTTTCTTTTTCTTTCTTTCTTTCTTTCTTTCTTTCTTTCTATTTTTTCATTGCTTCCTTCCTTTTCCACCTTCCTTATTTTTTACCTTCCTTTGTGTTTTACGCTCGTGTTTTCTGCGTTTGTTTCCCCGTTTCTTTATTTACCTTTGTTTTCATCTTGTATTTTTCTCTGAGCCTTTCATATCTTGGTTTCCCCATCCATCCATCCATCAATCCATCCATCCATCCTTCTTTCCTTCTTTATTTTCTTTCTTCCTTCATTCTTGTTTTTTCTCTGTTTTGTTTTCTTGGACTGTTTCCTCTCTTTCTTTCTTTCTTTCTTTGTTTCAGTCTTTATTTCTTTCTGTTTTTCTCTCATTATTTGTTTCTTTCTTTGTTTCTTCTTCTTCCTTTTCCTTTCTTCTTTTTTCTTTCTTTGTTTCTTTCTTTTGATTTTTTCTTCCTTTCTTTCTTTCTTTCTTTCTTTCTTTCTTTCTTTTTTGATTATTTCTTTCAGTCTTTCTTTCAGTCTTTCTTTCAGTCTTTCTTTCTTTTTGTCTGGCTTTCTTTCTTTCTTTCACTCTTTCTTTCTTTCTTTCTTTCACTCTTTCTTTCTTTCTTTCACTCTTTATTTCTTTCTGTTTTTCTCTAATTATTTGTTTCTTTCTTTGTTTCTTTCTTTTTTCTTTCTTTTTCTTTTTCTTTTTCTTTCAGTCTTTCTGTCTGTCTGTATGTCTGTCTGTCTTTCTGTCTTTGATTCTTTCTTTCTTTCAGTCTTTTTTTTTTTCTTTCTTTCTTTCTTTCTTTCTTTCTTTCTTTCTTTCTTTCTTTCTGTCTTCAGTCTTTATTTCTTTCTGTTTTTCTCTCATTATTGGTTTCTTTCTTTGTTTCTTTCTTTTGATTTTTTCTTCCTTCCTTCCTTTTCTTTCTTTCTTTCTTTCTTTCTTTCTTTTTTGATTATTTCTTTCAGTCTTTCTTTTTTGATTATTTCTTTCAGTCTTTCTTTCACTCTTTCTTTCTTTCAGTCTTTCTTTCTTTCATTCATTCTTTCTTTCTTTCATTTTCTTTCTTTCTTTCTTTCACTCTTTCAGTCTTTCTTTCTCTCACAGCTGGAATGTGGTTATGAGTGTTCACAGTGTAACGTTTGGTGTGTTTATGTCACGTGTCGTTAATAAAGCGTGCGATGAAACACACGTCATGTGTCCAATCATAACAACCAGGAGTGTAAACAATTTATAATATACATTTATACAACAAATAAAGGGATTCATTTCACCTGCTGAATCTCACACAGGCATAATGTTGTGTTTTTCGTACACACACACACACACACACACACACACACACACACACACACAACACATATGTATCCAGTAGAGTGTGAGTTACGATGTAGACGCCTCAGTAATAAGAAAGCGTCACCGATGGAAGCAATAAAGAGGTTGTGAATGAAAGCGCGACCTCGGCGTGATTACGACGGCGATTGACTCGGCGCGATGGAGACAGAAAAGGAGAAACACTTCCTGCTCCGCACGCCTCACATCCCTCTCACAG
>JACRUU010000015.1:13061672-13064172 GCA_030449085.1 Kryptopterus vitreolus | reverse complement strand
GCGCCACACTGACCCCGGACTGCTGTTCTGTCACTTCTGATTCACCGCGCGTGTGTGTGTGTGTGTGTGTGTGTGTGTGTGTGTGTGTGTGTGTGTGTGTGTGTGTGTGTGTGTGTGTGTGTGTGTGTGTGTGTGTGTGTGTCTGTGTGTGTGTGCTCCTGTATCTCCCGCCTGTATCTCTCATTGCGTCTGGGTTTTTTTCTCTCCCCGGCCTTTGCTTTGACGTTTGACTCTCACATCTGCAGTGCAGCACAGCAGCAGCAGCAGCGACTCACCTGACACGCGCAATGAATATTGTAGTGACTTTATTCCTAGTGCACTTAGTCCGGAGTCTCCAGGGCACATCATGTACACGCTGCTCATTAAATATTACTGATTAAAAAAAAACAACAACAACAACAACAAAAAAAAGGGCAAAGAAATGAGTTTAATATACGACCATTTGAATGTGTGTGTGTGTGTGTGTGTGTGTGTGTGTGCAGATGGGGACTCCCCGTGTCGAGCTGACCCTGTCTGAGCTTCAGGAGATGGCCATACGTCAGCAGCAGCAGATCGAGACGCAGCAACAGATGCTGATGGCAAAGGTACACACCTCAACGTTGTCTTGTTGTGTTGTGTGTGTGTGATGTGTGTGTGTGTGTGTGTGTGTGTGTGTGTGTGTGTGTTGTGTGTGTGAGGCCACACAGTGTTACTGTAATTAATGAGTAAATGAGGAGGCTAGTAATAAAGTTTAACAGGAGCTCTGTTGAAGCATGTGAGTGTGTGTGTGTGTGTGTGTGTGTGTGTGTGTGTGTGTGTGTGTGTGTGTGTGTGTGTGTGTGTGTGTGTGTGTGTGTGGGAAGGAGCCAGACCGACATGCACACATGGGAATTCGGGCATGTGCACGCCCGGATAACGCGATCCGAGCACGCTCGTCTCAGCTGTCTCCGGATCAGGATCCCGCATGTGGGTCGATAAGAGAGGAAACGAAATTCCGCCAGCTTTCGGAAGCATGCCGTCGTTCCGAGTGTGTGTGTGTGTGTGTGTGTGTGTGTGTTTGGCGGGGGGGTGTCAGCTGCTCTGGAATATTCCTCACGCCATCATCATCATCATCATCATCATCATCATCTGCCGCTTCCACGGATTTATGCATCGAACCTGTAGTGTCAAACCGGGGACCTGGTCTGATCTCTCTCTCTCTCTTTCTCTCTCTCTCTCTCTCTCTCTCTCTCTCTCTCTCTCTCTCTCTCTCTGTAGTCCATGTCTGGTCCATTTTGCGATGCTTTTCTGCTCGGGACGGAAGTCCAAGTTTGTCGGTCTTCTATACACTTTTATTCCAGAACGATGTGAACCATGATCCAATAATTAGCCTTATTAACGCCTCAACGCCAATCGACTTTAACGACACTAATGTTATTAACGTGTTATAACGTGTGAGCGATCTGCTCCTTCACTCTGCGTTGTCTTGTGCGAACGATTGAAACCCGAACAACAAATAAATAAATAAACATTCACTGCATCCACTCACACTTCCTAAATCCCCCCTGAATTACGCCCCCTAGTTGCGCATTCACAACAGGTAGGATCTCCTCACTATATTAGCGTATATTACCGTATGGAACCTTACGCAAGCGCATCGCATTCCCAAATCCGTATTACTGCAATAAAGCGCATTTTTACTGAACGCAATAAAGCGCTTCCGTATAACCTAAACACCGTATCACCAGTTTATATGGAAAAGCAACCGGAACACAATTCTTAAAGGAGCCACGTCCCATATTTTACACTTCAAACCAACACTAAGCAAATAAACATTGTAAATTAACGAGAAATTACTATTAAACGTTTACAGAGTAAAATAAATATTAAATAATCAATAATTTTATTAAAGGGAGAGATTTTGAGAGAAATGTTTATAATTATAACGTCTGTTACAGTTATTTATTAGAAAACATACAATTAATCACAAGTAAATGTTTTAATAATTAATAATAATTATTATTATTATTAATAATTAATAACTTTGAATCCTGATTTGTTTCATTTAACTTTTATTAAATGTTGAAAAACGAAAGTTTTGAAGGTTAAAATTAGAACTGGAGGAGTTTTTTTCTCGGACGTCGTGTCAGGAGTCGTTACTGACGTTAGCGTGCGAGTGTGTACTGTACATGCAGGCTTTAGGTCAGTGTGTGTGTGTGTGTGTGTGTGTGTGTGTGTGTGTGTGTGTGTGTGTGTGTGTGTGTGTGTGTGTGTGTGTGTGTGTGATGAGATTCGTGTCTCAAACAACAACAGGAAGGGACTCACTCAATAGCTACAGGAAATGACATCAGCACAAAGCTGCAGCTGGCAGGAAATGGCCGGATAAAAAGTGTGTGAATGAAATGTCCTGAAGTTTGAGGTGAAAGTAGGAGGATATGGAGGAGGAGGAGATGGAGGAGGAGGAGATCATATGATCATCGGTTCCTCTAGGAACTCCAATATTCAGTCTCGGGAACACTCATGGAGACGATTTGTTTACGCT
>JACRUU010000015.1:13044172-13054172 GCA_030449085.1 Kryptopterus vitreolus | reverse complement strand
TGGTCCTCAGATTGTCTGTAGAAGAAGTTTGTGTTCCTCAGATTGTCTGTAGAAGAAGTTTGTGGTCCTCAGATTTTCTGTAGAAGAAGTTTGTGGTCCTCAGATTTGTCTGTAGAAGAAGTTTGTGGTTTGTGTGTACAGAAGTTTGTGGTCCTCAGATTGTCTGTAGAAGACGTTTGTTGGTCCTCAGATTGTCTGTAGAAGAAGTTTGGGGTCCTCAGATTGTCTGTAGAAGAAATTTGTGGTCCTCAGATTTTCTGTAGAAGACGTTTGTTGGTCCTCAGATTTTCTGTAGAAGAAGTTTGTGGTCCTCAGATTGTCTGTAGAAGATGTTTGTGGTTTGTGTGTACAGAAGTTTGGGGTCCTCAGATTGTCTGTAGAAGAAGTTTGTGGTCCTCAGATTTTCTGTAGAAGAAGTTTGTGGTCCTCAGATTTTCTGTAGAAGAAGTTTGTGGTTTGTGTGTACAGAAGTTTGTGGTCCTCAGATTGTCTGTAGAAGACGTTTGTTGGTCCTCAGATTGTCTGTAGAAGATGTTTGTGGTTTAAGAAGTTTGTGGTCCTCAGATTGTCTGTAGAAGATGTTTGTGGTTTGTGTGTACAGAAGTTTGTGGTCCTCAGATTGTCTGTAGAAGACGTTTGTTGGTCCTCAGATTGTCTGTAGAAGAAGTTTGTGGTTTGTGTGTACAGAAGTTTGTGGTCCTCAGATTGTCTGTAGAAGACGTTTGTGGTCCTCAGATTTTCTGTAGAAGAAGTTTGTGGTCCTCAGATTTTCTGTCGAAGACGTTTGTTGGTCCTCAGATTTTCTGTAGAAGAAGTTTGTGGTCCTCATGTTGTATGTCGAAGAAGTTTGTGGTCCTCAGATTTTCTGTAGAAGATGTTTGTGGTTTGTGTGTACAGAAGTTTGTGGTCCTCAGATTGTCTGTAGAAGACGTTTGTTGGTCCTCAGATTTTCTGTAGAAGAAGTTTGTGGTCCTCAGATTGTCTGTAGAAGAAGTTTGTGTTCCTCAGATTTTCTGTAGAAGATGTTTGTGGTTTGCGTGTACAGAAGTTTGTGGTCCTCAGATTGTCTGTAGAAAGAGCGTGTTGGTCTTGTCGTAGAAAAGGTCCTCACACTGCTTCTGGTAGAAACCCGTGGTCCTCACCCTGGTGTGAATGTATAATGGGTGGATTGTATTATTCAAAAACAAATCTTTATAACCGTTCATAAGGTGGTTGAATTCAGCGGAGGCTACCGCATGCGTTATGTAACCGCAATTATTGATGTAGGAAGTCATGAGCAGGTTATAACGCATTACATCACTGACGTAAGCCTTCAGGAGGCCTGGACGTCAATTCACATTGGGGCATTTTCCTGTCGTTGGTTCAAATGGTGCAGAAATCTACAGAGATGACGGATGGGAAAGTACCACACACACACACACACACACACACACACACACACACACACACACACACACACACCATGGTAATCTCTTTATCTGAGAAGAGGACGCTCCACAAATACACTCCACGCCAAGCCGTGATTAGTGAAGTCTTAAGCTCGGAGTGTTTAGTCTTACGTGTGTTATGTCTCCGAACGTTTTTTCCGCCTCGGTTTTTACCTCCTTCCTCGTTTCTCGCTCCGTCCTACCTCACAGCAAACGATGCAAATTGGAACATGGACTCTCTCAAAGCCCCGGACTGGAAGGACACGAGCCAGAACCCGGGCAAAATGGCTGCCGGTGAAAAGGTGAGACGTCCAAACCTCACGTAACACGCAAGTTAGCGTTTTTCTGTAGCTCAAATAAAGTTTCATTTATAAGACGGATATGAAATATAATAATAATGTAGAAAAAATCCAAACGTTACTCGTTAACATGATGTGATTAATGAATTGGATATTATTGTAGTTATTTAAAAAAAAATTGTAATTTGCAAATTTGTGCTTTTTTTTATTTTTATTTGATGAGTTTATTGTTATTTATATTTGATTATATTATTATTTGCATTTCTTTGCCTTTTTTTTTCAATTCTTTCCTTTTTCTAAGGGGTGCAGTTTTCTGAGCCGCCTCTGGGGGCAGTGCGTACCAAAATTAGATTGAATATATTATGTTTTATTTGTATTTGGTATTTTCGCCTGACAGATAATTTTAAAAAAGTGATAATAATTTCCCGAAGGAGCACGGTGGCGTAGTGGTTAGCACGTTCGCCTCACACCGCCAGGGTCCGGGTTCGATTCCCGTCTCGGCCATGTGTGTGTGGAGTTTGTGCATGTTCTCCCCGTGTCTCAGGGGTTTTTTCTCCGGGTTCTCCAGTTTCCTCCCCCGGTCCAAAAACATGCACGGTAGGTTGATTGGAACCTTGGAAAATTGTCCCTAGTGTGTGTGTGTGTGTGTGTGTGTGTGTGTGTGTGTGTGTGTGTTGTGTGTGTGCCCTGCGATGGGTTGGCATTCCGTCCAGGGTGTATCCTGCCTTAATGCCCATAGACGCCTGAGATAGGCACAGGCTCCCCGTGACCCGAGAAGATCGGATAAAGCGGTAGAAGATGAATGAATGAATGAATGAATGAATGATAATAATTTCCCCAATAATTCGAATAAAATATTGGTAAACAGACCCTTTATGTCTTTGAACACAGGGATCTCCGAAAGTACTGGGCACTATAACCACCTTGTCCAAACACCCGCCCCCGATCTACGGCACCTACCCCAGCGTGGGGCATCACTCCACCGTGTGTGCCACTAACTCCCTGCCCCGCTCCACCCCCGGCACCCTGTCCTGGCACAGATCCTCTGGTTCTTCATCGCAGCAGATCCAGCAGAGGATCACCGTCCCCCCGAGTCCCACATCCTCGGCCGGATCTCCCATTTTACCCCCGAGCGAGAGAAGCAACGACGCCCCTTTGGCTGCGGCGGTTCGCCCGTTTTATACGGACCGGGGGTCTCGGCCTCAGTCTCCTCGCAAAGGTCCCGCTACGATGAATTCCAGCTCCATTTATCACGTTTACCTGCAGCAGCCGACGGCCAAGACCTACCAAAGCAGCAGCACCAGAGCTGCAGTCAAAGCAGGCAAGTGTGTGTGTGTGTGTGAAGGGTTAACGGAATATTTTCCTTTCCACTCACATCCTTTTCTCTCTATAGTTTATGGAAAGCCGTTGCTTCCGAGCTCCGTGTCCTCGTCCCCGGTTCCCTTCCAGCATCAGAACTCCAAAGACGATTCGGAGCGCGAGTCCGAACCCGAGACCCCTCAGACTCCCCAGTCCAGCGTGGAGAACATCCCCCGTCCCCTGAGCCCCACCAAACTCACCCCGGCTCACTCGCCCCTGCGCTACCAGAGTGACCTCGACCTGGAGGTGCTGAGGAGGAAACTCACCAACGCCCCGCGGCCCCTGAAAAAGCGAAGCTCCATTACCGAACCCGAGGGCCCCAACGGTCCCAACATCCAGAAACTTCTCTACCAGCGCTTCAACACGCTCGCCGGCGGCATCGAAACCGTCACGCCGTTCTTCCAACCGGACGTCGCTCTTAACGTAACGGGCGACGCGGATTGCGTTAACGGGAACGTCAAGGAGACGCCGAAAGCCGCTCCGGCACCGACGCCCGTTTCCGAACCGGCGCCTGCGCCGACATCAGACTCTAACGAGAATCAAACGCAGCGGACGCCTGGTCAGAGCGAAAGCGCGGAGATCACGCACGACGCCGATCCGAAAGACGGTCCCGAGGACAGTCGTAACAACAATCGGTCTTCGCCGGATGTGGAATCCGCACCTCCGGATAAGGAGGACACGGAGCAGGAGAAGGTGATGCTTCCACCTGGACGGTGTCCATGAGTGTGTGAGTGAGGAGCAAAGTGAAGGAATGAATGAACCGATTGTCTTTATTTTCCCGTATCCAGTCCCAGGCCAAGAGGACGAACCTGAAAAAGCCCGGCTCTGAGAGGACGGGTCACGGCCTCCGGGTGAAGTTTAATCCTCTGGCTCTGCTCCTGGACGCGTCTCTGGAGGGCGAGTTTGACCTGGTGCAAAGGATCATATACGAGGTAAACGTATGGTTGACATGAGGTTAACTAGACATTGGATATTTTTCCGAAGAGCCTCGTCCGTTTAATATTTAGCATTGATTTCGAAATGCTAGCTCGTTTTGGGAGGGGGGGCGGGACCAGTGACCTACTTGACATTAAATCATCCAGCGCCCGACTCCCGTCGATGTGCCGAGCGTTTAGACATGTCACATGACCCTGTGTCCGAGTTTCGCAGATTTTTCACGTTTGCGGTTACGTGACGCCATGCGGCAATCATATGTTCGCGACCTATGCTCCATCTCACCTACGAGTGGATATGTCAAATGTGCATGTCGGGCGAACACGGGCCGAACGGCGGAGCGTCAAATTTCCCCATTCATTCTCTATGGGGCCGGAATGTCGTGGATTTCCCGGAAATTCCGAATGTGTGTGTGGGGTTCGGGAAGTATATGATCAAGATCCATTCCGGACCCTCTACGAGTGGATATTTCCGATGTAGGGGGTCCGGAGTGGATCACGATCATATACTTCCCGAACTCTCCACACATTCGGAATTCCGGGAAATCCACGACATTCCGGCCCCGTAGAGAATGAATGGGGAAATTTAACGTTTCGCCGTTCGGCCCGTGTTCTCCCGACATGCACATTTGACATATCCACTCGTAGGTGAGATGGAGCAGGTCGCGAACATATGCCTGTCGATTCCCAGTCCCGCTCGGAATTCCAGGAATTCTGTGTCATTCTGGCCCATAGAGATGAATGGGGAAAATTTTTTGCCGAGGTTTGCATCGGAAGGCGTCCCTCACATTTCCCCCCCGTGTCTAGTCTGCATGAACATCACCTCACCAAGCCTTTGGGATTTTTCCCTTTTCCTCCAGGTGGACAACCCCAGCACTCCGAACGATGAAGGCATCACGCCGCTGCACAACGCCGTGTGCGCTGGTCATTACCACATCGTAAAGTTCCTGCTGGATTTCGGAGTGAACATCAACGCGGCAGACAGCGACGGATGGTACGCCGCCCACACAAACCGCCGCCTCCTTACGAGAGAGTAAAAAGAAATCCGTGTAATAGTCAGCGAATGTTTTGTTGCATGCGACAGGACGCCGCTGCACTGCGCCGCCTCGTGTAACAGCGTGCACTTGTGCAAACTCCTGGTGGAGTCGGGGGCGGCCATCTTTGCCACCACGATCAGCGACGTGGAGACGGCGGCGGACAAGTGCGAGGAGATGGAGAACGGCTACGTGCAGTGCTCGCAGTTTCTCTACAGTGAGACGCAGCAAGACACATTTTTTCAAATCGAAACAGATTATGTCAGGTACGTCATGGTTTGTCCTGAACCAATCTCTGGCTGTTTTTCTCTCTCAGGTGTGCAGGCACACACACATAGAAGCTGACACACACATAGGACACACCCTCTCTTTAGTATTACTGACACACACATGATGAATGACACACACAAGGGGACGCCACACCCTCTTTAGTTTGACACACACGCTTTAGTATTCTGACACACACATGGCCACACCCTCTTTAGATTACGAAGCTCAGAGTCCGGACGAGCTCTCTTTCCGTATTACTGACACACACATGGAGATGCTTTGACGGTGACACACACTGACCCTCTCTTTAGTATTACGCAGGGACGAGTGCGACACACACATAGACCGAGTGGTGGTGGGCCAGGATTAATAACCGGGAGGGCTACGTTCCCCGAAACCTGCTGTATTACTGACAAACACAGTGGCCACACCCCCTTTACTATTACTGACACACACGCCACACCCTCTCGTGAAAACCCTCTCTTTAGAATGACACACACATAGGCCACACCTTTAGTAATGACACACACATAAACCCTCTCTTTATATATGACACACACATAGGCCACACCCTCTCTTTAGTATATGACACACACGACACACCCTCTCTTTAGATATGACACACACATAGGCCACACCCTCTCTTTAGTATTACTGACACACACATAGGCCACACCCTCTCTTTAGTATTACTGACACACACGCCACACCCTCTCTTTGACTGACACACACGCCACACCCTCTCTTTAGATACTGACACACAAAGCCACATGTTCACAAGACACGCCCCCTTTAACCCTCTTTGTTACTGACACACACACACACACACACAGGCCACACCCTCTCTTTAGTATTATCCAACCGCATAGGCCAACTTTAGTATTACTGACAAACACAGTGGCCACACCCCCTTTAGTATTTGACACACACATAGGCCACACTTTAGTATTGACACACACTGGCAACCTCATTGGCCACACCCCTGTTATTGTTACTGACACACACAACACACAGACACACACATAGGCCACACCTCTTAACTTCTCTTAACTCTGACACACACATAACGCCACACCTCTTAACTTTAGTATTACTGACACACACGCACACACACATAGGCCACACCCTAGGCCACACCCTCTTTAGTATTACTGACACACACACATAGGCCACACCCTCTCTTTAGTATTACTGACACACACATAGCCACACCCTCTCTTTAGTATTACACACCCTAGGCCACACCCTCTTTAGTATTACTGACACACTTTAGTATTACTGACACACACAGGCCACACCCTCTCTTTAGTATTACTGACACACAGGCCACACCCTAGGCCACACCCTCTTTAGTATTACTGACACACACATAGGCCACACCCTAGGCCACACCCTCTTTAGTATTACTGACACACACACAACCCTCTTTAGTATTACTGACACACACATAGGACACACCCTCTTTAGTATTACTGTATTACACACACACATAGGCCACACCCTCTCTTTAGTATTACTGACACACACATAGGCCACACCCTCTCTTTAGTATTACTGACACACACATAGGCCACACCCTGACACATAGGCCACACCCTCTCTTTAGTATTACTGACACACACATAGGACACACCCTCTCTTTAGTATTACTGACACACACATAGGCCACACCCTCTCTTTAGTATTACTAGGACACCCTCTCTTTAGTATTACTGACACACACATAGGCCACACCCTCTCTTTCTTTAGTATTAGTGACAACACACACATAGGACACACCCTCTCTTTAGTATTACTGACACAAACACATAGGCCACACACACACCCTCTCTTTAGTATTACTGACAACAAACACATGCCACACCTCCATTACTATTACTGAAAACAAACACAGGCCACACCTCCTTTACTATTAATGAAACACACATAAGCCACACCCCCTTTAATATTACTGAAACAAAACTGCCACACCTCATTTACTATTTAATGAAAAACACATAAGCCACACCTCCTTTACTATTAATGACACACACATAGGCCACACCCCCTTAATATTACTGAAAACAAACACACACACATAGGCCACACCTCCTTTACTATTAATGAAACACACATAAGCCACACCCCCTTTAATATTACTGAAAACAAACACAGGCCACACCTCCTTTACTATTAATGAAACACACATAAGCCACACCCCCTTTACTGTTACTGGCAACCTCATTCCACACCCCCGTTACTATTACTGACACACACACACACACATAGGCCACACCCTCTTTAGTATTACTGACACACACACACACACATAGGCCACACCCTCTTTAGTACTATTACTGACACACACACACACACACACATAGGCCACACCCTCTTTACTATTACTGACACACACATACCAGTAGGCCCTTTTACTGTGACTGATCTTTTTTTGCTATACAATGAATATTATAATTATATATTTTCTGTATTTGTTTACAGTTGTACCCAAGAATTAAACCCCGACAGCGGTCCCTGGCATAGCAACCCCGGGCGAGGAAAAATCCCCCCCTCCCCCTTTTTTTGGACAAGAGCCCCAGCGGGACATTTTGCCCCATTTTCATCATTCAGTGCCACTGATATTAGAAGAGGGCATGGCAGCTACAAACTGAGTCTGAAGCTTGGATGTATTTCTCCGCCGGAAGAGATTTGTTGATCAGCACTCCGTTTTCAGCCTGCAAAGCGGATCTTACTTTAAAAAAACAAAAACAATAACAAAAACAAAAACACAACCTTTCGCGCAGATGTGTATCGGGAGGACTCGCGCCGCTTTTCCTGTTTCCCACTTTTGTACTGGCATGTGCTGAGTGGGTTTTATGTGTTATTGTTGGACACAAAGGAACGAAGGAAGGAACTCGAAAGTGCAGAGAGAGAGAGAGAGAGAGAGAGAGAGAGAGAGATAGAGAGAGAGAGAGAGAGAGAGAGAGCGATAAGCGATAGCTAGCGCGACTCTCGAGCTCTCTCTCGCTCGAGATCTATAAGATCAGATCGCTATCGAGAGTTACCTCTGCTGATCGGGACCGCGCTGAGAGTACACTCGCTAAGGTACTCCGCTGTACACTGTATGTAGCATAAGAGTCCCGGGGGCTTTGTCCCTCATTCTGTCTGGTGCCAATTGGATCTGTCGACTATGGGTGGTATGAGATTACCTTTACGGGATTCCTAGTTCAATAAATCAAGTGTGTTTAGAATACGATGGTGGGCAGTTATGGTGGCAGTTTGTTGTAAGAAAACATGCAAGTCCTTCTGAGGACGAAAAAAGCAATAACACACACATTTACACACACCCACACACACACCCCAAAACACACACCTTTTTTACACAAATTAACACCACAATCCAAATGCACACGACCCTCCGGCCCGTGGACACGTTCGTGTTTTAAAGTTTGTGTTTGCATCATCAAAACAAGACATAAAAGAACTTACCAGGGAAAGGGGAGCTCAAAACAGTTGGAAAACCGAACGCCGAGACGTGTTCGGTGTTTTAAAGTTTGCTGCATCACATTTACATTTAACAGTATTTGGCAGACGCCCTTATCCAGAGCGACTTACTACTGAGGGGCCTTGCTCAAGGGCCCACAAGTGGCAGCTTGGTGGTCATCATCATCATCATCACACTCACCAAAAAAAAAAGTAATTTCCATGTAAAGGAAGCGTCTTCGGCCGACTGTGTGCATTTGCTGACTGTAAAACGTCATTTATCCCCAAATGGTTTTGTATCTCGCATTGATTTCCTCCTTGACTAAATGCTTCAAGGGTTCTAATGGATGGGTGAGCAAATAATAATAATAATAATAATAACAATAACAATAATAATAATGCAGTGTAACCGGCCTGAATCTGAATCATCATTCATGCCACATGCCATGTAAACGTGCACAATAAAGAACATGTGTCAACCGTCAACCACCGAATGACCATTGTTCACTTTGTTAATATAATGATATAATGTTCCATTCATTCATTCATTCATTCTAGTCATTCATTCATCTTCTAGCTAGAAACCGCTTTATCCGATCTTCCCCCGGGTCACGGGGAGTCTGTGTCTATCTCAGGCGTCTATGGGACATTAAGGCAGGATACACCCTGGATGGAATGCCAACCAATCACAGGACACACACACACACACATTCATACACTAGGGACAATTTTCCAAGGTGCCAATCAAACTACCGTGCATGTTTTTGGACCGGGGGAGGAAACCGGAGAAAAACCCCCTGAGGCACGGGGAGAACATGCACAAACTCCACACACACATGGCCGAGACGGGATTCGAACCCCCGACCCTGGAGGTGTGATGCGAACGTGCTAACCACTTTTTTTTTTACATTTTATTTAATCCGGTTATAAATAAACGTAAGGGAACGCCGGGTTTTTTTTACATTTACACTGAACATATCTGACCCGATAAAGGAAGATCAAAGAGCAAAGAACTAGGTAAGAGTGTGTTTTGCATTGGAATCTTTAACCTCGGCGCGTCACTGCTACATGTATACAGTGTATTATTGATGAGGGTGCATTTGAACTGGTAGTCAGTAAGTCACTGATAAACAACCTTTGGACCTGGAGAAAGCCACAGTAATGCCAAGTCTCTGCCCGGAGCTGCACGTGCTGAGGGTAAGCAGTGAGGGGGGGAT
>JACRUU010000015.1:13029172-13041672 GCA_030449085.1 Kryptopterus vitreolus | reverse complement strand
GGCTTATTAAAAGAGGATTTTTTAAAGTGGATTATTAAAAGTTGGTGAATAAAAGTGGCTTATTAAAATAGGATTATTAAAAATGGATTACTAAAAATTGTGTATTAAAAGTGGCTTATTAAAAGAAGATTATTAAAAGTGGCTTATCAAAGTGGTTTATTAATAGTTGTTGGTTAAAAGTGGCTTATTAAAAGTGGTTTATTAAAAGTGGTTTATTAAAAGTGGTTTATTAAAAGTGGTTTATTAAAAGTGGATTATTAAAAATGGATTATTAAAAATAGGCTTATTCTATAGCGTCATTGGTTGTATTAAGAGTGTGTTGAAAAGCCCGACACACAGAGAAACACACCAGCTGTGTAACCCGATTCTGAATGTTCCCAAACCAAATCATTTGATGTGCTGATTACACATTACATAGTGACCTCATTTATGCCGAATTAAACACAATAGTATTAGGCTGAACATTGTGACATATCGTTTTGTTGAATGCAGGGAAGGCCACTCCAGTGTGGTGCACGAGCTGAAGGCGTCGCTGCCGTGTGAACCCGGTGCTGTGGTTCTGTCTGTTGGAGGTGGAGGGCTTTTTTGCGGAGTTGTCCAGGGCATGGATGAGGTCGGCTGGGGACACGTTCCCATCGTCTGTATGGAGACTGTGGGAGCCGATTGTTTCAATGCAGCCGTGAAAGCCGGGAGTTTAGTGACTTTACCAGAAATTACCAGGTAAAAATAAACAACAACAACAACAAAACACGACTCTAAATCAGTAGAGATTACGGATTAGGGATCCTTCATGAACGATTCGTTCATTCTGGAGTTTTAATGTGACTCTGATATGAGAGTCTTTTGTTTATTTTTTACCTGGACGTGCCTTGTTACAGTAAACATTACTGAGTCGTTCATCTTTCGACTCTTCTGAATCAGAGTCGTTCAAAGTGACTCCCATAGAGGCTATGCAGTGCATTAGAGTCTTTTGGTCGGAAGTTGTTCATCCGTTTATCACATGACTTTCATAAATGCTACAAAATGTGATTAAATTGTCCAATTAAACAAAATTAACTCATAGATTTGTCCATTATGACTTTTTGACTCTTTGAATTGACTCACCTGAGTCAACCTGAGATGAGAGTTAAACCCGAGGAAGTCGTTTTTTTACGTCTTGCTTTTTTTTTGCTGTTGAATCTATTAGCGAGGCCAGATGTTTAGGAGCGAAGACGGCGTGCACGCAGGCGTTCGAATACAGCAAAAGACCCAACGTCATCTCCGAGCTGGTGACGGACCGACAAGCCCTACAGGCATCGGAGCTGTTTCTCGGTAACCTCCTTTATTTCTCTACACGTGATGATTGTTTGACTTATGAAGCTTCGGCGTTCCCTGTGACGATGCGCGCAGGCTTGTGCTGCCACCTGCTGGTGTGTTTGTAAAAATGAAACTTTTTGATTCCATTTCTCGCTAAGATACGTTACGTAACGAAGCCTCTATAAGCAGTCGTTAGCCCTTGTTAGTGAATTCACGCTACGCATGACGAACAATCGCTGTTGTTTTTATGTGTTCCAGACGAAGAGCGCGTGCTAGTGGAGTTAGCGTGCTCGGCGTCGCTTGCCGCGGTGTACAGCGGCGTCATACAGCGTCTGCAGGACCAAGGCCGTCTGCGCAAACCGCTCGGCCCGCTGGTCGTCATCGTGTGTGGAGGGAGCTCCGTTAATCTGGCTCAGCTGCAGCACCTGCGCAACGTCTGTAAATGATCCGGCCGCATCAGTGCGTCGTGATAATAATACAGCACCACTCCAGCTGGGTAAACTCTCAGACACACGTGGTGACTTAACCTCCTGTTATCATTCAGAAATATCATTAATAACAGTGTTATTAAGTGTTAATGAACGGGGACGGGAAAAAGCACATTTTAATCAAATATAGCACTGATCAATAACTCCATATATATATATATATATATATATTATTATACACACACACACACACACACAAACGCATATACAAATACATACACTTTTTTAATGATTCAGAATGACCAGCAGATGGCGCTGCTGCAGCACTCATTAGTAATAGTGCAGCGCCTATTGATGTCACACTATATTGATCGAATGTTTTTAGCCTTAAAGTAGTATCCTATCCTGACTAAAGAATAGCAATTAAATCATTTAATTAACTTGAAATGTCGAATTTGATTAACTTGAATTGTCTAAATCTAATCCGTTTCTAAATAAACGGCCTGTTCGTTATTCTTGTCCCGCTGTTATTTGCTCTGTAATTTGTTTTACAAAATCATGTTTATTCCAACAACAAAACTATTGTAAGGTATATAGCGGATTATATATATATATATATATATATATATATATATATATATATATATATGGCCCGATGGGTTTAACGGTTTTAGCACGTTCGCCTCGCACCGCCAGGGCTCATGGGTTCGATTCCCGTCTCGGCCATGTGTGTGTGTGGAGTTTGCATGTTCTCCCCGTGTCTCAGAGAGTTTTTCTCCGGGTTCTCCGGTTTCCTCCCCGGTCCAAAAACATGCACGGTAGGTTGTTTGGCACCTTGAAAAATTGTCCCTAGTATATGAATGTGTGTGTGTGTGTGTGTGTGTGTGTGTGTGTGTGTGTGTGTGTGTGTGTGATGATGTGTTGGCATTCCATCCAGGGTGTATCCTGCCTTAATACCCATAGACGCCTGAGATAGACACAGACTCCCCGTGACCCGAGGGAAGATCGGATAAAGTGGTAGAAGATGAATGAATGAATATATATATATATATATATATATAAATATCTATATATATATATATATATATATATATATATATCTATATATATATAATAAAAGTGTGTATGATTTAGTGATATCAGTACACACTGAACAGCTTGTTATGACATGATTAATGGTGATAAATTTGCTCAGTATGTATGTATGCATGATCTCTGGTGCTCAGGTCGCTATTCGTTCTTCCATAAACACTTTCAGATGGGAAAGAGGAGTGCAATGTGTTTTTTTTCTTCCTTTTTGCCAATGGCAACAGACGAATCCAGCAAGTCCTAATTAGCGCAGTCAGGATCGGTGCGGCGTGAGGCGGCGCGAGGCCCGAGGAGACGTCGTGAGCCATGTTTCGTCTCCAGGAACTTCCTCTGAACTCGCGATTCGCTCGGAGCTGTTTTTTCATATCCAGAAGACGGGGGAGGGGGAAGTGTGGAACCTGGGACGAAGGAAACGTGCCAGTGCTCCGGTTGTGAATTGTGCGAGTTATGAATCTCATGGCTTGTTAAAGTTTGAGCCAAGAGACAGGAATGACATCACCATGGTGTATGTGTGTGTAATACTGGTATCTGTAATGACATCATTCATATTCCACATTTCTCACTTCCTAATAGCACTCATTTCAAACTGTATGCCAAAAACAATGTTAGAACTCTTGTTACTCACTATTACAATGTGTATGAGTGAAAGTAGAGATACAGTAAGTTAAACACTTAAGTATTATTATTATATTAACAACACAAAGTACTGCTGTCAATTTTGTTAACGCAAATTGACTTTAACAGTGCTAATGTTATTAATGTGTTATAACGCAGCACTCTGCGTTGTTTTTGGCGAATGAACGAAACCCCGAACAACAAACGAATAAAGAAACGTTCAGCGCATCCATTCACACTTCCTAAATTTATCCCCAATGACGCCCCCTAGCTGCGCATTCACAACAGGTACGATCTCCTCACTATATTAGCGTATATTACCGTACGGAACCTTACACAAGCGCATCGCATTCCCAAATCCGTATTACGCAATAAAGCGCATTTTTACTGAACGCAATAAAGCGTTTCCGTATAACCTAAACACCGTATCACCAGTTTATATGGAAAAGCAACCGGAACACAATTCTTAAAGGAGCCACGTCCCATATTTTACACTTCAAACCAACACTAAACAAATAAACATTGTAATTAACATGAAATTCATATTAAAAGTAAAAATATATATTAAATAATCAATAATTGTATTAAAGGGAGAGATTTTGAGTGAAATGTATATAATTATAATGTCTATTACAGTATTAGAAACATGAAACGTATTCATTTAAGCCTTCAGTCTTCAGTAAATGGGACCTGAAGTGAGACGGATTTATTCGCTCTCTCTGATCTCGCGTTGGGAAACGCGGATGTTTGTGTCGCAGCCAAAACACAGATAAGTGAAGCGAGTTGATGTTTAAACTGTGTGAAGGTCATCTCCTGCTTTTTGCTGCTTATCTGTGTTGGGGGACGGACAGTACCGGCGCAGGATAATATTGTTGACGGTTTTACACCACGAAAACACCGCGAGTGTTGTGGGTACGCGTTCTGATTCCTGACCCTGGGTTATTCCGGTCCTGTGTTCCCCTGCGGCAACTCTGATACACGCGTTTCATCTTTCTGCGCGATCTATCCCAAGAAACGTCACGGCTGCCTGAGTCAGAATGCTGTCAATCAAGTCAGGCCACGCCCACTAGTGCGGTTCTGCCTGTACTGTCAGTCAATCTCGGCCACGCCCATCAGGTCTGAGGTCATCCGCTGTTTGTTCTCAGATGCTCGTCATTACACGCATATTTGGCATCATTCTCATACCTCTAATATTTTATACATACGGTTGATACAATAGTTCTGGAAAATGGAGCCACAGAGATCAAGTAACCAGAAAACAAGCATTCAGTGATCTGAAGTAAAATAAAACACTTTTAGGAATTTATTAAGTATTGAATTTATGAAGGTTTTTTTTTGTTTTTTGCTCTTACAATTAATGTCTGGTCATTAAGGGTGCACAAACTTTTGCACTCGCCTGTCTACCCTGGCATTTCCAGTGGTGTGTGTGTGTGTGTGTGTGTGTGTGAGAATCTGTAATCAGAGTTTCACTTAAGTGTATTTGCGGAATGTTCCGGATACTAACATGACAGGGGGTGTGGCTTCTGCATTTAATAATAATAATAATAAGGGAAAGGGGTGTGGCTTCTGCATTTAATAATAATAATAATAATAATAAGGGAAAGGTGTGTGGCTTCTGCATTTAATAATAATAATAATAATAAGGGGAAAGGGGTGTGGCTTCTGCATTTAATAACAGTAATAAGGGAAAGGGGTGTGGCTTCTGCATTTAATAATAATAATAAGGGAAAGGGGTGTGGCTTCTGCATTTAATAATAGTAATACAGGAAAGGGGTGTGGCTTCTTCATTTATTAATAATAATAATAATAATAATAATAATAAGGGAAAGGGGTGTGGCTTCTGCATTTAATAATAGTAATACGGGAAAGGGGTGTGGCTTCTGCATTTAATAATAATAATAATAATAAGGGGAAGGGGTGTGGCTTCTGCATTTAATAATAATAATAATAAGGGAAAGGGTGTGTGGCTTCTGCATTTAATAATAATAATAATAATAAGGGGAAGGGGTGTGGCTTCTGCATTTAATAATAGTAATAATAATAATAATAATAAGGGAAAGGGGTGTGGCTTCTGCATTTAATAATATCAATAAGGTAAAGGGGTTTTTATTTTTATTGTTTAAGTATTATGTAATTGATTATTACCACGATTAAAATAAGTATTCTGATTTAATAAATAAATGAGTGTATCGCTGTCACACCGTCATCCCTCCGTGCTCTGTTTTTATTCACTGTCGTATTTCACTGTGTTGTGACTGAACTCAAAGGTTTAGCCGGAGTTCACCGATGGATTGAGTAGACGAGTGTCAAGGTAAGCAGCAAGCACACACACACACACACACACACACACACACACACACACACACACACACACACTGAGATGCGTTAATCATGAGCTTTAAATCAATGGATTTCCTCCCCGATGTTAATGAGAGCTGGATTTCCTGCGTTCCTCCATCGGGCCTCACACTGCTATAATGAATAACACCCCCCCCCCGGCCATCAACACCTCACCTCGTTACTCAGCATGTGGCCTCGTTACAGAAATGTGTTCGCTCTAGAAATAGCATACTTCCTTCTTCTACACTCCCAATTAAATCGATTCGTCCGACTGGATCAAACCACCACCTGTATGGTATAAATTAATCAGCCAGAGGGATCCTTTCACACAGAGACTAACACACAGAGGACACGCCCCTTGACCGAGACGGACACACAGAGGACACACCCCTTGACCGAGACGGACACACAGAGGACACACCCCTTGACTGAGACGGACACACAGAGGACAGGCTCCTTGACCGAGATTGACACACAGAGGACACGCCCCTTGACTGACACTAACACACAGAGGACACGCCCCTTGACTGAGACAGACACACCGTTGGACACACCCCTTGACTGACACTAACACACAGAGGACACGCCTCTTGACTGAGACGGACACACAGAGCACACACCCCTTGACCGAGACGGACACACAGAGGACACACCCCTTGACTGAGACAGACACACAGAGGACACACAGAGCACACACCCCTTGACTGAGACAGACACACATAGGACACACAGAGCACACACCCCTTGACTGAGACAGACACACAGAGGACACACCCCTTGACTGAGACAGACACACAGAGGACACACAGAGCACACACTCCTTGACTGAGACAGACACACAGAGGACACACCCCTTGACTGAGACAGACACACAGAGGACACACCCCTTGACTGAGACAGACACACTCCTGTATTTCTGATAAAAAGAACACACACTTTCTTTACCGTGTCTGACAAACTGAGGACCTGCTTTCTTTATTCTGACTGAAAAACTGAGGACCTGCTTTCTTTACACTGACCGATAAAATGAGGACCTGCTTTCTTTACACTGACCGATAAAATGAGGACCTGCTTTCTTTACACTGACTGAAAAACTGAGGACCTGCTTTCTTTATTCTGACTGAAAAACTGAGGACCTGCTTTTTTTATTCTGACTGAAAAACTGAGGACCTGCTTTCTTTACACTGACCGATAAAATGAGGACCTGCTTTCTTTACACTGACCGATAAAATGAGGACCTGCTTTCTTTATTCTGACAGATAAAATGAGGACCTGCTTTCTTTACACTGACCGATAAAATGGGGACCTGCTTTCTTTACACTGACTTAAAAACTGAGGACCTGCTTTCTTTACATGACCGATAAACTGAGGACCTGCTTTGTTTTTACACTGACTTATAAACTGAGGACCTTCTTTCTTTATTCTGACTGAAAAACTGAGGACCTGCTTTCTTTACACTGACCGATAAAATGAGGACCTGCTTTCTTTATTCTGACAGATAAAATGAGGACCTGCTTTCTTTACACTGACCGATAAAATGGGGACCTGCTTTCTTTATTCTGACCAATAAAATGGGGACCTGCTTTCTTTACACTGACTTAAAAACTGAGGACCTGCTTTCTTTACATGACCGATAAACTGAGGACCTGCTTTTTTTTTTACACTGACTTATAAACTGAGGACCTTCTTTCTTTATTCTGACTTATAAACTGAGGACCTGCTTTCTTTACTGTGATTGACACAGGACCTGTCCCCTTTTATTAGTCCTCAGTGTACGTGATTATTCAGGGACTTTGTGTCTGTTTCTATTTAAAAACAACAGGATTTCCTTCGGCTTCCTGTGTGTCCTGACTCGAAACTCTGGGTGTGTTTAATGCATTATTATATTCAATGTACTTCTTGACCTCATCATGACGACAAATTTTGCATAGTTTTACTCACAAGATCTTCAATGCGAGGTAATTTCCTGTTATAAATACCAGACAGAGGGTTACAGGAAAGCACCAAAGAAAGTACCGTAATAATCGATCTTGAGTATGCGAAAATTGTAAACGTTGTAGCTCCACACAAACCTCGTTTCGCTTCTGTTAAAGCCTCGAAACCGTGAAATTATTGTCTGATCAAAGACAAATAGCGTAACATGCTGAGAATTATACTGCTGAGAGGTTTTATCATTTATAATGTCGCAATGTTGGTCTGAAAATGTCACCATGTAATAACGAGTTTGACGAAGAATGGTTTTATAGCTGGAAACTCATAATTACTGTGATTACAACGTGACAGGAACCACACACACACACACACACACACACACACACACACATCAGCCCAGCTTCAATTGATCTTCGTGACTAATATCAAGGCCAAATTTCAACATACCGAACTTTAAAAATAATTCTATTATTACTACGTATTTTATGTAGCCGCCGTATATCACGTGACATGGATTAGCTGAGCGTTTCACATAATCCCATTGTTCCATCGTTTACAACTCGCCGGTCTGCATTTTATTGTTTTTTTGTTAACTTTCACCACTTTTTAAAAAGCTGAAACATTCTAAAGGTCCTCTTTAATTCCACCAAAAACGTTTTGGGCAAAGTAAAATACCCCCCCCCCCTCTCCAAAAAAAACACTATTACCATTTAATTGGTATAACCTGTGTTTGGTCCTTAGTTGCGTCGTGAATGGTCTCTAATGTGCGCATGGAAATGTTTTCCATGCAAACTGAGGACCTTCTTTCTTTACACTGATTGATAAACTGAGGACCTGCTTTCATTATTCTGACTGAAAAACTGAGGACCTGCTTTCTGATAAACTGAGGACCTTCTTTACTTTACTGACTGAAAAACTGAGGACCTGCTTTATTGACTGAAAAACTGAGGACTGCTTTTTTTACTGACTGAAAAACTGAGGACCTGCTTTATTTACACTTTACCTTTTTTCTTTACACTGACTGACAAACTGAGGACCTGCTTTATTTACACTGACTGACAAACTGAGGACCTTTTTTCTTTACACTGACTGATAAACTGAGGACCTTCTTTCTTTACACTGATTGATAAACCGAGGACCTTCTTTCTTTATTATGACTGACAAACTGAGGACCTTTTTTCTTTACACTGACTGATAAACTGAGGACCTTGCTTTCTTTACACTGACTTGATAAACTGAGGACCTTCTTTCTTTATTATGACTAAACCGAGGACCTTCTTTCTTTATTATGACTGACAAACTGAGGACCTTTTTTCTTTACACTGACTGATAAACTGAGGACCTTCTTTCTTTATTATGACTGAAAAACTGAGGACAGGGTTTCTTTACACCCCCCCCCTCCCCACACATACACACACATAAAACAATGACCAGCCTCTTAATTGGTATAACCGGTTTTTGGTTCTTAGTTGCGTCATGAATGGTCTCTAATGTGTGCCTGGAAACATTTTCCTGTTGAGGAAGGAGTCTCCAGTGTCAGCTGTTTAGTGTTGCAAAGTTCCCATGTGTTTACAAATCGAGAATAAATAAATACTGCAGTTGTAATCGTTGCCAAAAAGCCACGACTGGTTTACTCGGAACCCAGGTTACACGTCGTCATGAATGAAGCGGACATATTAAATTGGTTTGATATGTTGCTGTATGTAAATATGTAAGTACTGAGCTTCTGCTGCGACAGAACTTCCCTCCAATCAGAGAGAGTGTGGGCGGGGCAAAGATCGAGCGGGACAAACCGAGAGCTGCTCGGTGTGTGTTCACACTTGTGAGTGCAGAGAGAGACGGAGAGGAGACACACTGTGGGCTGGAAGTGGAAGTGCACTACACACTAGTGGATATAATGTGAATTTAGGCTGGATTGAGGGCGCAGTGTGGATTGGGACAATGCCGTGGAGCTTACACACTTAGGGCAGGGAAGGGTTTGAGCTGCTCCTTCACACACACACTCATACCTGCACAGGTAAATATAGCCTTATTATTATTATTATTATTATTATTATTATTATTATTATTATTATTAATTATAGATCATTGAAACAGTTGCCACTATCTGGAGCACCAAACTCCCAAATGCTCTTGCTCATTGCTCTTTGTACTTTGCTGTGTGTGTGTGTGTTTGTATTTGTGTGTGTGTGTGTGTGTGTGTGTGTGTGTGTGTGTGTGTGTGTGTTTGCCATTTCCATCCTCTACCCTTGTTAAAGTGACTCAAGCAGAAAGGCACTCCTGTAGAAAAAACTCCCTCACACACACACACACACACACACGAAATGGAATGAAACTGGTATACATTTCTCACCTGGGTGTGACAGTATCTTGCTACATCTCTCTTTCTCTCTCTCTCTTTCTCTCTTGTTCTTCTTCTCTTTCACACCGTAAGCGTTTTTTCTTTGTAAGACAGTGATTTGGGACTCGCTGTACTTGTCATCGTTTAGTAAATTCTAATCCCCAGGACACGTGTCAAACCCGATACGCTTTTATTCTTTCCTCGTTAAATTGTTTATATGTAATGAGTAAAGAGAGAGAGAGAGAGAGAGAGAGAGAGGGTTTTTGGCGTGGTGTGAACAGGGGATGATGTGGGATTGTTGTGATGAAGGGAACGAGTGTATGCGAGTGTGTAATCCAGACATGTGTCTGCAGCACGCGCTCCGGCGACTTTCCTTTTCTTTTCATCACAACAATTTTCTGTTCATCTGTTTATCTGTTTTATAATCTCTTTATTCTGTAGAATAATCTCTCTCTTTTCTAATAAACTCTCTCTCTTCTCTTCTCTCCTTTTCTTTGTCTGTTATTCTGTCTTGTTTACCTGTCTGTTAATCTGTCTGTCTGTCAAACAATACATCTGTCTAATAATCTGTCTATCAGACTAATAATCCACTTTATAGACTAATAATCCGCTTTATAGACTAATAATCCACTTTATAGACTAATAATCTGCTTTATAGACTAATAATCCTGCTTTATAGACTAATAATCCACTTTATAGACTAATAATCTGCTTTATAGACTAATAATCTGTTTTATAGACTAATAATCTGCTTTATAGACTAATAATCCACTTTATAGACTAATAATCCACTTTATAGACTAATAATCCAATTTATAGACTAATAATCCACTTTATAGACTAATAATCTGCTTTATAGACTAATAATCCTCTTTATAGACTAATAATCCACTTTATAGACTAATAATCTGCTTTATAGACTAATAATCTGTTTTATAAACTAATAATCTGCTTTATAGACTAATAATCTGCTTTATAGACTAATAATCCTCTTTATAGAGTAATAATCCACTTTATACACCAGTAATCTATTTTATAAACTAATAATCTGCTTTATAGAATAATAATGCGATTTATAGACTAATAATCCACTTTATAGACTAATAATCAATATAAGTAATTAATTCCAAATCTGCTTTATAGGTAATAATCTTTATAGAGTAATAATCTGTTTTATAGAGTAATAATCTGACTAATATCTGTTTTATAGACTAATAATCTGCTTTATAGATCTAAAAAAGCTTTATAATAATCTGCGATTTATAGACTAATAATCCACTTTATAGACTAATAATCGGCTTTATAGAGTAATAATCTGTTTTATAGAGTAATAATCTGCTTTATAATAGAGTAATAATATGTCTCTCAGACTAATAATCTGTTTTGTGGACTAATAATCCGCTTTATAGACGAAAAATCCGCTTTATAGACTAATAATCTGCTTTATAGACTAATAATCTGTTTTATAGACTAATAATTCACTTCATAGAGTAATAATCCACTTTATAGAGTAATAATCTGTTTTACAGACTAATAATCTGTTTTATATAATAATGTATTTATATAACAATCTGCTTTATATAATAATAATCTGTTTTATATAATAATCTGCTTTATATAATAATAATGTGTTTTATATAATAATCTGTTATTTATAATAATGTGTTTTATATAATAATTTGTCTCACAGACTGTGAGTGTGATATTCCGAGTCTCTCTGTAATCTGTCTGACGTTTTGTTTGTTTTGATTGTTTTGATTGTTATCTTCACTATAATTATCTTTAACATGTCTGATCGTCTCACAGTCTGTCTGCTCTGTCTGTCTCACACGTTTAGTGTTTAGTATTGTGTGGTTGAGTGTTGTATGGGAGACAGTCCTGGCTGTTCAGTGACTCCTGGCTGTTCAGTGTCTCCTGGCTGTTCAGTGTGTCCTGGCTGTTCAGTGACTCCTGGCTGTTCAGTGTCTCCTGGCTGTTCAGTGTGTCCTGGCTATTCAGTGTGTCCTGGCTGTTCAGTGTGTCCTGGCTGTTCAGTGACTCCTGGCTGTTCAGTGTCTCCTGGCTGTTCAGTGTGTCCTGGCTATTCAGTGTGTCCTGGCTGTTCAGTGACTCCTGGCTGTTCAGTGTCTCCTGGCTGCTCAGTGTGTCCTGGCTGTTCAGTGACTCCTGGCTATTCAGTGTCTCCTGGCTGCTCAGTGTGTCCTGGCTGCTCAGTGTGTCCTGGCTGTTCAGTGTGTCCTGGCTGTTCAGTGTGTCCTGGCTGCTCAGTGTGTCCTGGCTGTTCAGTGACTCCTGGCTATTCAGTGTCTCCTGGCTGCTCAGTGTGTCCTGGCTGCTCAGTGTGTCCTGGCTGCTCAGTGTGTCCTGGCTGCTCAGTGTGTCCTGGCTGTTCAGTGTGTCCTGGCTGCTCAGTGTGTCCTGGCTGTTTAGTGTGTCCTGGCTGTTCAGTGTGTCCTGGC
>JACRUU010000015.1:13019172-13021672 GCA_030449085.1 Kryptopterus vitreolus | reverse complement strand
GTAAGTGTGACGTAAGTGTGTCGGGATTCGTAAGTGTGGCGTAAGTGTGATGTAAGTGTGTGGGATTCGTAAGTGTGACATAAGTGTGTCGTAAGTGTGATCGTAAGTGTGTGGCGGGATTCGTAAGTGTGACGTATGTGTGGCGGGATTTGTAAGTGTGACATAAGCATGGCGGGATTCGTAAGTGTGACGTATGTGTGGCGGGATTCGTAAGTGTGACGTAAGTGTGTCGGGATTCGTAATTGGCGTAAGTGTGACGTAAGTGTGTGTAAGTGTGTTGGGATTCGTAAGTGTGACGTAAGCATGGCGGGATTCGTAAGTGTGACGAGTGTGTGGATTCGTATGTGTGGCGGGATTCGTAAGTGTGACGTAAGTGTGTGATTCGTAAGTGGGATTCGTAAGTGTGACGTAAGTGTGTGCGGGATTCGTAAGTGTGACGTAAGTGTGTCGGGATTCGTAAGTGTGACGTATGTGTCGGGATTCGTAAGTGTGACATAAGTGTAAGATTCGTAAGTGTGACGTAAGTGTGTAGATTCGTAAGTGTGACGTAAGTGGTAATTCGTGTGTGACATAAGTGTGTAATTCGTAAGTGTGTAATGTGTCAAGATTCGTAAGTGTGACGTAAGTGTGTCGGGATTCGTAAGTGTGACATAAGTGTGTCAAGATTCGTAAGTGTGACATAAGTGTGTCAAGATTCGTAAGTGTGACGTAAGTGGTAAGTGTGTCGTAAGTGTGTCGGGATTCGTAAGTGTGATAAGTGTGATTCGTAAGTGTGATTCGTAATGTGACGTAAGTGTCGGGATTCGTAAGTGTGACATAAGTGTGTCGGGATTCGTAAGTGTGGCGTAAGTGTGACGTAAGTGTGTCGGGATTCGTAAGTGTGAGTTTGTCGTAATATGTAAGTGTGTCGGGATTCGTAAGTGTGACATAAGTTTTCGTAAGTGTGACGTAAGTGTGTCGGGATTCGTAAGTGTGACGTAAGTGTGGCAGGATTCGTAAGTATGACGTAAGTGTGTCGGGATTCGTAAGTGTGTTGGGATTCGTAATGTGACGTAAGTGTGTCGGGATTGGTAAGTGTGACATAAGTGTGACGTAAGTGTGACGTAAGTGTGACGTAAGTGTGACGGACGTCGTCTGTGTCGTCTTTAGGTTCACGTCGACACCAAAAGCTCCTCGCAGGTGTTCGAACTCATCCGCAAGAGGATCAGCCACACCGAGGCCTTCCCACACTTTATCTCCATCCTCCAGCACTGCCTCCACATGCCCTGTAGGCCAAGTCAACAACAACAACAACAACAACAACAGCAGCAGTATTAATGTGTATATGTAGAGTGTTTAGGGAGATGTTGTTCCCTCTGTACAGATAAGCGGAGCGGGAACACGGTGCAGTACTGGCTCCTCCTCGACCGGATCGTTCAGCAGATCGTCCTGCAGACTGATAAAGGTCACGACCCCGATGTCGCACCGCTGGAGAACTTCAATGTGAAGAACGTGGTGAGGATGTGAGTAAACACACTCTTCGCATTATTCTTAATAACAATGCAAAAAAAATGCATTATGAACATTTTGATTTAAAATTATTATATTACATATAATTACATAATATCACATATTTTTATGCATTGTAATATAATGCAATAATTACATTATTTTATAATATATTACATGATACTCTATTATATATTAATTGAAATTATATTACATGTTATTGCGTTGTATTATATTTAAATACATCACATTATTTTACAATATATTTAATTTAATTATATCATATTTTTTATTTATATTTATTATATTTTATTTTAGTTCATTACATTTATTTTTTAGCTCATTTCATTCATCCATCAAATTAATTTCAAATTATTCTTCTTAATTATTTATTTATTTATTTATTTATTTATTTATTTATTTATTTTCCCTATAAAATAATTTTGGGTACAATATATATAATATAATATAATATAATATAATATAATTTTTTTTTTTAACAATCTGCCTGGAATAAAATCACGGTTGAGATTATAATGAGTTGTTTTTTTTGTTAAATAAAATGTAATATTATAATTTTTTTGTATTATTATTCTTGCTAGGTAAGACAAATTGTAAATATAAATATCTTTAAAAAAAAAAAAACGTTTGAAAAGAAAACATCATATAAATGTATATTTATTATTTTACTGTAATTATTTTTCTCCCATGAAAAAAAAAATGAAAGGAAAAAAAATGTCTGGAATATTTCATTTTATTTATCGAAATCATAAAATGCGAATGTAATTGTTTTGTTCCTTTGTTTGTTTGTTGTTTACATATTTGTGGTTTGGTGGGTAAACGCTGGCAGGTTGGTGAACGAGAACGAGGTGAAGCAGTGGAAGGAGCAGGCGGAGAAGATGAGGAAAGGTAAGTGACACTGATTTTGTTTACAAAACAGCTGTTGACAAACATCAAAGGCCACGTGTTTACACATCTGTATACATATATATATATATATATATATATATAT
>JACRUU010000015.1:12959172-13009172 GCA_030449085.1 Kryptopterus vitreolus | reverse complement strand
AATGGATTGGTAAATGTAAGACTGTACTGATGGATGGATGAGTGGATGGATGAATGAGTGACTGGATTGGTAAATGTAAGACTGGATGAATGGTTGAGTGAATGGATTGGTAAATGTAATGGACGACTGATGGACTGGACTGATGGATGGATGAATGAGTGAATGGATTGGTAAATGTAAGACTGGATGAATGGGTGAGTGAATGGATTGGTAAATGTAAGACTGGACTGATGGGTGGATGAGTGAATGGATTGGTAAATGCAAGCCTGGATGGATGGATGGATGGATGGATGGATGAGTGAATGGATTGGTAAATATAACACTGGATGAACGGGTGAATGAATTGATAGGTAAATATTAGACTGGATGAATGGGTGAGTGAATGAATTGGTAAATGTAAGACTGGATGGTTGGACGGGTGAATGAATGGATTGGTAAATGTAAGACTGGATGAATGGGTGAGTGAATGGATTGGTAAATGTAAGACTGGACTGATGGATGGATGAATGAGTGAATGGATTGGTAAATGTAAGACTGGATGAATGGTTGAGTGAATGGATTGTTAAATGTAAGACTGTACTGATGGATGGATGAGTGGATGGATGAATGAGTGAATGGATTGGTAAATGTAAGACTGTATGAATGGGTGAGTGAATGGATTGGTAAATTTAAGACTGGAGGGATGGACGGATGAATGAATGGATTGGTGAATATAAGACTGGATGGATGGATGGATGAGTGAATGGATTGGTAAATGTAAGACTGTACTGATGGATGGATGAGTGGGTGGATGGGTGGATGGATGGATGGTGGATGAAAGACTGATGAATGAGTGGAATGGATTGGTAAATGTAAGACTGGTGAATGGATGAATGGATGGGTGAGTGAATGGATTGGTAAATGTAAGACTGTGACTGAGGGATGGATGGACTGGGATGGAATGGTGGAATGGATGGAATGGTATGGTAAATGTAAGACTGGATGGAATGGTGAATGAGTGAATGGATTGGTAAATGTAAGACTGGAGGGATGGACGGATGAATGAATGGATTGGTGAATATAAGACGATGGATGGATGGATGGATGAGTGAATGGATTGGTAAATGTAAGACTGGATGGATGGGTGAGTGAATGGATTGGTAAATTTAAGACTGAAGGGATGGACTGGATTGGGATGGATGATGGATGAATGAATGGATTGGTGAATATAAGACTGGATGGATGGATGGATGAGTGAATGGATTGGTAAATGTAAGACTGGATTGATGGATGGATGAGTGGGTGGATGGATGGATGAATGAGTGAATGGATTGGTAAATGTAAGACTGGAGGGATGGACGGATGAATGAATGGATTGGTGAATATAAGACTGGAGGGATGGATGGATGGATGGATGGATGATGGATGGAATGGATTGGTAAATGTAAGACTGACTGATGGATGGATGAGTGGGTGGATGGGATGGATGAATGAGTGAATGGATTGGTAAATGTAAGACTGGATGAACGGGTGAGTGAATGGATTGGTAAATGTAGTCTGGAGGGATGGACGGATGATAGATGGATGGAATATAAGACTGGATGGATGGACGGATGAATGAATGGATTGGTGAATATAAGACTGGATGGATGGATGGATGAGTGAATGGATTGGTAAATGTAACGGATTGATGGGTGGACTGGATGATGGACGGGATGAATGGATGAAATAAATTTAAGACTGGATGGATGGATGAATGGATGGATTGGGATTGGTGACTGGATGGATGGATGGATGAGTGAATGGATGGATTGGTAAATGTAAGACTGGATTGATGGATGTGATGGAGTGGATGGATGGATGGGTAATGAGTGAATGGATTGGTAAATGTAAGACTGGAGGGATGGACGGATGAATGAATGGATTGGTGAATATAAGACTGGATGGATGGACGGATGAATGAATGGATTGGTGAATATAAGACTGGAGGGATGGATGGATGGATGAGTGAGGATGGATGGATGAATGGAGGAAGTGAATGGATTGGTAAATGTAAGAATGGATGGATGGATGATGACTGATGGATGGAATGATGATGGATGGTTGAATGGATGGATGTAATAAGACTGGATGGATGATGATGAATGGATTGGTAAATGTAAGACTGGACTGATGGATTGATGAATGAGTGAATGGATTGGTAAATGTAAGACTGGACTGAAGGGATGGACGGATGAATGAATGGATTGGTGAATATAAGACTGGATGGATGGATGGATGAGTGAATGGATTGGTAAATGTAAGACTGGATGGATGGATGGATGAATGGATTGGGATGGATGGAATGGATTGTGGATTGTAAGATGGAGGGATGGATGGATGATGATGGACGGTGTGAATGGATGGATGGATGGGTAAATGTAAGACTGGACTGATGGATGGATGGATGGATGAGTGAATGGATTGGTAAATGTAAGACTGGATTGATGGATGGAGAGTGAGTGGATGGATGGATGGATGGAATGAGTGAATGGATTGGTAAATGTAAGACTGGACGGATGGATGGATGATGGATGATGAATGGAATGGATGGAATGGTAAATGGACTAGGGATGGACTGAATGAATGGGAATGTGATATGAATATAAGATGGAGGGATGGATGGATGGATGAGTGAATGGATTGGTAAATGTAAGACTGGACTGATGGATGGATGAATGAGTGAATAATATGTTAGTGTATTGTTATTGTAATGGGCCCCTTTGTTGTGTGTCAGCTGAAGGAGCAGAGAGAAAAGGAGCGAGAGGCTCGTAAAGCGAAGGAGGACGGCGAGGAGGAGGACGGCGAGTTCGATGACTTGGTGTCGGCGTTGCGCTCCGGCGAGGTGTTCGATAAAGACCTCAGCAAAATGAAACGCAACCGCAAACGAGCGAACACTCAGCCGCTGGAGACGAGCCGAGAACGAGCCGTCACCAAACTCCACCTCTGAGGGAGAAAACCTGCACCGGAACAAGTCACGGAGAGAAACGCAAACGATTATCCAGCGCTGCACTATCCGTAAACAATACGGAGCAATAACAAACAAACAAACAAACAAACAAAAAGTCATCAAAAAGAGCTATACAGCTGAATATTCAGTGATGGTGCAGTGCATTCTGGGTAATCAACATTAACGTGTGATGATTCGCTTGAAAGAACGCGAGCATGTGTGGAGAATGGAAAATGCGCCAATGCTGCCACCCGCTGGTGACGTGAAGTATTGCACCGTTGAATATAGAACCTCACCGATGACGAATGCTTTATTTTATTATTATTTTATTTGGATAAATCTTATTAAGAAATACGGGATAATTCGGTTTATCTTTGTCTGAGAAAATCTTTCAGTGTTAATGTGTTTTGGGTTTGTTAGTACGCTCATTAACACACACACACACACACACACACACACACACACACACTTTCTCACAATAAAAAGTGCGGGATTTGTACTGAAGTTTTACACACTGGTGAGGAAACCGTTGTTTTATTGGAATGTAACTGGATTATGTACAGATTAATCATAGATTAAGATTAAGGTTTTTTAAGAGACATATTCCCCTTTTTTTCCCTCTATGCAACAAATTTGACAGTATTTCATTAACAAATGTATAAATGTATAAACTGGATTTTAGCAATGAAGAGTTTCTCCAAACATTGATGTGATATAATATTGCTCTTTATCCTGTAAAGAATTTGTGTGTTTTTCACTTTTACCGACTTTGTTGCATAAAAACAAACGACAACTTTCTCACAAAACCACAAGATGTTTGTTTATTTGTTTGTAAAATGACCAGATTATTAGGAAGGTAAATGGCCATTTTTAAAGCGCAAACAAAGGACCAATAAACTCGTTGTTTCATATGTAGATATCTTTTTTTTTGCGTGTTTATATTTGTGCCACTCTGGTGTTGATGATTGTGTTGTTGTTTACTGTTGAATGCATTTTGTTCGTGCGCTTTCTTTTGTTTCGCACTTTCTGTATTTAAAAATCGGTTTTCATCGTGTAATAAAGAAAAAGAAATAATTAACGAAACTTAACACACGGCAAAATACTAGTAATCCTTTTCATATATATATATATATATATATATATGCATGTATTTAAAATATGGAAAGTAATCCAGGGTTTTTAATTAAAAACTTTAATTACATTTTTTTAAAGGGTTTGGATATTCTATATATATATATATATATATATATATATATATATATATATATATATATATTTATTTATTTATTTTTTTTTTATGTTAATCCGGCGAGTGTGTGCAGATCTGTGTAGAACATCCGTCATGTTTGCATTGAGTTAATTCAAAGCCCAAATCTCTTTCCTTTGAAGTTTTCGGACAGATTGATTATGAACATGAATAATTAATACTTAAAGCTCCGTCAGATCAGAAAAATCCATCTTTATTGTATAAACAGTGTCCTTATGATGTGTGTATCCGCTTTTGATGAGCGTGCATGCTTATGTGCACAATACCTCTGAATATTGGTTCGTATATTATGTATTGTGAAAAGTGTGTGTGTGAGTGTGTGTGTGTGTGTGTGTGTGTGTGTGTGTGTGTTGCAACTAAAAAAAGATCAAAGAAATGCATTTTAATTTGAATAAGCAAATATTTCAGCTCTTGTTCTTCCATTTGTTTCTTAGTGCAATGAGGAAATCTTCGCTTTTCTCACTCGAGGAAGGGAGACGGGGAGAATCATAACGCCTTAATGCCACATCGCTGTCAAACTGTAACACTGTCATACTGTAACACTGTCATACTGTAACTCTGTCATACTCTAACTCTGTCATATTGTAACACTGTCATACACTAACACTGTCATACACTAACACTGTCATACTTTAGTGGTCATACTGTAACACTGCCACACTCTGCTACTGTCATAATGTAACACTGCCATACTCTAAAACTGTCATACTTTAACAGACATACTGTAACCATGTCATAGAGTACTATTGTCATACAGTAACACTGTCATACTGTACCACTGTCATACAGTGTCATAGTGTAACACTGTCATACTTTAATACAGTAACAATGTTATACTGTAACACTGTCATACAGTGTCATAGTGTAAAACTGTCATACTTTACCAGACATGCTGTAACCACGTCATACAGTAATATTGTCATACAGTAACACTGTCATACTGCTACACTGTAACACTATAACACTGCCATATTCTAACACTGGTACACTGTCATGCCGTTACACTGTCATACCGTAACAGTGTAACCGTTTAACATCATAATGGTGTAATGGTACAGTGATGTATCTGCATGTCACTGTAATCGTTTAACATTTAACAGCACAAGAGTGTTACGGTGTGCCACTATAAAGCCACAGCACTGTAACACTCTACTGCAATTGTGTAACACCCTGACACTAATAGTTTGACATTGTTATGCTATAGGGTAGCCCCATTACACTAATACAGTTACACTGTATCTGTAACAGTGTGATTTCTGTACGTACATCACTGTAACAGTGTTATCGTTTACAATTATAGTTCTGTAACATTCTTACTGCATCACTGTAATGGTGTAAGATTCGAAAGTGTCGTAGCGTTACACATTACGATGACTCGGCGCTGTACCGACGTGACACTGTCAAAAAATGTAACGACAAAACATTGTCAGACGCCATCGCATTACGCAGTGCATTAGAGTGTTTTACACAGTTTTACACTATTACAGCATGACACTCTAACACCATAACATTGTGACAGCATGACATAGTAACGTTGTAACAAAAGTACAGTGGAAACGTTACACCACCCGATGTGGACACCATCGTTTGTCAAGCGTAAATTTCTGTCTTATTGAACGCAATGTAGCTGTCAATTGTTCTAATCAATGTAATAATAAAAATAATAAATAATAATAATAATAATAATAATAATTAATATAGGTGAGTTTTAAACTATTTCACTTATAAATCCAAACCGATGGGATTAAACATGATGTGTAAATTATCCGAACGCATTATTTTAACGCAATTTCGTTTCCCCGATGTTTGTTTACCGGCGTTGAATTTGAAGCGAGTGCAGATTTAAATGAAAAGAAAATAATAATAATAATAATAATAATAATAATAATAAAAAAAAGAAGAAAAGTGTTACGACTGTCCCTCGTCTCCCTCGTAATAAAGCGCTGTAGGCTATTCTATTTCATCCACAGTGTTGCGGCGCGGTGGCACGCCCCCTGGTGTCGAGTTTGGCACTTATAAAAATGGCGTAAACATTAACCCAGTCCAGCTACTGTTTATAAATCCATTGGGCGGGAAATAAAAGCAGAATCAGAGACTGGTATTGGCCGTGTCATGTTTAGGTTCGTGTCCGAGTTCGGTGGCCGTGTCCAGATGCGCATCCGTGCAGAAGAACACGGCCGGGTTCTTGCAGGCCCACATCGCCACTTCTCCGCCGTTGGCCGGGCTGGAGGACGACACGCGGCTGTTCCCGCCGCCGCCACCGCGCGTCCCGGTGATGTAGCGCTCGCGTATGGCGTGCGAGCGCGACTCGGTCCGTCTGCGCGTGCGAGTCTGGGCCGACAGATAAGCGGCCACGTTTCGAGTCCTGTACCCTTCCTCGCGGCTGCGACCCAGCAGCATGGAGATGTTGGGGTTCCTCATGGCGTAAATCAGGGGGTTGATGGCGCCGTTGGCCCACGCCATGCACACGGCCACGGCGTCCATGGCCGGGTTGAAGGCGTAGTCTCCGATGGCCGTGACGATCCCCATGAGGCAGTACGGACCCCAGCAGAAGATTATGAAGACGATCATGATCAGCACGGTGGTGGCCGTCCTCATCTCGCTGTAGAAGCGCAGCAGGTGCGCGTAGGTGGTGACGGGTCGCACGCGGATCTCGGAGAGGCGCACCGTTTTGCAGATGTTGTAGTGGCAGAAGCACATCAGGGCGAAGGGCAGGAGGTAGCACACCACGATCAGGGACACGCTGTAGAGCGTCCCCATGTGGGACGTCCCGGAGTGGAAAACGTACATGCAGTGGTAGAACCCACGCTTGTGAACGGACAGGCGTTCGGGCGTCCGGACCAGGAGGTACCACGGGAAGGAGAAGATCACGGCCGACAGCCAGACGGCCGCCAGCAGCTGGACGGCCTTCCTCCTGCCGATCTTCTCCCGCGGTTGGCGGACGATGGCGTAGTAGCGATCGAAGGAAATGAGCGTCATGGTGAGGGTGGAGATGATCCCGAAGCAGGTGTTGAAGAAGCCGTTGGCGACGCAGAAGCGCTCGCCGAACAGCCAGGCGCCGTCCTTACTGAACAGCATGATGAAGGAGAAGGGCAGGCACAGCACGGCCGTCAGGAAGTCGGACAGCGAGAGGGACATGATGAAGGCGTTGGTGACCGTCCGGAGCTGCCGGTGTTTGATGATCACGATCACCACGGCCGAGTTTCCCAAGCTGGAGAGCAGGAAGATGGCCAGGAGGAGGAGCGCCTGAGCGGCCACGGCTATGCCCCACAGCACAGAGCTTCCCTCGGAGACCGCCTCCTCTGGCGGCCCGGCTCCGGACGTGGCGTTGGCGCCTGCCATGCCGGGGAGGGGGGAGAAACTCCCCGTTTCCCAGACCAGAGCCGAAATCGACACGTTGCCCGGCGCCGCGCTCGCGTTGCTGCCGCCAGCTTCCATTGGACACGATCGAGGAGCAGCCGCGCGGCCAGAGGCGACTCATCCCTTTCCCAATGACGTGCTGAGGCTCAGCCCGAGGATGGAGAAGGAGAAGGAGTGTTAAAACGACGACGCCGGAGCGCGCACACGGACCTTCTCCAGCCCAGCGTCTCCCGCATCCTCGTCCTTCTCTGATGGGAGCTGAAGCTCGCTCTGGCTTCAGCACGTTGAGATGGACATCACACGGCTCCCCTCCTCCGACTCCGCTCACGGGTTGCCAGATCGCCACGCAGAGCCCTGAGCGTGGTAATAACACAGCTATTGATGTACTCACTATTAAATCACTGGCAGAAAACAAAACAATGTTGTTTATTGTTTACAGAATCAATACCAGGAGGATTCGGACTTTGGAAGGTCATGCGTTCAAATCCCAGGAGGACCACACTGCCAATGCGGGGGCCCTTAAACAAGGCCCTTAGCCCTCACCTACGTCACTTTGGGTGAAAACATCGCTCAAAAGATATTATTATTATTATTATTATTATTATTATTATTATTATTGTTATTGTTATTATTAAGGTAAACATTACAAAGGTTTATTTTATTGACTCTGTATAGTTTTGATTATTTAAAAACACACATATATAATAAATAAATAAATATAAATAAATAAATAAATATATATATATATATATATAATTTAATGCATAAATAATTATTGAATAAATACTTTTGAACTATAATAATAATAATAATAATAATATGTATAGAATTAAAGGTATAAAAAAGTGTGAAAAGATGCTAAAATAATCCATAAATTGTAAATATATATATATATATATATATATATATATATATATATATATATATATATATATAATATATATATATATGTGTGTGTGTGTGTGTGTGTGTGTGTGTATCTTTATAAACAATCATGATTTAACATTTAATCATGTTAAATGTGTTAGTAAAAAATTTTAAGCAATTGAGAAATAAAGAATATTGCTATTTTGCAGCACAATAATAATAATGATAACAATAATGTAACGGGGATTTACACGCACAACATGGCAACCTGCTCCTTTAAGACTTCAAAAGGATTTGACGTAGAAAAACTGTTACCAGGACAACAGCGCTGCGTTTTGATTGGTTTACGCAGTGGATTGTACCACTGCTACACACCCTGAGAGGAGGGGGGGCGTTAAAGAGGTGACTTATGATACGGTACATGATATGATATGAAATATTAATCGTTCTTCTATTTTGAATAATTATGAAATACGTTTCTGTAACACATCCGTACATTCTGTAACACAATGCGGATAAAGTAAATAAACAAACAAACAAACTAATAAATCAGCAGGAATGTTTAATGGGCCAGTCCTACAGGAACGCGCTCAAGCACGCGCTGTTACTAGGCAACAAAACCCAGGACTCGTCAAACGCCGCCAAAAGCAAAATAAAAGTTACTTTCGGTTGCTTTTGCAATTCTTCTTCTTCTTCTTCTTCTTCTTCTTCTTCTTCTTCTTCTTATTATTATTATTATTATTATTATTCAATGTTTCATGTGTAAACTTATTCTTCCATTATTATGAAAAGCTTAGTCGTGTAGCAATTTACTGGGCAATAATTAAAAAAACGTAAAACCATATTCATAACTGAATTTCATCATCAAACAAATACCCAAAGCTTAACAAACATATATACACTTGTATTATTACAGTTTACATTTTCCTTTGTAATTATGAGCTTTATTAATATTTTTAGCAAGTGACGGAGGAGGATTCGCTATATATATATATATATATATATATATATATATATATATATATATATATATATATATATATATATATATATATATAAGTTGCTTATATCGTTACGTATGTATAATAAACATTTTATTGTAGTGTAGTACATTAAATCCATCCCATACACGAAGATTGTGGTTTGGCTTTTATTTTAAAACATCTCCGGGAAGCCAGGACTCGAAGCTTCACTCGAATCATTGTGCTCGGCTCAGAATTAAGACTCGGTTCCTAAACAGATAATTGTATTTATAGCTCACACGTTTTTGCACTGTTTTATACATCGTTATATTGTTTGTACTGTACAAGTATTGTACATTTGGAAAAACTACACGAGCATGTTAACGTGGAAATGTTTGTATTTTCGTTAAAAAATAAGACCAAGATTCAAAAGAGCCGACTGTTTGAAAGAGTCGATTCTTTTGTAGTTAGCAAAGATCGCGCGTCAGCTTTCAGTCTCTCTTAGTAGCCGCCGGTGGATATACATGATTGTCATGCGTATGTATAAATGCTTCTACTTTCGCTTATTCGCAGTACCGAGATATTAAATACTTTTATTTATTTTTCACCCAAAAAATACACGTTAGATATCTGGTTAACAAGTGAATATTTTCCACAGCCGCAATCCGGAGATTCTTCCCTCTCTCCTGTGATTGGTTGATAGGGAGTAAAGGCTGCACTAGCGGTTTTTTGATTGGACACTGTCATATCGTAACTTTTCCTTTAGCCAATCGCAGCCCAAGGGCGGGGTTTAGGTTTGACTAATACGGGTGGGAAATAAAAACAAGCTAGCTTTCTTAAGGTATCTGTCTCAGCTTGTTGTTTATTTATTATTACAATTTGGAGGAGATAATAGTTAACGTAGGGGTTTACTGATCTGAAATAAACAGATGTTTGTGAAAACCCTGTGAGTTAGGATAGCTAGCTAGTTAGCCGTGGTGCTAGCTGACTAGCATGTGTGACGGATGTAAATAGTTGTAAATAAATAAATTGTTGTGTTGTTTGTTGCAGCTGTGGCGATGAGCTCCACCTGCCCGGGACTTTACTGCGGGAAATCCCTCATTAATGGCACCATTGAAGGAGAATGTGGGGTAAGATTTATTATTATTATTATTATTATTATTATTATTATTGGGTCACGTGGTACATCACATAGTAGTTTTTCCGGTTTGCCTTATACAGTCCTTAGAGCGCCCTCTAGAGGCGAATCACTGTGCTGTTTATTTACACATTGTTTTGCTGATTTTGTTTATTTGCAGTGTTGCTTTTTGTTTATTGATCTGAAACAGGACACACACACACACACACACACACACACACACACACACACGTGCATGCCGTAACCGCACAAACACAGATCCAGTCTCAGCCCTTGATGGCATTCCGTTGGCTGTGATATTAAGCTCGTACCCGTGTTACACGATCAGGTGTGTCCTCGAGGTGAGAGAGTGAACGTGGAGAAGATCTGTCAGAAGTGTACGGGTTCTCCGGAGCTCTACGACTGGCTGTACCTGGGCTTCATGGCCATGCTGCCACTGGTCCTGCACTGGTTCTTCATCGAGTGGTACTCGGGCAAGAAAAGGTGCAACTGGCTGTTATTTTCTAAATAAATAAATACATAAAATTGGTCCTTAATGGCATGAGGGTGAATTTTAACCGTGTGGAATGAAATGTATTTAATAATAAATGTAATGTGATTTGGTTATAAGACATAAAATAAAACCTATATTATTTAAATCTTTTTCTGTTGTATACATAAAAAATAATGACTTGTATTTATGAAACAAATAGGTGTAGATATATAATATATAAAATACTGATTTTTTTATTGATGAATTATATGATCTATATTGATTTTTAATGCATTATTATTATTATTTGCTTTTATTTATGAAGATTTCATGGTTGTAGATGAACCATAACAGACATATTGACTCCTGATATTGTATGCAGCTCGAGCGCGGTCCTGCAGCACGTGACGGCTCTGTGCGAGTGCGGCGTGGCGGCGGTGATCACCCTGCTGCTGAACGAGCCGGTGGGCGAGCTGACCATCCGCTCCTGCAGAGTCCAGATGCTGTCCGACTGGTACACCATGCTGTACAACCCGAGTCCTGATTACATCACCACGCTGCACTGCACTCAGGAGGCGGTCTTTCCTCTGTGAGTCTGCACTTCTGGTTAGTGAGTGGGTTTAAAACGGCACTCCAGCTTGCTAATTGTGTGTGTGTGTGTGTGTGTGTGTGTGTGTGTGTGTGTGTGTGTGTGTGTGGGGCAGCTACACCATTGTTCTGATCTACTACGCCTTCTGCCTGGTGTTCATGATGCTGCTGCGCCCTCTGCTGGTGAAGAAGATCGCGTGCGGTTTGGGGAAGACGGACCGCTTTAAAAGCATTTACGCCGCTCTGTACTTCTTTCCCATCCTCACCGTGCTGCAGGCGGTCGGAGGAGGACTATTATGTGAGTGTGTAACACCAACACCACACACACACACACACACACACACACACACACACACACACACACACACACTCCTTCTACATTACATTAGGTTTATAATTATATAATATAAGAGATTCATATTATAAGATAATGTCCATTTTTGCCTAGTTTGGAAAGTCCGGTTCAGAAGTGTGTGTGTGTGTGTGTGTGTGTGTGTGTGTGTGTGTGTGTGTGTGTGTGTGTGTGTGTGAACAGATTATGCTTTTCCATACATCATACTGGTCCTGTCACTGGTGACTCTGGCTGTGTATATGTCTGCTTCGGAGATCCAGGTAAACAACACACACACACACAACACACACACACACACACACACACACACACACACACTATTATTATCATTTCTGATGTTTAATATATATTTCATTCCTGTCTTTTATTAAATTTTTTCAAAAATGCACATTTTTCCTTTAGTCTCACCAAATGCTATTGACCTCACATATGACCTCACACACTCCATCTCTCCATCTCTCTCTCTCTCTCTCTCTCTCTCTCTCTCTCTCTCTCTCTCTCTCTCTCTCTCTCTCCTCTCTCTCTCTCTCTCTCTCTCTCTGTCTCTCTCTCCTCTCTCTCTCTCTCTCTCTCTCTCTCGCTCTCTCTCTCTGTGCAGTCCTTTAAGAACCTGGTGGCTAAGAAGAAGCGCCTGGTGGTGCTGTTCAGTCATTGGCTCCTTCACGCGTACGGCATCATCTCCATCTCCCGCCTGGATAAACTCGGCCAGGACTTGCCGCTATTGGCCCTCGTTCCCGGCCCCGCCCTCTTTTATCTGCTCACGGCTCGTTTCACCGAACCCAACCGCATTTTATCCGAAGGAGGGAACGGACACTGAGGCACTGTGTGTGTGTGTGTGTGTGTGTGTGAGATTATCAGTACACACGCTGCTGTCGAAAAGGAAGTCTCGCATGATAGGAAACGATTAATTAATTTGAATCCAAACGAATAATTTATAAAGAGTTTTGCTGCTATTTTTATAGGACCGTGTCTCGTTAACTTAACGAGGACTTCTGCCTCGTTAGATCCATATTTCGGTCAAATGTATTGTTTTTTTTTCTCGTTAAACTGAGGAAGGTCGAAAATTGTACAGTGAGGATGTAAATAATGTAAAGTGTAGAATGAAACGTGGTATTTGTACGGTTTATGGGTATTAAAGCGTTAAAGCAGCCGCTGACGGCCGGAGACGAGAAATAACTCGTAAACACCGCAGGTCATCTCCTCCCAACAGCTGCAAAGCTCTGATGCTCATTTAACATGTAAATTATAACCCAACCGGTACATTTATACATTTGTATAGCTGTGTGTGCGTGTGTGTGTGTGTGTGTGTGTGTTTCTCTCTCCTTCCCTTGTCTTGATTCCAGCTGGTCTGTGAAATATCCGTATTATTTATCCTGTCATTTACGTGTTTTTCTGAGCTACTCTGTGCCAAAAGCGTGTCGCCTGTACGATAAACGTCTTTTTCCGTGTAAATAACGAAATGTCACTTGATTTGACTTGAATTGCATATCGATATACATAAAACATGGGTGTGATCTTTATATACATGCAACCTCCTGGAAATCATATTTATATGTATATTAAAATAAAAAAAATATATATACATATAAAAATACCATTAGGACCAGCTTTTTGGGTAATATCAAGGAATACATGTCTCCAGGTCTTGCAACTGTGTTTACTGTTTATCCAAGAAATAAAATAAATACACTATGAATAATTAAACAGCACAATCAGTGCATTTTACAAAACAATAATCCATCAGGACTGTTTTGTCTTTTCTCATCGTTGCTTAATAAATGTCATGATTTACACTGTGTGTGTGTGTGTGTGTGTTATTTTCTCGGAAATCGTGCTAAAAAAAAAAAAAAGATTTGCCACCCTCTGCTGGCTGCATGCTGAACTGCAAGTGCAATACTGTCACGAAACCTGTTCGTTCTGCATTACAGGCGTTTCTCGCTGAGAGTTGGTGATGTCATACAGTGACCTCATAGCCTTTAGCTCCACCTCCAGTCTGCTGTTGATGTCCCCGACGTGCTGCTTCCTCTCCTGGACCTGCAGCACGAACATCTGCATGGCCTCCACCGTGGTCCGGTCTGTTTCTGCACATTCCTGAAATACGATGGATGAGTATTATTATTATTATTGGTGTTAAATACAGCAATCTGATTGGTCAGAAGGTATAAGGCCGCTTGGTATAAGAGGAATAAAGCGTGAAGGAAACGTACCTCCGTAAGCAGTTTATCATCGACCCAGGCATCCGATAAACATCCTATAGATGCACAAGCCATCAAATTGTGAACAAAATAAACACGGACACGGGGACGAGTAAACAAATGCTCCCGACTCACTGTATACGGAGGTCGTTTCCTCTTTCATGCGGTCCACGTCCCGGGCGTGCTTCTCCGTCTCTCTCCTGGCACTCCAGATTTCCTCTTTCATTTGTTCGATGCGCTAAAAAACCACAAACGCCGTGATTATCAATAATTCACACTTCAGAATTCTGCAATTCCCGAGCGACCCACCAGGCGTAGACGACAGTTCTCCATGTTCACTCGCTCCAGCGTTTGTCCACTCTCATAAATACCCCTCTCCGTGGCGCCCATCTGCTCGCCGTAAGAGCGCAGGAGCTGGACGCGGTCCTCTCGTGAAGTCCGCAGCGCCGCCTTCAGAGCTTCCTGCAATGATATCGTTAACGTCAAGTCAGTCACAAGCATCGCTACACCTAACTCCCCACACGTATGTGGTGGAGGAACAGTTTAGCCATGACCTAGGAGAGACCCAAATGCTCCATGAAGGATCTGCTTCCAGGCTCCGGGTTCGATTCCCGTCTCGGCCATGTGTGTGTGGAGTTTGCGCATGTTCTCCCCGTGCCTCAGGGGGTTTTTCTCCGGGTTCTCCGGTTTCCTCCCCCGGTCCAAAAACATGCACGGTAGGTTGATTGGCACTTTGGAAAATTGTCCCTAGTGTATGAATGTGTGTGTGTGTGTGTGTGTGTGTGTGTGATGGGTTGGCATTCCATCCAGGGTGTATCCTGCCTTAATGCCCATAGACGCCTGAGATAGACACAGACTCCCCGTGACCCGAGGGAAGATGGGATAAAGTGCTAAAAGATGAATGCTCTAACACTATTGAACACCTTCGGGATGAATGTGGACCCTGAGGAACGTCCTCGCAACATCTGCAACAACGGTGAGGACTTCCCTTACGGACGCTTTAAGCGGCGACACGATCTCACCTTCTGCTGTCGCGCCGTCGCCGTTCGATCTTTCGCGTCCCGTATGGAACGCTCCAGGCCATCTTTTCTCGCCCGCAGCTCTAAACGGGAAAGAAAAAACATCGGACTAGGAGTAAAAACCGTCGGATAAAATAACACAAATAGACGCTTTAATTTCGGTAACGAAATCCGCATCAACACATGATTATTGTAACCATGTGTTTTTATTTTTAATACGATTAACACCGCGGTAAGATTTTACAGGACGGCCTGTAATTAGAATGAAGTGTGTGTGTGTGTGTGTTTTACCAGTTGTTTGTTTTACGAGGACCCGATGTCGAGAGAGATCCATGTCGAACTGAGCCTCGGTCCCCAAAAGCTCCATCTCCCGATCTTTCAGCTCTTTCTCCTCATCCAGCCGAGATCGAGTGATGGACTCGGCCTCCATCTTTCAGGAAAACATGTGCTTTATTTAGGCGTGTGTGTGTGTGTGTGTGTGTGTGTGTGTGTGTGTGTGTGTGAGGGTTTTTCAAAAGATCCAGTTAAACAACTGATATCCCACACAATACACGTGCATAAATTTGCATATATTTGCATACCGAACACTCGTGCCGGTTTATAATTTGACACGTGGTTTTATTTCGTTCCTCACCATAGAAAAATGCGACTTTGATTTTTCACAAGTGTGTCTTTGATGTTTTTTTTTGTTGTTTTTTTTTTAACCTCCTTTAAATGACTGGGTGGGAGTTTCTTAACCCCTCAGTTTATAATGCATTTATAAACCAAATCTATAAGCGTTAAACGGTTAATAAAAAAAAGCGATATTTTTACACCTGAATTAATTCTGTAATTTGATTCGCTTGGTTATATTGGTTCAAGTTGGGCAAAAGTATTGGGACACTGCTGTCGGGACCTTCCAGGAGTCCAGTCCTCTGTCGGGACCATGCATGAGTCCCTCTGCAATCAGGAGTCCAGTCCTCTGTCAGGACCTTGCAGGAGTCCAGTCCTCTGTCGACCCAGGACCTTGCAGGACCTTGCAGGAGTCCAGTCCTCTGTCGGGACCTTGCATGAGTCCAGTCCTCTGTCAGGACCTTGCAGGAGTCCAGTCCTCTGTCGGGACCTTGCATGAGTCCAGTCCTCTGTCGGGACCTTGCATGAGTCCAGTCCTCTGTCGGGACCTTGCATGAGTCCAGTCCTCTGTCGGGACCTTGCATGAGTCCAGTCCTCTGTCGGGACCTTGCATGAGTCCAGTCTGCTGTCGGGACCTTGCAGGAGTCCAGTCCGCTGTCGGGACCTTGCAGGAGTCCGCTGTCGGGACCCAGTCAGTCTGCTGTCGGGACCTTGCAGGAGTCCAGTCTGCTGTCGGGACCTTGCATGCAGGAGTCCAGTCCTCTGTCGGGACCTTGCATGAGTCCAGTCCTCTGTCGGGACCTTGCATGAGTCCAGTCCTCTGTCGGGACCTTGCATGAGTCCAGTCCTGCTGTCGGGACCTTGCAGGAGTCCAGTCGGGACCTCTGTCAGTCTCTGTCGGGACCTTGCAGGAGTCCAGTCCTCTGTCGGGACCTTGCAGGAGTCCAGTCCTCTGTCAGGACCTTGCAGGAGTCCAGTCCTCTGTCGGGACCTTGCAGGAGTCCAGTCCTCTGTCAGGACCTTGCAGGAGTCCAGTCCTCTGTCAGGACCTTACAGGAGTCCAGTCCTCTGTCGGGACCTTGCAGGAGTCCAGTCCTCTGTCAGGACCTTATGTGGTAATCTAAACTTCAGTTTACAAGATGGACTTCGTGAAGTGCTCAAAAGTGTAAGACAAAGACAAAGCGAAGTGTAATTATGGTAATAAACTAATATGCTGTAAGAAAAGTGTCATGACCAACATGACTAAGCGTCTGGTTCACCGTTCGGAACGGAAATAATTCCCAAACCCTACTCATGATGGAACACGAAGCTCCGCTTTCCACGTGTGGAAGTGGAAGATCTCCTGCTTGTGAAGTAAATCCTGTTGCCTTACACTGAGCTGCAGTATTTCAGCCTTGTATTCGATTTCCATCCGTTTACTCTCCTCCTGTTCTCCGGAGATGCGGCGTGTCAGATCCTCCACTCGCGAGATCATGGATTCATGTTCCTGTCGTTTCTTCGCTTCTTTCTTTCTTTTCTTCGTTTTCTGGATTATAATATAACATCGTTAACGGCGTGCAGGAATTTGTGTGTGTGTGTGTGTGATTACTGTGGACGAGGAGATGTGATCCATCAGAAGGTCACAAGTTCAAACCCCATAAGCAAAGCCCCTTTATATAAATGGCGTAATGAAACGGCGGTCCGGATAGGGCTTTGTATCTAGATAGAATCAACATAACGACGTCACATGACCCCCCCCCCACTGGTGTCTCAGTCCCCCGTTCCTCAGTCCAGTTATTGCTCACAGTAATCACACACACACACACACACACACACACACACACACACAGGGAAATATCATCATGTCTCTTCCTTCCCCGCAGGTCTCTGACCTCCTTGTCAAGCTCTCCGTATCTGGTCTGGTGTAACGCGGCGGTCGAGCGCAGCTTCCTCATCCGGTCCTCGTGCCGCTCGGTGAGGGTTTCAACCCGCACGCCAAGTCCGTCTCTCTCGACCTCCAGCGCCGCCCTGAAAAACAACACGGATGTAGCGCAAAACGCAGCTCGTCAGGGCTCGAACCATCATCCTACCACGTACCTGCTGCTCTTCTCCTTCACCAAACGCCCCTCCTGCTCCGCCAGGCTCGCCTTAAACACTTCCGCCGTGAGTCTGAGGAACATGAATAAACAGACGCGTTCGTATAAGGGAACGTTATGTGCAGAAATGTACAGAGTGGTCCGATCGTACCTGTTCTCTTCCTCCAGCCGTTTCATTTCCTCCTCCATCGCTTTGATGTCGCGCTTATGTTTACCGATCGAAGCGAAACACTCTTCCAACCTCCGCTTGGACTTTTCCAATCTGGGGGGAAAAAAATCCCCAAAAGGAAGTTTAGCCATAGTACAGCGCCCCCTGGAGAGCATCTTCTAGCGCTTTATCTGATCTTCCCTCGGGTCACGGGGAGTCTGTGTCTATCTCAGGAGTCTATGGGTATTAAGGCAGGATACACCCTGGATGAAATGCCAACCCATCACACACACACACACACACACACTCACACATTCATACACTAGGGACAATTTTTCCAAGGTGCCAATCAACCTACCGTGCATGTTTTTTGGACCGGGGGAGGAAACCGGAGAACCCGGAGAAAAACCCCCTGAGGCACGGGGAGAACATGCACAAACTCCACACACACGTTCGATGGGAATCGAACCCGGACCCTGGTGGTGTGAGGCGAACGTGCTAACCACTAAACCACCATAGTGCCCCCTCATTTACAAGTTCAACAAAAACGTACACCAATGAGCCGCTACCGTTGTAGTGGAGACTCCTTCCATCATCTCCGTATAGATTACGCAGAAAATACATATATTAAACGTGTACATGTACCTGGTGGTATAATAGTCTCTCATAGCGCTAGGAATCTTGTGATGTCACCGCGTAGGCGTGCGCCGACATTTTTCCTGACCAATCAGCACGCGATAAAGGAAGCGGGCGATGTAAGCGATAGTTACTCTGTGTTCAGGTTGCTTCGTTCCGCCAGCAAATCGTCTTCCGCTTTCCTCTGGTCTGTAAAAGCAGACGACAGGTCCGAGACGGCTCCGAGACGAGCGGCGTTTTCCTCTCGTGCGTCTGCGGTCTGTCGCTCCGCCTGAAAACAAAGTTTTATTGACATCAGAAGAATATTAAATATTAATTTCGTCCCACACATTTTCTTTCTGCCGAGATGTTCCTCTGGACGTCGTGGAGATTCCAGAGAAACCAGGTTGGTGAGGTTCCTGGGGTCCAAACGATGGTGTAAGAGCTCCTTCTATACAGCTCCAACTCTAATAATAATAATAATAATAATAGCCTTTATTGGGTGGGGCACGGTGGCGTAGTGGTTAGCATGTTCTCCTCACACCGCCAGGATCCGGGTTCGATTACCGTCTCGGCCATGTGTGTGTGGAGTTTGTGCATGTTCTCCCCGTGCCTCAGGGGGTTTTTCTCCGGGTTCTCCAGTTTCCTCCCCCGGTCCAAAAACATGCACGGTAGGTTGATTAGCACCTTGGAAAATTGTCCCTAGTGTATGAATGTGTGTGAGTGTGTGTGTGTTCCCTGCGATGGGTTGGCATTCCATCCAGGGTGTATCCTGCCTTAATGCCCATAGACGCCTGAGATAGACACAGACTCCCCGTGACCCGAGGGAAGATCGGATGTAGCGGTAGAAGATGAATGAATGAATGAATGAATAGCCTTTATTGGTCACGTATACGTTACAGCACAGTGAAATTCTTTTCTTCGCAGATCCCAGCTTGATGTTGGTAGCTGGGGTCAGAGCGCAGGGTCGGACATGATATGGCGCCCCCTGGAGCACAGAAGGTTAAGGGTCTTGCTCAAGGACCCAAGGGTGGGAGCTCCAACCCGATCAGCAGCCCAGCGCCTTAGACCACTGAGCTACACCCTCCCCTCCCTCCCTATTGTGTGGACCACAGGAACCTCCACATCTCACCAACATCCAGAGGAACATCTCAACAAAACGAGTGTTAAACATGTAGAGGTTCCTGGGGTCCACACGACACTATAGGGTTGGATTTGATGTAAGAGCGCCTGCTATACAACTCCAACTCTATCATGTGGACCCCAAGAGGAACATCCAGAGGAACATCTCAGCAAAATGAATGGAGCTAGTTAAATATGTAGAGGTTCCTGGGGTCCACATGATGGGGTTGGAGCTCTCCAACCCTATTGTGTGGACCCCAGGAACCTCCACATCTCACCAACATCCAGAGGAACATCTCAACGAAACGAGTGGTGCTCCAACTCTATGTGGAGGTTCCTGTGGTCCACACAATAGGGTTGGATTTGGTGTAAGATCTCCTTCTATAGAGCTCCAACCAATCAGGTGGACCCCAGGAACCTCTACATATTTAATAAGCTCCATTCGTTTTGCTGAGATGTTCCTCTGGATGTTCCTCTTGGCGTCCACATGATAGAGTTGGAGTTGTATAGCAGGAGCTCTTACACCAAATCCAACCCTATCGTGTCGTGTGGACCCCAGGAGCCTCCACATCTCACCCACATCCAGAGGAACATCTCAGCAAAACGAGTGCAGCGTGTTGTAGGGTCGGAGCTCTATAGCAGATTCTTCATGCGTCTGGTGTCGTGTACAGGTGCATTATCGTGCTGGAACAGGTTTGGGATTTAATTCAAGGCATCTGAAGATCTCACATACACTCCTGTGTTCTAGAGCTAATCGCCATCCGAGCCGCACGAGTCCGTATTTGTGGTGCCGTTGAGCAGTGCCGAGGCCTCGCCGGCCCGCGGTCACCCGGTCCGATCCTCGCCTCCGCTTAAAGGTCATCTCTACACGCCGCACCTTTGAAGGTGCGCTTTTCAAACGCTCAGTGTGAAGACTCGCCGCGGAGAGATCTGGCCCGGGCGGCGAATCGATGCCTCAAATCTCACATCTGAGAGACGGGATTTAGCGCTTTGATTCTGTTGGGTTGTGTAGCGAGAGAGAGAGAGAGAGAGAGAGAGAGAGAGAGATGTTTTAATAGTTTTTTTCTGGGCACATTTCGTACCATTGCGATGTCCTCCCGAAGGCCGAGCAGACGCAGGTTCAGCGCCTCTCGCAGCTCGTCCAGCTCTTTCTCACGGAGCTCTCTATCGGGGGGGAAAAAGTCGAGATGAAAACGCCGAACTGTAAAGGAATGGAAAGCGACGTTAGATGGCGTACCGTAGATGACCGAGCTGGTCTGATCTCTCGGCTTTGTCTCTGATCTGATCTTCGTGCTTGCGTTGGGACGTCTGCAGCCCGGCCAGACGTCTCTCTAACGACGAGACGCGCTGCAAAAAGAAAACGCAAATCCGCGTTAATCCGAAAGAAACGTGAGAAGTCGTTCCCTCAAGAGGGCGCCTACTGAGATTTCACTGGGAATTTTATAGGAGGGGATTCGGGACCTCCACCTCCTCCCAGATCATTCCTCTCCACGCCACCCAACAGCGCACTCTTTCACACCAAACAATCCATCCTCAACATTCTTCTACCCCATAAACCTCTAAAACCTCTAAGTTCCATATTTAACACTGAGTAAGAGATTTGAGTGCCATTCAGAAGACTCGAATCTGATTGGTCACAGCGTGTTGATTCATTAATTTCATTGGTTGTTGTTTTTTACTGTGGCATTTGTCAAATTGTGACCCTGGACTTTTATAAAATATGTTTACTAAAGTAAAGCATTGGGCTCTGGACCAAAAGGTCGCAGGTTCAAATCCCACCACCAAGCTGCCACTAGGGGGCCCCGTGACCAAATCCCTTAACCCTCAAACGTTCTCCGAAGAATCGTTCATTTTGAGTCGTTTATGTGACTCGGAAGAACGATTCGTGAATCAAAAAAGTGATTCGCTAGTTTCTACTGGAAACGCAGGAGTCATTTGTGTATGTTTGAGGATTTGTTTAACGATTCATTTGATTAATTCAAATGATTCAATCTTCGTCACTAGAAGTTACACGTGTGGGCGGGGCTTTTCTAAAATCGAAGGCGTGTCTCGCCGTCCTTGTTATTGTAGTTTCGTTCCCGCCCTCTTCCCCGAAACGCGGTGGAATTTACGTTCGAAAGTCTGTTGGCTTTCTTCTCTTTCTTCACGAACTCGGATAACACCGAGTCCAGCTCTTCCTCCAGCACGGCGTTCGCCTCGCTCTGCTCTCGAACGCCGAGCAGCGTCTCATCAAGCTACAAAACAAACAAACAAACAATCAGGACGGGTTGTTGTGGTGGAGAACCGCCAAGGGAAACGTTTTCCTACCTCTTTCTCGAGCATTCGTTTTGTCTCTCCGAAACGCCCCTTCTCGCCGACCAGGCCGTCCTGCAGACGCTTCCTAGACGAGTGCGCTCGCGAGATCGCTTCCGTCGTGGACCGGACTGCGTTCCTCATTTCGTTCAGCGAGATCTGCGCGTCGGCTTTCTCCGACAGCTGCCTGTTGAGCGCCTCGAGGAGCTCTGCGTAGCCGGCGTTCAGGAGCTCCTGCTCCGGCCTGCGGAAAAATATCCCTCCACATTTACCTGGAGCTCCGGGGAGGGGGTGGGATTTGACCTGGCATACCGTGTGGTTATAACAATAAGCGTCTGATGGGAACATGAGATGAGATGAAGCAGCATTACGGAATATGGCAGGACGCCCTTATCCAGAGCGACTCATACAAGTTAAGGGCCTTGCTCAAGGGCCCACTAGTGGCAGCTTGGTGGTGGTGGGATTTAAACCTGCGAATGTCCCATTGCTTTAACCACTAAGCCTTTACTTTACTAAATATATTGTATTTATTTATTTATTTATAAGTGAAATCAAGCCAATTAAAGAATTAATTAATTAATCAACACATGGCGACCAATCAGATTCTCATGAATGGCTCATTGCGAATACGACTCACAAAAGAAGGGCGTTGCGTTCCTGCAGAAGTTCCCGCCTCCTCTCCATCGACGCGATCTCCTGCAAGACCCTCGCCGTCTCCAGCCCGAGCTCGTCGATCTCCGCTGCGCTCGCGTCCCTGGCGGCGGCCACGGCAGCTACGGATCGACACGTGCGGAGATAAAGCTTTGATCCGAGACCCGCATTCGGTGCTTCTCGCATACCTGATATTTCGGCCGCTATGCTGTCGTGCAGGTTCTGTAGGCGGTGGCGCAGTTTTCCCGTTTCGATCGTTTCCACCTCCAGTTCCTCGTGTGTGGCTTTTCTGAAGGCCTCCTGAATGATATGGTGTTAATTACGCATCAACATTATATATTATAATATATATATATATATATATATATATATATATATATATATATATTCTTTTTACCAGTTCTTTAATGACTTCTGCTATCTCGCCCAGGTGATGGCTGGCTTCCTGACTGAACGACGACACTCGCTCCGCTCTCTCAGCTGCTTATCTATAACGGGTACAAACAAACACAACACCATCAAGTTCAGATAAGCCCCCCCCCCCTCCCTCCACCCCCACCCTCCACCTCCACCATCCACCATACGCTCAGAATTCTGATGCGACCCGTGATCACGACGTCCGCCACGCCGCACAAAGATTCGCATCGGTGAGATGTTCAACAGGAAGAACATCTGGCAGATGTGACACCTGAAGGACGGCTCTATCAAAAAACAACAAGGGGGGGGGGGGGGGGGGGGTGGGTTTCCTGCATTATGTGAAACCTATATAGTTTTACCTTAACAGCATTTGGCGGATGCTCTTATACAGAGCGAACTGAGGGCAGTGTGATGGTGGTGGGGTTTGAACCCATGATATTCCGGTCCAGAGACCGACACCTTAACCACTGGGCCACCACCACCTCCTCCCCTACACAAAGTAAAACCTTAAGGATGTTGATCATTTCCACATTATTTAGGGATCGGTGATGCATGACACGTGCGGGACACGGAACCTCCACACCAGCAGAGGTCAGATAAGAACTTTCCCACTTCCTGTTCCTGTCATGGTCCTGCTGGAGCATTTCTTCGGAATGGTCCTACCTGGCAACATTTCTTCGGAAAGGTAGGCGGGCTGTTTGTGCCGGATGTTACACTCAAGAGCCAGGTTTATGGTTATATTTCCACGGCTAGTGTATCAAATAAACACCAGATATGACTCGCAGATCAATCATAGGAAGGGATTTGAACTCAGAACCTTCCGTCTAGGAGCTCAAATTGTCTCAGCATTTTTCTGGCCTTTCAACCACAGTTTAGACAGAGACGGAGACAGAGCACCCCTGAACCCTATGGATAAATCATATTTTTTTTTCATATAAAAATGACCCCCCCCCAGACACACACACACACACACACACTTATTTATTTATTTATTTATTTACACTGGATTTGTATTTACTCGTTTTATTTTACATACAGCTTTAGGTGCATTTTATTTATTTATTTATTTATTTATTTACACTGGATTTATATTTACTCCTTTCATTTTGCATACATCTTTAGGTGCATTTTATTTATTTATCTATCTCTTTATTTATTTATTTGCACTGGATTTGTATTTACTCGTTTCATTTTACATGCACTTTTATGTGCATTTAATTAATTAATTAATCTTTATTTATTTATTTATTTATGTGATTTTATTGGTCACATGTCTTTTCTCCTGTAATCAATGGGATTGTGATTTTATTTTTACACTCTTTTTATTTTTGCATATTCATATTTTTTCCCCATATTTTTTTTTTATACAAATCATGATTTTTTTCACACAATTACTTTGACTATGCAATAGAGATATTTTTTTTTTAAAAAGAACTCCCAGTTAAACTTTCATTACCTCTGTAAGTTGTTTTATTGTTGTTTGTTGTGCACCATTGTTGGTGTGTAAGTGTGTTTACTGTAAAAACCCGTGTTAATGATGCGGAATCGACCTGAATGATCTTACCTAATTCGCCCAGATGTTCCAGTGCGACGTTCACAGCTGGAAGGTCTGGCACTAAGCACGAGGCCATTACAGAAACACAGGCAAAAATAAAATAATAAAAATGGAAATAAAAGTGGCAGAAGGTTTCTGGGCAGGGAAACGACAAGGAGAAACTTTCTCCTCTTTTGTTCCACCTGGGTCCTTGTGTACGGGGACGCGTTGTCATGGCGTGGAAACCCCGCCCCAGCGGCGAGATCAAAGACATTTCTGCAGACGCTCTTGCCACGCCCCCTGAGCAAAAAAAGATCAGTGCGGAGATTTATTGCGCAATATTATATATATATATATATATATATATATATATGAACTCTGAACTGTTACTTACAACCTTTGCATGATTATATCTATATATATATATATATATATATATATATATATATATATAATATATATATATATATATATATATATATATATTTACATTTACATTTACATTTGCGGCATTTAGCAGACGCCCTTATCCAGAGCGACTTACAACTGAGCAATTGAGGGTTAAGGGCCTTGCTCAAGGGCCCACTAGTGGCATCTTTGTGGTGGTGGGGTTTGAACCCATGATCTTCCGGTCCAGAGTCCAACACCTTAACCACTGGGATACCACCTCCCTGTATATATATAAAGTGCTTTTAAATGCAATAAATATACATAAGTCAGGTTAAAATGCGAAATAAAATAATTCGCTTTCGTGTTTGATATGATTTCCCCAATGCAGTTATCCGAAACCAGAAATGCGATTTATTTTTGTTTGTTTTTGTTTGAGGAAGTAAAAAAAAATGCGATTTGTTTATTTGTAGATGAAATACATGTATATTTGTTTATTTAAGAAAATACCTTCCTGTGTATATACAAGGAGGAATCCGTAAAAAGCACGTTTTTGTCTAGAGATGATTGTGAAGATTCTATTGCCGTTCCTTTCCTGGCCGGTAGAGGTCGCTGTTGTTCCGCGGTCTGAATCGTGCACATATCGGAGGCCATTAGATTTCCGCCCTGAGCTGCCCTCACTGCATATTTATTGATGATTGTTTTTAATTCATCCCCCGCGTGCAAGATTATTTCTTTAATCTGTTTCAGTAAACAACAAAAGGAGTAAAGTGTGTGAACAACAATGACAAAATGACCAACTCGCACAATCTTCCTGACGCTGTGTTTATAGGGAGGAGGCAGAGTGTGTTACAGTGACGCAGTGTTTATAGGGAGGAGACCGAGTGTGTTACAGTAACACAGTGTTTATAGGGAGGAGGCCGAGTGTGTTACATGTGTTACAGTAACACAGTGTTTATAGGGAGGAGGCCGAGTGTGTTACAGTGATGCAGTGTTTAGAGGGAGGAGGCCGAGTGTGTTACAGTAACACAGTGTTAATAGGGAGGAGGCCGAGTGTGTTACAGTAACACAGTGTTTATAGGGAGGAGGCCGAGTGTGTTACATTAACACAGTGTTTATAGGGAGGAGGCCGAGTGTGTTACAGTAACACAGTAACACAGTGTTTATAGTTTATAGGAGGAGACAGAGTGGTTACAGCCAGTGTGTTACACAGTATGCAGTGTTTATAGGAGGAGCCAGTTACAGTGTGTTACAGTGTGTTACAGTGTTTATAGGGAGGAGGCCGAGTGTGTTACAGTAACGCAGTGTTTATAGGGAGGAGGCCGAGTGTGTTACAGTGATGCAGTGTTTATAGGGAGGAGGCAGTGTTTAGTAGCAGTGTTTTAGGGAGGGAGGAGGCAGTGTGTACAGTGCAGTGTTTATAGGGAGGAGGCCGAGTGTGTACAGTACAGTGATGTAACACAGTGTTTATAGGGAGGAGGCCGAGTGTGTTACAGTGATGCAGTGTTTAACGCAGTGTTTATAGGGAGGAGGCCGAGTGTGTTACAGTAGTGTGTTACAGTGATGCAGTGTTTATAGGGAGGAGGCCGAGTGTGTTACATACAGTAACACAGTGTTTATAGGGAGGAGGCCTGAGTGTGTTACAGTGATGCAGTGTTTATAGGGAGGAGGCCGAGTGTGTTACATTAACACAGTGTTTATAGGGAGGAGGCTGAGTGTGTTACAGTACAGTGATGCAGTGTTTATAGGGAGGAGGCAGTGTTTATAGGGAAGAGGCCGAGTGTGTTACAGTGATGCAGTGTTTATAGGGAGGAGGCCGAGTGTGTTACAGTGATGTAACACAGTGTTTATAGGGAGGAGGCCGAGTGTGTTACAGTAACACAGTGTTTATAGGGAGGAGGCAGAGTGTGTTCGAGTGTGTTACAGTGACGCAGTGTTTATAGGGAGGAGGCCGAGTGTGTACAGTGTTACAGTGATGCAGTGTTTATAGGGAGGAGGCCGAGTGTGTTACAGTGACGCAGTGTTTATAGGGAGGAGGCCGAGTGTGTTACAGTAGTGTGTTACACAGTGTTTATAGGGAGGGAGGCCGAGTGTGTTACAGTAACACAGTGTTTATAGGGAGGAGGCCGAGTGTGTTACATTAACACAGTGTTTATAGGGAGGGGGCCGAGTGTGTTACAGTAACACAGTGTTTATAGGGAGGAGGCCGAGTGTGTTACAGTGATGCAGTGTTTATAGGGAGGAGGCCGAGTGTGTTACAGTGTTTATAGGAGGAGGAGTAACACAGTGTTTATAGGGAGGAGGACTGAGTGTGTTACAGTGATGCAGTGTTTATAGGTTTAGGAGGCCGATGTGTACAGTAACACAGTTTATAAGTGACAGCAGTGTTTATAGGGAGGAGGCCGAGTGTGTACAGTAACACAGTGTTTATAGGGTTTATAGGGGGAGGCCGTAACACAGTGTGAGGAGGCCCGAGTTACAGTAACACAGTGTTTAGGGAGGAGGCCGTTTTATAGTGTGTTACAGTGATGCAGTGTTTATGGGAGGAGGCCGAGTGTGTTACAGTAACACAGTGTTTATAGGGAGGGAGGCCGAGTGTGTTACAGTAACACAGTGTTTATAGGGAGGGGGCCGAGTGTGTTACAGTAACACAGTGTTTATAGGGAGGGAGGCCGAGTGTGTTACAGTAACACAGTGTTTATAGGGAGGAGACCGAGTGTGTTACAGTGACACAGTGTTTATAGGGAGGAGGCCGAGTGTGTTACAGTAACACAGTGTTTATAGGGAGGGAGGCCGAGTGTGTTACAGTAGTGTGACACAGTGTTTAGGGAGGAGGCGATAGGGAGGGAGGCCGAGTGTGTTACAGTGTGTTAACAGTAACAGTGTTTATAGGGAGGACAGAGTGTTACAGTGATGCAGTGTTACAGTATAGGGTTTATAGGGAGGCCGAGTGTGTTACAGTAACACAGTGTTTATAGGGAGGAGGCCGAGTGTGTTACAGTAACACAGTGTTTATAGGGAGGAGGCCGAGTGTGTTACAGTAACACAGTGTTTATAGGGAGGAGGCCGAGTGTGTTACAGTAACACAGTGTTTATAGGGAGGAGGCCGAGTGTGTTACAGTGATGAACACAGTGTTTATAGGGAGGAGGCCGAGTGTGTTACAGTGATGCAGTGTTTATAGGGAGGAGGCCGAGTGTGTTACAGTAACACAGTGTTTATAGGGAGGAGGCCGAGTGTGTTACAGTAACATGCAGTGTTTATAGGGAGGAGGCCGAGTGTGTTACATTAACAGTGTTTATAGGGAGGAGGCAGTGTTACAGTATAGGTTTAGAGGGAGGAGGCCGAGTGTGTTACAGTGACATGCAGTGTTTATAGGGAGGAGGCCGAGTGTGTTACAGTAACACAGTGTTTATAGGGAGGAGGCCGAGTGTGTTACAGTAACACAGTGTTTATAGGGAGGAGGCTGAGTGTGTTACAGTGATGCAGTGTTTATAGGGAGGAGGCCGAGTGTGTTACATTAACACAGTGTTTATAGGGAGGAGGCTGAGTGTGTTACAGTGATGCAGTGTTTATAGGGAGGAGGCCGAGTGTGTTAGGGAGGAGGTGAGTGACAGTGACGCAGTGTTTATAGGGAGGAGGCCGAGTGTGTTACAGTAACACAGTGTTTATAGGGAGGAGGCCGAGTGTGTTACAGTAACACAGTGTTTATAGGGAGGAGACAGAGTGTGTTACAGTGACGCAGTGTTTATAGGGAGGGGAGGAGGCCGAGTGTGTTACTTTTATATTGAGCGAGTAACACGAGTGTTTATAGTGTTTACCGTGTTTTAGGGAGGGAGACCGAGTGCCTATAGTTGAGTGTGTTACAGTGGACCGCACAGTGTGTTATACAGTGTTTATAGGGAGGAGGCCGAGATGTGTTACAGTGTGTTACAGTAACACAGTGTGTTTATAGGGAGGAGGAGTGTGTACAGTACACAGTGTAGGGAAGGAGAGTGTTACAGTTAACGTGATGCAGTGTTTATAGGGAGGAGGCGAGTGTGTTACAGTGACACAGTGTTTATAGGGAGGAGACCGAGTGTGTTACAGTAACATGCAGTGTTTATAGGGAGGGAGGCCGAGTGTGTTACAGTAACACAGTGTTTATAGGGAGGAGGCCGAGTGTGTACAGTAACACAGTAACACAGTTTATAGGGAGGAGGCCGAGTGGTTACAGCAGGTTTATAGGGAGGAGGCCGAGTGTGTTACAGTAACGCAGTGTTTATAGGGAGGAGACAGAGTGTGTTACAGTAACGCAGTGTTTATAGGGAGGAGGACCGAGTGTGTTACAGTAACAGTGTTTATGACAGTGTGTTAATAGGGAGGAGGCCGAGTGTGTTACATAGGGAGCAGGCCGAGTGTGTTACAGTGACGCAGTGTTTATAGGGAGGAGGCCGAGTGTGTTACAGTAACACAGTGTTAGGGACTTATAGGGAGGGGGCCGAGTGTGTTACAGTAACACAGTGTTTATAGGGAGGAGGCCGAGTGTGTTACAGTAACACAGTGTTTATAGGGAGGAGGCCGAGTGTGTTACAGTAACATGCAGTGTTTATAGGGAGGGAGGAGGTTACAGTGAGTCAGTGTTTATAGGATGAGGAGAGTGTGTTACACAGTGTTGTAGGGAGGAACACATTGTTTAGGGAGGAGTACAGTGTTTATAGGGAGGAGGCCGAGTGTGTTACAGTGTAAGTGATGCAGTGTTTATAGGGAGGAGGCCGAGTGTGTTACATTAACACAGTGTTTATAGGGAGGAGGCAGTGTTTATGAGTGTGTACAGTACAGTTTATAGGGAGGAGACCGAGTGTGTTACAGTAACACAGTTTATAGGGAGGAGGCCGAGTGTGTTACATTAACACAGTGTTTATAGGGAGGAGGCTGAGTGTGTTACAGTGATGCAGTGTTTATAGGGAGGAGACCGAGTGTGTTACAGTAACACAGTGTTTATAGGGAGGAGGCCGAGTGTGTTACAGTGATGCAGTGTTTATAGGGAGGAGGCCGAGTGTGTTACAGTGATGCAGTGTTTATAGGGAGGAGGCCGAGTGTGTTACAGTACCAGTGTTTTACAGTGATGCAGTGTTTATAGGGAGGAGGCCTGAGTGTGTTACCAGTGTGTTACAGTGATGCAGTGTTTATAGGGAGGAGGCCGAGTGTGTTACAGTAACACAGTGTTTATAGGGAGGAGGCCGAGTGTGTGTTACAGTAACACAGTGTTTATAGGGAGGAGGCCGAGTGTGTTACAAGATGCAGTGTTTTATAGGGAGGCGCCGAGTGTGTTACAGTAACACAGTGTTTATAGGGAGGAGGCCGAGGGAGGCAAGGTTTACAGTGGAGGAGACGAGTGTGTTACAGTGATGCAGTGTTTATAGGGAGGAGGCCGAGTGTGTTACAGTAACACAGTGTTTATAGGGAGGAGGCCGAGTGTGTTACAGTAACACAGTGTTTATAGGGACGCAGTGTTTATAGGAAGAGTAGGGAGGAGACAGAGTGTGTTACAGTGATGCAGTGTTTATAGGGAGGAGGCCGAGTGTGTTTACAGTGTAACACAGTGTTTATAGGGAGGAGGCCGAGTGTGTTATGGAGGGCCGAGTGATACAGTGGGTTTTATGAGGAGGAGCCGAGTGTGTGTTACAGTGATGCAGTGTTTATAGGGAGGAGGACCGAGTGTGTTACAGTGATGCAGTGTTTATAGGGAGGAGGCCGAGTGTGTTACAGATTAACAGTGTTTATAGGAGGGATGCAGTGTGTTGGATAGGAGGAGGACCGAGTGTGTTACAGTGCAACATGCAGTGTTTATAGGGAGGAGGCCGAGTGTGTTACAGTGATGCAGTGTTTATAGGGAGGAGGCCGAGTGTGTTACAGTGATGCAGTGTTTATAGGGAGGAGGCCGAGTGTGTTACAGTGATGCAGTGTTTATAGGGAGGAGGCCGAGTGTGTTACAGTAACACAGTGTTTATAGGGAGGAGGCCGAGTGTGTTACAGTGATGCAGTGTTTATAGGGAGGAGGCCGAGTGTGTTACAGCGACGCAGTGTTTATATGCAGGACGCAAACGTCCTATAACGCTCAGATATGGGATGAATTCCATGTGAGAATTGAATATGCTCCAACGCGGACGCAGTTACATTTGAAAGGAGACACCGAGTCACGTGGTCGTAGATCCTACAAATGCGAGGTGGTTATTCAGAGATGTTCTCACTGCATTATGTAGAGGACGAGGTCGGTCTCGGTCACGGATGAAAGGATTTCCTGACTTGAGGTGAATCAGGTTAAACACACGGAATCTCAGATACCACGCGGCGATGACGCACTCAAACACACACTACACTCGTCTATCCGTTTTTCATGTTTATTAAAACGGACAGATCAGGCTGCTTCGGAACAAAATTCTTCATGTGTATCGCATGGTGTAAAATTGTGAGATACGTCTGCAGTGTTCGGAAAATCGAATTTCATCCTAATAATCTCATCATTTCCCGTGTGTGTGTGTGTGTGTGTGTGTGTGTGTGCTGCTTTGTTTGCAGTGTTCCTCTTAATCCAGACCAGTGTCTGGTGTCTCACTCTCTGATTGTGTTTACAACCCGGGGACCATTAGGGGACTTGATTATGCATAATGGAACAGGTAGTGCACTTGCGTTTCATGCTTTATTTATCACTCATCCAAGGTCAAGTGGTGCTCCTCCTCATTTTACACACTGCACAGAAGACGCCGTTTGAGGTTTGTTTGAGACGTGAACGTGCTTCATGTAGAGTCCTAGAGACCAAATTTGAGTAATTATGTACACACACGCACACATATAAATAAATAAATAAATATATATATATATACATATCTATATCTATCTATCTATCTATCTATATATATATATATATCTATATCTATATCTATATATATATATCTATATACTAGGGCAACCAAAACCGGAACATAATTCTTAAAGGAGCCACGTACAATATATAACAATATACAGTATATGTGTTCAAACAACCACTAAAAATGTAAGCGTGTGTGTGTGTGTGTCTGAGTGTGTGTTTCTATGAGTGTGTGTCTGATTGTGTTGTGTGTGTGTGTGTGTGTCTATGAGTGTGTGTCTGAGTGTGCATCCCTAAGTGTGTGCATGTGTGTCTATGAGTGTGTGTCTGATTGTGTGTCTAATTGTGTGTGTGTGTGTGTGTGTGTGTGTGTGTGTGTGTGTGTGTCTATGAGTGTGCGTCTATGAGTGTGTCTGAGTGTGAGCGAGTGTGTGTGTGTGTGTTGTGTGTGTTTGTCTATGAGTGTGTGTCTGAGTGTGCATCCGTAAGTGTGTGTGTGTGTGTGTGTGTGTGTGTGTGTCTGAGTGTGTGTTTCTATGAGTGTGTATCTGATTGTGTGTGTGTGTGTCTATGAGTGTGTGTCTATGAGTGTGAGCGAGTGTATGTGTGTGAGTCTGAGTGTGCGTCTGTAAGCGTGTGTATGTGTGTCTGAGTGTGTGTTTCTATGAGTGTGTGTCTGATTGTGTGTGTGTGTGTCTGAGTGTGCATCCCTAAGTGTGTGCATGTGTGTCTAATTGTGTGTGTGTGTGTGTCTATGAGTGTGCGTCTATGAGTGTGTCTGAGTGTGAGCGAGTGTGTGTGTGTGTGTGTGTGTGTGTGTTTGTCTATGAGTGTGTGTCTGATTGTGCATCCGTAAGTGTGTGTGTCTGAGTGTGTGTTTCTATGAGTGTGTGTCTGATTGTGTGTGTGTGTGTGTCTATGAGTGTGTGTCTCTGAGTGTGAGCGAGTGTGTGTGTGTGTTTGTGTCTGAGTGTTTGTCTATGAGTGTGTCTGAGTGTGAGCGAGTGTGTGTCTGAGTGTGTGTTTCTATGAGTGTGAGTGTGTGTCTGAGTGTGTGTTTCTATGAGTGTGTGTCTGATTGTGTGTGTGTGTCTATGAGTGTTTGTCTATGAGTGTGTGTGTGTGTGTGAGCGTTGTCCTCTCCGTGCCCTGGTTATATATGATAGATAGAGGTGGTGTTTTCCTCATGTTGCAGCTGCTGTTCATTGGATACGGTGTATTGGGCTGTTCAATGCGAGAGCGTTGTACATTATGTATGATGTGGAAAGAGGACGCTGCACTCGCGGTAAGTGTGCGTTTCCGCGCAGGAGGAGTGTGTAGCGTACGCACAGCGAGATCCCGCCTTTCATTAGGAACGCGTACAATATTACATATTACATGTACGTCTGTAATTACAGTTATTGTTGTATGTAGTTGTGTTGTGTGTCTGTTTCTGATAAACAATATTCATTATGAATTAATTTATTATTAATAATAAACTATTCATAGAGCAATAAAAGCAAATCATTTCACCGAATATAGAAAATAAACATGATATAAAATATTGTTATTATTTTAAATTTTATAACAAATCCCTGTCTCACATATACCTGTCTCACACCGCCCTGTCTCACACTGCCGTGTCTTGCATCGCCCTGTCTCACATCTCCCTATCTAACATCACCGTGTCTCAGACTGCCATGTCTCGCAACGCCCTGTCTCGCATCTCCCTGTCTTGCATCTCCTTGTCTCGCATCTCCCTGTCTTGCATCTCCTTGTCTCACATCTCCCTGTCTCACATCTCCTTGTCTCGCATCTCCCTTTCTTGCATCTCCCTGTCTCACATCTCCTAGTCTCGCATCTCCCTGTCTCACATCGCTCCGTCTCACATCTCCCTGTCTCGCATCTCCCTGTCTCGCATCTCAATGTCTCGCATTGCCCTGTCTCGCATCTCCCTGTCTTGCATCTCCCTGTCTCGCATCTCCCTGTCTCACATCGCCCCGTCTCACATCTCCCTGTCTTGCATCTCCCTGTCTCGCATCTCCCTGTCTCACATCGCCCTGTCTCACATTGCCCCGTCTCACATCTCCCTGTCTCACATCTCCTAGTCTTGCATCTCCTTGTCTCACATCTCCCTGTCTCGCATCTCCCTGTCTTGCATCTCCCTGTCTCGCATCTCCCAGTCTTGCATCTCCTTGTCTCACATCTCCCTGTCTCACATCTCCCTGTCTCACATCTTCCCGTCTCACATCTCCCTGTCTTGCATCACCCTGTCTCGCATCTCCCTGTCTCACATCTCCCTGTCTAACATTGCCCCGTCTCACATCTCCCTGTCTCACATCTCCTAGTCTTGCATCTCCTTGTCTCACATCTCCCTGTCTCACATCTCCTAGTCTTGCATCTCCTTGTCTCACATCTTCCTGTCTCACATCTCCCTGTCTCGGTTGATCAGGCGTGAATTAAAGCTGCTTTCTAACAGGGTGGCACCGGATGCGTCCTGATTCACCTTTAAGACCCTCTAAAGCTTTGACTTGTTCCCTCCGGAGGCCCCACAGGAGCGCGACACACACCACAAAATCACAACTCAATTTCCTCCTTAACGAGTCACTCTGATGGGTTTCCTTTCTTTCTGGTAAGCGAACAGGGCTGAGATTTATGAATTCTCCGAGCGGGAGAAGGGCTTAGGGGTAGTGCTGATCGATTGAGATTTTTGACTCGCCTCAGATTTAGTCATAACACTCCGAGTCTGGACGCGTTAAAGGACGATTTCTGTCAGGATGTTTTGTGGCACAATAAACGGAGCGGGTTCGCTTCCCCTTGACCCCCAGCGAGGGAGCAATCGTCTGAATGGATGAGGGAAAAAAAAAAAAAGCAGGCTGATCATTATGGGATGCGGAGGTCTAGTGCACTTCCTGTCCGCTCGGATTTCTGTGGCGGACTCTGCGGGACAGGACCTTTGCTTTCAGAGTCACAAATAAATTGCATTTATGAAGCTAGAGATTGTTTATTTATTCGCAGGGTTACATACAAATACAAATATCTTCATGTGCAATTGTCTTGGCGCCCAATTTTCTCATTACTATTAATACCGTTTTATTATTATTATTATTCATTCATTCATTCATCTTCTAGCGCTTTATCCGATCTTCCCTCGGGTCACGGGGAGTCTGTGTCTATCTCAGGCGTCTATGGGCATTAAGGCAGGATACACCCTGGATGGAATGCCGACCCATCGCAGGACACACACACACACACACACACACACACCACACACACACATTCATACACTAGGGACAATTTTCCAAGGTGCCAATCAACCTACCGTGGGCATGTTTTTGGACCGGACCGGGGAGGAAACCGGAAAACCCGGAGAAAAACCCCCCTGAGGCACGGGGAGAACATGCACAAACTCCACACACACATGGCCGAGACGGGACTCGAACCCGGACCCTGGCGGTGTGAGGCGAACGTGCTAACCACTACGCCACCGTGCCCCTACATTATTATTATTATTATTATTATTATTATACGCAAGATGATTAATGCTTTACTGCTATTATTAATGTCATGCTTATGTCATGCTTATGACTTATGGCAAATTCAGTGTCCTGTAGAAAATGTAAAATGTGGTGTTTAATGTAAATGGTTTGAAATGATGGCGTGTTTGTGTAGCGCGCTCTGTGGTAACGGATCGCTGCGGAAGGCTGGAACTCGCCGCTGTTTGCTCTTGCGCTTACGGAGCAGCGGCTTATTGGATTTTTCTCTCGAGGCCGTCTGTGCTAACGCAGGCCGTTTGGAGATCGCCGCTTCTGTCTGCGTTATAGCGGGAGAAAGAAATGTCTGCGTTAAATACCAGGATAGCTAACACTGTGTGTGTGTGTGTGTTGTGTGTGTGTGTGTGTGTGTGTGTCCTTGTGTGTGTGTGTGTGATTTCTCCTTTTTGGAGATACTGATGATATAAATCGTTTCTGGAGTTCTCCTGAATTAGCATGCTCGTTAGCACTAATGTGTTAGCATAGACAGATCGTTATCGTCATGCCGCGTGTTGCCGCTTGTTGTTGGTGGAAGTCGTCGTTGGAGTGTCAGCTGCCAGAAAGTGGGTGTGGCATGTCTCTTAATTACAGTAAAAGGGGTGTGGCCACTGCGATTGTTAGTAACAATGAAACGGGTGCGGCCTCTGTCAGTTGTAATGGAAGGGGTGTGGCCTCTGTCTGGTACAATAAAAAAGGGGGCTTGGTGTTGTCACCTCTGTATCTATTAAGTCTCCATAAAGTGGGTGTGGCCTCTGTATGTGTCACCTCTCATGAAGTGGGTGTGGCCTTTTTATCTGTCATTTATCATGAAGTGGGTGTGGCCTATATTTCTGTCATTTATCAAGAAGTGGGTGTGGCCTATGTTTCTGTCCTTTATCAAGAAATGGGTTGTGCCTTGTATCTCCAATCTCCACGAAGTGGGTGTGGCCTCTGTATGTGTCATTTGTCATGAAGAGGGTGTGGCCTCTGTATCTGTCATTTCTCAAGAAGAGGGCGTGGCCTCTATATCTGCCAATCTCCATGAAGTGGTGTGGCCCTGTGTCTCGTATCTGTCATTTATCATGAAGTGGGTGTGGCCTCTGTATATGTATTGTCATAGTGGGTGTCTGTATATGTAATTAGTGGGTGGGCCTCTGCCTTGTCATTTGTGAATGGTGTGGCCTCTGTATGTGTAAATTGTCATGAAGGTGTGGCCTCTGTATGTAATTTGTCATGAAGTGGTGTCTGAAGTGGGCTATATGTCATTGTCTGTGGTGCCCTGTATGTGTATATGTCATGAATTTGTCATGTCAAAATGGGTGTGGCCTCTGTATCTGTCATTTATCATGAAGTGGGTGTGGTCTCTGTATATGTAATTTGTCATGAAGTGGGTGTGGCCTCTGTATGTGTAATTTGTCATGAAGTGGGTGTGGCCTCTGTATCTGTAATCGCCTGCCTTTGTCATGAAGTGGGTGTGGCCTCTGTATGTGTAATTTGTCATGAAGTGGGTGTGGCCTCTGTATCTGTAATTTGTCATGAAGTGGGTGTGGCCTCTGTATCTGTCATTTATCATGAAGTGGGTGTGGTCTCTGTATCTGTCGCATTTATCATGAAGTGGGTGTGGTCTCTGTATCTGTCGTTTATCATGAGTGGGTGTGGCCTCTATAGTGGGTGTGGCCTCTGTATATGTAATTTGTCATGAAGTGGGTGTGGCCTCTGTATCTGTAATTTGTCATGAAGTGGGTGTGGCCTCTGTATATGTAATTTGTCATGAAGTGGGTGTGGCCTCTGTATGTGTAATTTGTCATAAAGTGGGTGTGGCCTCTGTATCTGCCAGTCTCCATGAAGTCGGTGTGGCCTCTGTATCTCGTTTATCATGAAGTGGGTGTGGCCTCTGTATCTGTCATTTATCATGAAGTGGGTGTGGTCTCTGTATCTGTAATTTGTCATGAAGTGGGTGTGGCCTCTGTATGTATTATTTGTCATGAAGTGGGTGTGGCCTCTGTATCATGAAGTGGGTGCCTCTGTCTATTTATCTGTTATCATGAAGTGGGTGTGGCCTCTGTATCTGCCGTTTATCATGAAGTGGGTGTGGCCTCTGTATGCCTCTATATCTGTAAGTGGGTGTGGCCTCTGTTTGTCATGAAGTGGGTGTGGCCTCTGTATCTATGTGATCTCGTTTATCATGAAGTGGGTGTGGCCTCTGTATCTGTCATTTATCATGAAGTGGGTGTGGCCTCTGTATCTGTAATTTGTCATGAAGTGGGTGTGGCCTCTGTATCTGTTTATCATATGATCTGTGTTATCATGAAGTGGGGTGGTGGCCTCTGTATCTGTCGTTTATCATGAAGTGGGTGTGGCCTCTGTATCTGTTATCATGAAGTGGGTGTGGTCTCTGTATCTGTCTGTTTATCATGAAGTGGGTGTGGCCTCTATATCTGTTATCATGAAGTGGGTGTGGTCTCTGTATCTGTCGTTTATCATGAAGTGGGTGTGGCCTCTATATCTGTTATCATGAAGTGGGTGTGGCCTCTGTATCTGTCGTTTATCATGAAGTGGGTGTGGCCTCTGTATCTGTTATCATGAAGTGGGTGTGTCCTCTGTATGTGTAGGTCATTGTGAAGAGGGTGTGGCCCGTGTACCTGTCAGTCACCGTGAAAAGGGTGTGGCCTCTGCGTGGTCAGATTAAGATGTGTGGTTTGCGAGCGCGGCACAAGCGGTCGACAGTGCTGAAATTTGTTTTGTTTACAGGAGCAAACAAATGACGAGCCCTTTAAGATAAAGACGCGTCGGGGGTGAAACAGCAGAACCGCGTTCAGCTCCTGCTTTTATTAAGCACATCTCTCTTTCTGTGTCTGTCTGGGCGGCTCTGTAGAGATCCGTTTCAGCGTGATGAACAGCGCTCCTTCCCCCGCTTCACATAATAATCCCATTCGGGAAGATGCCTGAGGTTCAGGAGCTCCTGCTTTACCCGCGTTATTAGATGTGGGGAAGATGTTCGGGATGAGTCCAGATGAAGACATGGACAGCTGTATGTGTGTGTCTTTGTGTGTTTGGGGTGGAGATAATAATAATAATAATAATAATAATAATAATAATAATAATAATATATGAATCCTATTTACATGAATAACAGCTGTTTATTATATTGTTTATTATATTTGGATTGCGTTCATGTATATAACAGAAATATGACTGGAGCTGGTGATAATAATTGTGAGGACTTTGGGACACACACACACACACACACACACACACACACACACACAGAACACACGCCCCCCTGCGATGTGTTTGTTATTGACAGACTGCGTTTTATAGCGATGCACTTTTGTGTTTATAGGAGCAGGAGCGGTGTTAAAACCCTCGGCTGGGTCGCTGAATGAGTCACGGCGTACAAGCGGAGCACAATCAAGCGCTCAGCACCGCGCTGCAATCAATGCTAATCTAATCTGGCTAACGCTCGTCTTTTCTCTGATGGGTACATAAATTCATCCTGACGTTTTAGACTTGGACATGCGCGCTTCTGTGTGGAAGGGAAAGGAGCATAAATGATCCCATCAGCAGGGGGCAGGAGAGCACCAACCATGCTGATATGATTAGGGAGGTTCGTGTGTGTGTGTGTGTGTGTGTGTGTGCGTGTGTGCGTGTGTGTATGTGTAAGGTAAGACCATAAATGCCTCTGTGTGTGTGTGTGTGTGTGTGTGTGTGTGTGTGTGAGTCAGAAAGGTAAGACCATACATGCGCATGTGTGTGTGTATGTATGTGTGTGTGTGTGTGTGTATGTGTAAGGTAAGACTATAAAGGCCTGTGTCTGTGTGTGTGTGTGTGTGGTGTGTGTGTGAGTCAGAAAGGTAAGACCATACATGCGCATGTGTGTGTGTGTGTATGTGTGTGTGTTTGTGTGTGTGTGTGTGTGTGTGTGTGTGTGTAAGGTAAGACCATAAATGCCTCTGTGTGTGTGTATGTGTGTTTGTGTGTGTGTGTGTGTGTGTGTATGTGTAAGGTAAGACTATAAAGGCCTCTGTGTGTGTGTGTGTGTGTGTGTGTGTGAGTCAGAAAGGTAAGACCATACATGCGCATGTGTGTGTGTATGTGTGTGTGTGTGTGTGTATGTGTAAGTGTACGGTAAGACCATAAATGCCTTTGTGTGTGTGTGTGTGTGTGTGAGTGAGTCAGAAAGGTAAGACCATACATGCGCGTGTGCGCTTGTGTGTGTGTGTGTGTGTGTGTGTGTGTGTGTGTGTGTGTTGTGTGTGTGTGTGTGAAATTGCCTTTTTTATGCAAATTACGAATTTACACCTTGGAAAAACTCGCCCTCTTTTTTTTCCCCTTCCAGAAAGTGAGGAAACAAAGAGAATCATAAGATGAATGTGTGTGAGTCTGATGCAGACTTGATGCTCTGATAGGTGTCTGGGTGGGCGTGTCTGGGTGGGGTGTCTGGGTGGGCGTGTCTGGGTGGGCGTGTCTGGGTGGGCTTGGCTTTCCAAACAAGCTTTCGCTTTGATTTTCAGCTCGGAGACATAAAAAAAAAAAAAAAAAGGATATCAAATTAAGACATTGAAATGAAGGACAAATTATGATGAATATAAGGATATGAATTTTTAAAAAATAAAATATTTGTATGAATTTTTATCCAATAGAACAAAAACCTCTCGAACAACAACCACAACAGGGGCAGGAAGAAAGAGAAAGAAAAAGAAATAAATAAAAAGAAATAAAAAAATAATAATAAATAATAATAATAGTAATAAAAATAGGAGAGGCTCACCACTCCACAGCAATAATCACACAACCAGGATATAACATTTGAACGAGTAATAAATGGAGTGGAAGTACATAATAAAATAATGAATTAAAATGATTATAATATAAAAATATCAATATAATAAGATACTGTAGGAATAAATAGAAATGCCTAAACGGAATTTTTTTTAAATCAGTAAATAGACACAAATTAAAAAGTAAAGAAAAGAAAAGTTGGACTACCTCAGGGCTGTTAGTCCGGGTGTGTCCGTGCCATCAGTGTAAGATTTTAATTAAAAATGTCATTTTTAGCTGCAGGAGAATTTCTGTAAATGTCACTGCCAGGATTCTCCTTTTCACTGTGTTGTTTATTTCAGATTTCACCCTGTGAATGATTGAAGTGAAGAAAGAAATAAAAAGATCGTCAAATATTAATGTGAAAGATGAAAAAAGGCGGGGCACGGTGGATTAGTGGTTAGCACGTTCGCCTCACACCGCCAGGATCCGGGTTCGATTCCCGTCTCGGTCATGTGTGTGTGGAGTTTGCATGTTCTCCCCGTGTCTCAGGGGGTTTTTCTCCGGGTTCTCCGGTTTCCCCCGGTCCAAAAACATGCACGGTAGGTTGATTGGCACCTTGGACAAAATTGTTCTTTACGATCTCCTAGTGTATGAATGTGTGTGTGAATGTGTGTGTGTGTGTGTGTGTGTGTGCGATGGGTTGGCATTCCATCCAGGGTGTATCCACCTGCCCATAGACTCGTGCCTGAGATAGGACCCACTCCCACACAGATTTGTGCTCCCCGTGACCCGATGGAAGATCGGATTATAGCGGTAGCTCAGTTTCAAGTATGAAGTTTAGAAGATGAATGAATGAATGAATGAAAGAAGGAGGTAAAAATAAAAGAGAGAGAAAAAAAAACCCTGACTATTTCTAAGGAAGCTTTGACCAATCAGGTTGTTTTTCCCCTGGAATATTTTGGCCAATCCCTCCATTTATAATAATTTGACCAATGCTATATATATATATAGCAATAAAGCAATATATTCAGGTTACATTAATCTGATATACAGCTTAAAATAACCTCGTAATAAGAACAATAATAAAAAATAAAAAAAAGTGTTGTTTGCAGTGGTGGTGGTGTGTAGTTACTGTGTGTGATATTATACAGTAATATGGGGTGTAATGTTGTGTGCACACATTACGCCACCTCAGCACATCTGAGACTCTCCTGAGGAATAAACCACATCGGAACTGAATCGCTGCCTGCATCACCACCAACACGCCTGATAATACACCATTCTTCATGCTGCTGCTCAAAACACTATAAGTATTAATGTGTGTATTATTATTACTATTTCCAGATAGTGGTGTAAATGTATCTGTACTGGTAAATCTCTGGCGCTTTTCCAGCAAAAAGAAAAAAAGCCCACAGACTCACTCTCTGATTTACTCTACAGTCACACGAGGTGTGTGTGTGTGTGTGTGTGTGTGTGTGTGTGTGTGTGTTATATTGTCACCACCTGCTGAATGAGTTGGAAAGCTAATGGTGCACCAGGATTGTCCCGCTCTGGTTCCCCGCCTCGGCGTGTGGCCTGACATTTTTGCTGACATTAACATTTTTCTCGCCCCCGCACCGCCGTCCGCTCTGACACGTTTGGCTTTTGTTAACATTTTCACTCATCGGAAACTTTCAGCGAGACTGAAGTGAACATTTTTTCTTTTTCCTTCCCGCTCCTGTTTTAACTCGGCAGCAGCACCGAGTTACTGGAGGAAGAGGAAAGATCGATGTTCTTGGCCAAACCTGCTTCTGTACAATTACCTGCAAGATATAAATAAATAAATAAACAAACAGTGGGGCACGGTGGCGTAGTGGTTAGCACGTTCCGCTCACACCGCCAGGATCCGGGTTCGATTCCCGTCTCGGTCATGTGTGTGTGGAGTTTGCATGTTCTTCCCCGTGCCTCAGGGGGTTTTTCTCCGGGTTCTCTGGTTTCCCTCCGGTCCAAAAACATGCATGATAGGTTGATTGGCACCTTGGAAAATTGTCCCTAGTGTATGAATGTGTGTGTGAATGTGTGTGTGTGTGTGCCCTGCGATGGGTTGGCATTCCATCCAGGGTGTATCCTGCCTTAATGCCCATAGATGCCTGAGATAGGCACAGGCTCCCCGTGACACGATGGAAGATCGGATAAAGCGGTAGAAGATGATGAATGAATGAATAAACAAACACATAAATAAATAAATAAATAGGTGGTGGTGGTGGTGTGGGGTTCAAGGTTTCATATCCCGGCTCTAAATGAGCTCAATTGCTTCCCCTGTAGGACCTGCGGTTTGTACGGTGCTTAAATGAGGGGCGTTTATTTTTGCACGCGGACGCTTAGAGTTGCTTATGAAGTGAAATGGTGCTTTTATTATCAGAGCCAAACACCGTGAACGCTTATATAGTTTATAAACACACGAGCGGCGGTGCGAGAGGCGGGTACATTATTCAACATGTGTTTTATTTATGTTGACAAATACATATGTATATATTATATAACAGGACACAGTGGTTTAGTGGATAACACATTCACGGGTCCGGGTTCGATTCCCGTCTCGGCCATGTGTGTGTGGAGTTTGTGCATGTTCTCCCCGTGCCTCAGGGGGTTTTTCTCCGGTTTCTCCGGTTTCCTCCCCCGGTCCAAAAACATGCACGGTAGGTTGATTGGCACCTTGGAAAATTGTCCCTAGTGTATGAATGTGTGTGTGTGTGTGTGTGTGTGTGTGTGTGATGGGTTGGCATTCCATCCAGGGTGTATCCTGCCTTAATGCCCATAGACGCCTGAGATAGACACAGACTCCCCGTGACCCGAGGGAAGATCGGATAAAGCGGTAGAAGATGAATGAATGATAAATATTATATAATGTGTATTATATTATATAACGTATTAATCACCTCATTATTATTATTAAATACCAGGTGTTTTTTCTTTTTTAGCCTAGTGGGAGTGGTTAATGTGTCCGTTAGATCGCGGGTTCGAATCCCACCACCATCAAGCTGCCACTAGGGGGCCCTCGAGCAAGGCCCTTAATCTTCAGTTGGAAGCCGCTCTGGATTATGGCGTACATGGAATGATCATACATGTATTATTAGCAGGCGGCTGACGCTAACTCTCCCCTGCGCTCGCCATCTTAAAAAGTCGCCCTCTGCTAATTGAGAGAAATCCCCCGAATGTGGTGTTCCGCGAAGTGTCCCCGTATTCTGTCCTTAATGAAATAATGAGTCCTCCAGAGAGCCGCGAGTCCCTCATCAGCCGCTTTTGTTTTGTCGGCGGGACAATAGAGAATGGAACGCGGCTCTGGCTTCCTGACCCTGCAGTAATTGATAATCTTATCTGATTGCCTTTTGATGGATGACTCAGTCTGCGAATAAAAGCTCAGGGGAGGATGAGACAATATCGGCTGAGGAATGGCTCATTGTGTTGCGATCCTTCTTCTTTCGCGCTCGGGACCAAACCTGCAGTGCAGCAAAGCTTCCGTTCGGGTCGTTTACGAACGCTTCCACTCTTAGAATTGCTGGACCTGATCCGGTTCTAATCCCGAACCGTTAGAGATGATCTAGCACACGTACCCTCCTACTAAACTGCAACACCGGGTGAGGAGCAGGATCAGGTCCAGCGTGATTATGGAGAGAAAATATCGAATACTGAAAGAAGGAGGTGGGGCACGGTGGTTTAGTGGTTAGCACGTTCGCCTCACACCGCCAGGGTCCGGGTTCGATTCCCGTCTCGGTCATGTGTGTGTGGAGTTTGTGCATGTTCTCCCCGTGCCTCAGGGGTTTTTTTCTCCGGGTTCTCCGGTTTCCTCCCCCGGTCCAAAAACATGCACGGTAGGTTGATTGGCACCTTGGAAAATTGTCCCTAGTGTATGAATGTGTGTGTGTGTGTGTGTGTGTGTGTGCCCTGCGATGGGTTGGCATTCCATCCAGGGTGTATCCTGCATTAATGCCCATAGATGCCTGAGATAGACACAGACTCCCCGTGACCAGAGGGAAGATCGGATAAAGCGCTAGAAGATGAATGAATGAATGAATGAAAGAAGGAGGTAAAAATAAAAGAGAGAGAAAAAAAAACCCTGACTATTTCTAAGGAAGCTTTGACCAATCAGGTTGTTTTTCCCCTGGAATATTTTGGCCAATCCCTCCATTTATAATAATTTGACCAATCCCATCTCGTCCCACAGTAGGCTTCACCAATCCCCTCAAATCCCACTGGAATCAGTCAATTTGACTAATTCCTTCAATCCTCCTGGAAGGTTTCACAAATCCCATCCACACCAACTGGAATCATGAATAATCCCATCAATTCCCCAGGAATTCTGAATAATCCCACCAAATCCCACTGGAATTTGTTTAATCAGTCAATTTGACCAATTCCTTCAATCCTCATGGAAATTTTCCCCAATCCCATCCACACCAACTGGAAGCATGAATAATCCCACCAAATCCACAGGAATTCTGAATAATCCCACCAAATCCCACTGGCATTTTAATTAATCCATACATTTGACCAATTCAATCATCCTGAACGTTTTCACCAATCCCATCCACACCGACTGGAAGCATGAATAATCCCACCAAATCCCACTGGAATTTGATTAATCAGTAAATTTGACTAATTCCTTCAATCCTCCTGGAAGGTTTCACAAATCCCATCCACACTGATTGGAAGCATGAATAATCCCATCCACTCCTGCAGGGATTCTGAATAATCCCACCAAATCCCACTGGAATTTGATTAATCAGTAAATTTGACCAATTCCTTCAATTCTTCTGGACGTTTTCACCAATCCCATCCACACCGACTGGAAGCATGAATAATCCCATCAATTCCACAGGAATTCTGAATAATCCCCCCAAATCCCACTGGAAATGTGCCAGCCCTGCCCTCTCCAAATCGCTCCACGTTCTCCTGTTGCCTTTTTCACAATTGTGCTCCATTTTTACCTGCAGTATCTTTGTAATGATTGTGACTGATTCTACTCGTACAGAGTTTGACAATTTTGCCAAATACAGAAGAAATGAACAACAACAACAACAACAACAACAAAAAAGTCGCAAAAGAGAAAAGAATTTCATCAGTGAGGAAAAAAAAAAAAGAGACCGGATTCTTTTGCCAAGAGAATAATCGTTACTGCAGAAAGTTGTTGTTTCTGTCCCAAACTGTGGATCAGAACCGCTACGGATGCATTACACTCAAAAAGGTAAAAAGATTGCTGTCTCGTTTCATATCAATTCATTAAAGACAGGAATATTTGGGAAAGCTGTGATTATTATAGTCGTGTTTTGTTCTTGGCGCACGCTGGAAGCTAATTAGTCGATTATTTGCTGTAATCTGTTACGAGGTTTCGCACAATGGGCTTGGGTGTGTGCACGACGGGCTGACAGCCGCTGCTATGCTAATGACGAGGTGTTGGAAGTGTAACGGCGCTAATTGTGATAAGGTGGGTGTTAGAAGACCGCTGGAACTTTGGCTTCTTTGGCAAAAATGTTTCACACCCAGGTGTCACCCATAGCGTCTACACGCCTGGGAGATGATTAGTATTATTTATTTATTTATTTATTTATGCTTAGCTTGAATTTTTTTTACTTTGGGTTCGAAAATGTGTTTTGCCCAGGGATCAATGCTGGGCCCGTTTCGTCTTAACGGAAAGTAAAATTGCAACGCCTTTTCCTTTTGGATTCGCCCGACACAAGGGGGCGCCCTTGTGGACGAATCCGAGATCCACTGCTCTAGACGTGTCCGGTTGAATCTAACCCGTTGGCGTATTATTGAAACGTCTCGTGTTTTAGTATGTTAATAGTCGCGCTTCTCCGACGACGGAATGACTTTCGCTGTTCCGACAAAAAGAAGCGCGTTTGCCGTTCTCGTTAACGTCCTGATAACTGCGGTGCCTCAGACATGATTCTTCTGAAGTGATTGATCAATGATTGCAGTCATGAGATTCCCGCGTCCGTTGTTTGGCTAATAAACGGCGGCGACGTGCTGGGTCAGGTCTGGCGTGTCAGGGGAAACGTGCGGCGATAAATAAGCAGATCTCGGCATTGCTTGTAAAAGCCGTCGTTGCGGATTTGCGCTCGTCTTTATGGCAGACGATCCGGAACAGACAGAGTTGTCGAGTCTGGATTGTGTAACGGTTGACCTTTAGCTTAGCGGCTGTCCGTGTAACGCCGGTGAGAAAAGGTGAGAGGGGGAAAAAAAAGAAGCAAATGAATATCGGAGCTGATTTGAATGCATGCAGCGACGTTGGCTGTTCAGCAGAAGTAGCTGTTCAGGTTATTACTGACAGGCACCTCTCGCCGTCTCTTCGCTGCTGACTCCGGTGAACGATCGCATTATTGCCGCAAATCAAGAGGACCAGGAGACGTGACCGGAGCCGTCCTGGGAGAGTTTAAACTGGAACATCGGTGCGTGCAACAGATCTGCACATCAGTGAGAGCTGCTTCACAGGCGTGAGAACTAAACCCGCCTGCTTTTAGCTATCAGAAAAAATAAAAGAAACCTACGAGCCTGCAGGGGGCGCTGCAAGAACATAGCCGGGCCAAATAGGACTAACAAAACATGAGTAAAAGTGGGAGTCAAAGCCAAAGAAATAATCACAATCAACAAGAAGCAAAAAAAAATGTCTTTTTTTTGTAGTATGCATTGATTGGACTTGATTATAAGTGTTGTGTGTGTGTGTGTGTGTGTGTGTGTGTGTGTGATGAATAATATGATTTGTGTTTTTCTGGTGCTAAATTGCAAGTTGATATTGAATTTGGAGCCATTGTAGGTGCATCGAATGACAGCATACTTTTATTTTTACGCAACAAAGCGCTTCCGTATAACCGAAACACCGTATCACCAGTTTACATGGAAAAGCAACCGGAACACAATTCTTAAAGGAGCCACGTCCCATATTTTACACTTCAAACCACCAATAAACAAATAACATTGTAATGAACAAGAAATTCCTATTAAAAGTAAAAATATATATTAAATAATCAATCATTTAATTAAAGGGAGAGATTTTGAGAGAAATGTATATAATTATAACATCTGTTACAGTTAGTTACAGTTATATATATATATATATATATATATATATATATCTGATGGGAATGGAGTGTATCTGTAGTGTATAGGAGCAGTGTGTCCAGGAGTGCGCCTCTGACAGTCTGGTGGACATTTATTATGAGCCGAGCGTAAGGCGCGGGAATTATGTAGCCCGTAAAACATGGCCGAGTCCATAATGAAAACGGGACCTTGAGACTGAACAATCACTGCCTGAAATGTCAGGCGGACTTATGAGGTGAGCGACAGGGCCGTCTCCCAGCGGCGTCCTTCAGATAACCAGAGCGCGCCGACCAATCGCCTCCTCCGTTTACTCGCCTCGTATTTAATTAACCGCGTTCATCTTTCCGTCCCGCGCTCATCGTCGTCCGTCAGCCGAGAGCCAGGACGCGGTAGGGTGGACATCAGGTGTTTAGGATCAAAACTTCAGGAGAGGCGGAGCTACAACTCTGACTGACTCTATTCATTCAATATATCTCACTAATGTAGTTCACACCGCTGAAACACTGCATTGGGTGTTCATAACACTGCACAGGGCACTCATGAACACTCCATACAAAGTGCACAATATGTATATTAAGTGTGTTAAACTTTTAACTGCTTAATAGTATCTCTGTAAAACTGCTTTTTTCTTTGCCACTAGATGGCGCTAGGAGGGTGTGCAGTGAAATGCTAGCGCAAGAAAAAATTATTATTATTAAAAAAAAAAAAAAAAAAAATAAATATATATATATATATATATATATATATATATATATATATATATTATATATATATATTACCTGTATTCCAAGATTGTCAACCTATTGTAAACTATATTGTATTAAAAAAAAATAGAAATATTAAAAAAATAAAATTATATATATATATATATATATATATATGTGTGTGTGTGTGTGTGTGTGTGTGTGTGATGGGTTGGCATTCCATCCAGGGTGTATCCTGCCTTAATGCCCATAGACGCCTGAGATAGACACAGACTCCCCGTGACCCGATGGAAGATCGGATATAAGCGCTAGAAGATAGAAGATGAAGATGAAGAAGATATATATAAATATATAATTAATTTCTAACTTTTTTATTTTTAATATTTTTTTAATACAACATCTTTTACAATAGGTTCAACATAGTCACGCCTTGTAATCGCCTGACACAAGGGGGCGCCCTTCTGGAAAAATCCGAGATCTGCTGCTCTAGACGTGTCCGATTGAATCTAACCGGTTGATTTGGCGGCGTATTATTGAAACGTCTCGGGTTTGAGTATTTTAATAGTCGCGCTTCTCCGATGACGGAATGACTTTCGGCGTTACAGTGTCGGGAAACAGTGTTTTTCGTTACTGATAAGCGAACAAAGTAAGAAAAAAAAAACCCAAAACGCTTGTTCGTAACAGACTCGTACTTTTTCCCCCTCGAGTGCGTTACGCGTTTGTGTTGTGCGAGACTCTGTAAGAAGGTCACGATGCGGCGGAAGGTGTTAAAACAAAAAACAAACACACAGCGAGTATTAAAGTGCACTGTAATACATTTTCACCCTGACTAGTTTGGCCCGGAAAGACATTAATCTTAAACGTTGCCTGGAGCTGCTTGACCAACAGGAAGACTCGCTGGCTGTTTGTGCGAGATAAAGAGAGTTAATCCTGAGCCGTCTCATTTACACACCGTGTGTGTGTGTGTGTGTGTGTGTACGCCGAGCTCTCCGTACGCTTGCACACGTGTACGATGGTCGGACGCGTGGACCTGCGTTCTTTAATCGTCGCACGTGTGTGGATTTGCGTCGTTTTAGCATAAATGCAGCGAGTTTTATGCATATCGTACATGCAGCGAACTTTTTTTTTTCTTCCTTCTCCTAAACGACGCCATTTGAACTCCTGCAGTGAGACAGATTGCACTTTGGCACCGCCACAAGACACGCATTCATCACACGCTAGTTAACAGAGAAGAGCGCGCGCGACGGCGATGCTTTATTTTTCTATACTTTCAGCGCGAGCCGTGTTACGGCGTTACGAGATTTCATTGCGAAATAAACGAATCCCTTCGCATGATGACGATCTGATGCAGGTTCATTTCGGAAACCTGTTTTTTTTTTTTTTCGAGAGGCTTTGAAACGCTTTTTTTTCCCCCCCAGAATGCTAACTTAAAGCGCCCCCTAGTGGACATGCAGTTACTTTTATAAAGTCGTTGACAAGTCGCACCGTTTTATTACATTTTGAATAGCGTCATTTATTATCTGTAACCTATTACATTTCCAAAGTTACTTTCCCATCGCTGCACATTATATAATGTTAAATGCACGTCTGTTTTTTTTATGTTTAGGGTTTGGAATCGAAAATACAAATTCGGATATTTAAGATATATTTAAGAAAATTTCGGTTCCTCTTATTGATTCCAGGCTGCATTATTATTATTCTTTTTTTTTTTTTTTTTTTTTACCTGGCAATCTGCCAGGACCTTCCACACATCCAATCTGCCAGGACCTTATATGGTAATCTAAACATCAGTGTACAAGATGGACCGTCTCGTGGCCTGAACTTCAGGGTCTTGGGGGTTTGCGGTGTTTAAGGTTTTGCTGGCGCCAGATGATTCTCGTCTGCTTCTCGTGCCTCGGGGACTTTTATTTTATTTTTTATTTTACCTTCTGGTCGACTCGGATTCTCATTAAAGCGCTGGTGTTTTTCGCACCTTGCGTTTCGCCTTGTATGTGTTATTTACAGGGTTGCTAACAGGAGCGCGGGAAGCCCTGAAAAGTGAAATGGTAAAAACCGAAGACGAAGCTACGTGTAATTAT
>JACRUU010000015.1:12949172-12954172 GCA_030449085.1 Kryptopterus vitreolus | reverse complement strand
CATGGGGCAGCGAAGGTGTACCTGCGGCGACGTCGGGGGTCTGTACGCTGAAATATAAAGTGTCTTACTGAAGGCGCGACGGAAAATCATATCACGTCAAAAACGTGCTGAATAAATAATGGTTTGTGTATATAAAAAAATTAATAAATAAATAAATATATATATAAAAATACATTAGGGCTGTCAGTAGATTATACTAAATGTAACAGATGTTATAATTATATACATTTCTCTCAAAATCTCTCCCTTTAATAAAATGATGGATTATTACATTTTTCTTTTACCCTGGAAATGATTATTTTAATATGAATTTCTTGTTAATTACGATGTTACTTTGTTTAGTGGTGTATATTGGAAATATTGGAAATATTGGAAATATTGGACATGGCTCCTTTAAGAATTGTGTTCCGGGATGGAGGGATCGGGATGGAGGGATGAGGATGGAGGGATCAGGATGGATGGATGAGGGATCAGGATTGAGGGATTGGGATGGAGGGATCAGGATTGAGGGATGAGGGATCGGGATGAAGGGATGCGGGATGGAGTGATGCGGGATGGAGGGATTAGGGATCGGGATAGATGGATGGGGATGGAAGGATGAGGATGGAGGGATGAGGATGGATGGATGAGGGATCAGGATTGAGGGATTGGGATGGAGGGATGAGGGATGCGGGATGGAGGGATGCGGGATGGAGGGATTAGGGATCGGGATAGATGGATTGGGATGGAAGGATAAGGATGGAGGGATGTGGGATAGGGATGGAGGGATTAGGGATTGGGATGGAAGGATGAGGGTGGAAAGATACGGGATCGGGGTAGAGGGATGCGGGATGGCGGGATTAGGGATCGGGATAGATGGATTGGGATGGAAGGATGAGGATGGAGGGATGTGGGATAGGGATGGAGGGATTAGGGATTGGGATGGAAGGATGAGGGTGGAAAGATACGGGATCGGGGTAGAGGGATGCGGGATGGCGGGATTAGGGATCGGGATAGATGGATTGGGATGGAAGGATGAGGATGGAGGGATGCGGGATCGTGATGGAGGGATTAGAGATCGGGATGGATGGATTAGGATGGAGGGATGAGGGCGGAGGGATCAGGATGGAGGGATGAAGAGAGACGGCTGATGTTTTCTCATTATTGTAGAGATGTTTTCTCTCGTCACTGACGTCGGAGCGAAACCACGTGACGCAGTAGTAGTAGTTAGTAGTAACGCTATTTATAAACGCTTGTTCCCACAAACACACACACACCACACACACACACACACACACACACACACACACACACACACACACACACACGACTTGTATCTGAATGCACATTTGGCATTTCAGGTCATAAACAATGAAGTCGGAGATGCAATAAACAAGATTTATATAAAATATAAAATATAAAACACTTAAATGTGTTTCTGTGGAATTTTAGGAAGCACAAGAAATCTTGGCGTTAATACACTCCGCTCTCTTTACGGAAACGGAAACATCCCATCCTAAAAAACAACACGCTCCAAAAACAAACAGATGGAAAATGTGTGTGTGTGTGTGTGTGTGTGTGTACACTGTGTTTCATTATAAAACCCCTCTGAGAGAACAAGCTGTTCCTCCAACTCGCAGTGAGTTTTTAAAGCCCGACGTCGCTTGATGTTGAATGATAGGCGTGTTGTCATTGTGCGGCGATTTCCGTGTGCTGTTTTACCCGATAATACTACATAATACTAACAGATGTTATAATTCTATACATTTCTCTCAAAATCTCTCTCTTTAATAAAATTATTGGTTATTTAATGTTTATTTTTCTCTGTTTTTTTTTCTCAATTTCTTGTTAATGACAATGTTTATTAGTTTAGTGTTGGTTTGAAGTGTAAAATATGGGACGTGGCTCCTTTAAGAATTGTGTTCCGGTTGCTTTTTCCATATAAACTGGTGATACGGTGTTTAGGTTATACGGAAGCGCTTTATTGCGTTCAGTAAAAATGCGCTTTATTGCAGTAATACGGATTTGGGAATGCGATGCGCTTGCGTAAGGTTCCATACGGTAATATACACTAATATAGTGAGGAGATCGTACCTGTTGCAGAGGTATCGAGATGGAGGGATCGGGATGCAGGGATGTGTGTGGAGGGATTGGAATGGAAGGATGAGGGCGGAGGGATCGGGATGGAAGGATGAGGGCAGAGGGATCGGGATGGAGGGATGAGGATGGAGGGATGGATGTGGAGGGATTGGGATGGAGGGATGAGGGCAGAGGGATCGGGATGGAGGGATGTGTGTGGAGGGATTGGGATGGAGGGATGAGGATGGAGGGATGGAGGATGGAGGGATCGGGATGGAATGGAGGGATGAGGGATGGAGGGATGAGGATGGAGGGATCGGGATGGAAGGATGAGGGCAGAGGGATCGGGATGGAAGGATGAGGGCAGAGGGATCGGATGGGATGGAGGGAGGGATGGAGGGATGGATGGAAGGATGGGATGAGGGATGGGATGGAGGGATGAGGGATGGAGGGATCGGGATGGAAGGATGAGGATGGAGGGATGGGATGGATGTGAGGGATCAGGATTGAGGGATTGGGATGGAGGGATGAGGATGGAGGGATCGAGATGGAAGGATGAGGGCAGAGGGATCGGGATGGAAGGATGAGGGCGGAGGGATCGGGATGGAAGGATGAGGGCGGAGGGATCGGGATGGAGGGATGAGGATGGAGGGATTGAGATGGAAGGATGAGGGCAGAGGGATTGGGATGGAGGGATGAGGATGGAGGGATCGAGATGGAAGGATGAGGGCAGAGGGATCGGGATGGAGGGATGTGTGTGGAGGGATCGGGATGGAAGGATGAGGGCAGAGGGATCGGGATGGAGGGATGTGTGTGGAGGGATCGGGATGGAGGGAGGGATGAGATGAATGGAGGGATTGAGATGGAAGGATGAGGGCAAAGGGATTGGGAATGAAGGATGAGGGCAGAGGGATTGGGATGGAGGGATGAGGATGGAGGGATCGAGATGGAAGGATGAGGGCAGAGTGATCGGGATGGAGGGATGTGTGTGGAGGGATCGGGATGGAGGGATGGGATGGGGGATGGAGGGATCGAGGATGGAGGGATCGGGATGGAAGGATGAGGGCGGAGGGATGTGGATGGAGGGATCGGGATGGAAGGATGAGGGCGGAGGGAAAAAAAGAACCCAATAATGAAAGAAGAATATGTGACATCATAAGTGCGTTAACACGGTCACGTTCACACATAACGTTATTTTTTTGTTCCCTTCACACATTTCTCGTTGTCATGACGTAATTCTTCGTAGCGTACATCTTTACACCCTTATCATTCTTAATTTCCCGTTGCCAGGGCAATTAATTAGCCTCTCATGTTGCTCGTTAGCCCCGCGGCGTTCCTCCTCGCCTTGCGTCCTCGCCCCCGGATTTACCCATAATTTCACATAATGCCTTCTGCCGCCGGTGTGATTCCTGCGATTTGTATAAGATCATTACACATCACACTGCGCCAGGTGGATTTAATACGCGTGGGTTAGGACATGCGCGTCGCCCGTACAGTAACGACACTTATGCGATGCGGGGGGGGGGGGGGGGGGGGGGGGGGTTGGGGGATTGGGGGGGGGCGCCGCTTGTTTATTAAGGTACATAAATTATTAAATTATTAAGGTACATAAACAACCGCTTGTTTATTAAGGTACATAAATAGTACATAAATAAATGTTTGTGATATCACACATTAATCACAAGGTCATTTAAGGTTATATGCGCAAACACACAGTGAGGAGGTCATCGTACATCTCTTGTCTCGTATTTCGCCTTGAGGGCAGCCCAGGCCTTTTAGGTGTTGGCCTCTGGACCCGAAGATCACGGGTTCAAATCCCACCACCACCAAGTTGCCACTAGTGGGAGCCCTTGAGCAAGGCCCTTAATCCTCAATTTCTCCGTTCTGGATAAGAGCGTCTAATGCTTCATACTGTAAATGTAAACATCGTGGCTCGGTGTGGTGTTTTTTTCATTCATTCATTCATCATTCATTCATCTTTTAGCACTTTATCCGATCTTCCCTCGGGTCACGGGGAGTCTGTGTCTATCTCAGGCGTCTATGGGCATTAAGGCAGGATACACCCTGGATGGAATACCAACACATCACACACACACACACACACACTAGATGCCAATCAACCTACCGTGCATGTTTTTGGACCGGGGGAGGAAAACCGGAGAACCCGGAGAAAAAAAACCCCCTGAGGCACGGGGAGAACATGCAAACAAACTCCACACACACATGACCGAGACGGGACTCGAACCCGGACCCTGGCGGTGTGAGGCGAACGTGCTAACCACTAATCCCCATACCATAAATCGATACGTATTTCTTATTCCTTTAATAAAATGATGGATTATTTAATATTTATTTTACTCTGGAAATCTTTTAATATACATTTCTTGTTTATTACAATGTTATTTATTTAGTGGTGGTTTGAAGTGTAAAATATGTTACGTGGCGTTATAACACGCCTTAATAACATTAGTGGAGTTAAAGAGAACTTTGACTGTGAGAAACACATGAGGTGTGTGAGATCTCAGGTGTTCAGGTTTACAGTGATGGTCAAAGAGACTGCGAGACCAAGTCTGTGTGTGTGTGTGTGTGTGTGTGTGTGTGTGTGTGTGTGTGTGTGTGTGTGTGTGTGTGTGTGTGTGTGTGTGTGTGTGTGTGTGTGTGTGTGTGTGTGTGTGTGTGTTTTGTCTCAGGAGTAGAAAGTGAATCACAGCGTTTTTAAAGACTGATATTTGGTTTAAACGTTCGCTTTTAAACATTGCAAATGGAAAGCTAACAATCCCTAATGCCTTATTACAGCGGTGTGTGTTTTAAACTCCAGTGCACTGGGTAGATGTTTCGGATGAAGAGCGATGCGCAGTGCTCAGTGCAGACGTGTGTATCAGCAGTTATGGGTGGAAAGCTCGTTGCAGGACGGACAGTTTGTCAATAGAACAGATTTCTAT
>JACRUU010000015.1:12934172-12944172 GCA_030449085.1 Kryptopterus vitreolus | reverse complement strand
AACACCAGTAATACTATCACTATTACCGCAGTATGACCATCACATATTCGGCATCAACACTATCAACATCATGATCACCATGCATCACCAACATCTTCATCATCAACACATCATCAGCATCATCACCATCACACCATCACATCTTCACCATCAACACCATCATCATCCACAACATCAGTCACCATCAACACCATCATCACCAACATCTTCATCATCAACACCATCAGCATCATCAACACCAACATCGTCACCATCAACACCATCATCACCAACATCTTCATCATCAACACCATCAGCATCATCATCACCATCATCGCACCAATCACCCATCATCATCACCATCATCATCATCAACACCATCATCACCACATCATCATCACCAACATCTCATCATCATCAACACCATCAGCATCATCAACACCAACATCGCTCATCACACCAACATCATGATCACAACATCAATCACCATCAACACCATCAGCATCATCAACACCAACATCGTCACCATCAACACCATCATCACCAACATCTTCACCATCAACACCATCAGCATCATCAACACCAACATCTTCACTATCAACACCATCATCACCAACATCTTCACCATCAACACCATCAGCACCATCACATCATCAAACAACCATCATCATCACCATCAATCATCAACACCATCATCCATCATCATCATCATCACCACACTTCATCAACACCATCAGCATCATCAACACCAACATCATCACCACAACACCAACACCATCATCATCATCATCACATCATCATCATCATCATCACATCAACACCTTCATCATCATCACCATCATCATCAACACCAACATCGTCACCATCAACATCATCATCACCAACATCTTCATCATCAACACCATCAGCATCATCATCACCAACACCATCAACCATCATTCAACCCCACATCACCATCCATCAACATCACCATCATCAGCACATCATCACCAACATCGTCTTCATCACCAACATCACCATCAACACACCATCAGCATCATCACATCACCAACACCATCAGCATCACAACATCAACATCATCATCAACACCATCATCACCAACATCTTCATCATCAACACCATGAGCATCATCAACACCAACATCTTCACCATCAACACCATCAACATCATCATCGTCACAACATCAACTTCATCATCCATCAACACCATCATCAACACCAACATCTTCACATCATCCATCACCATCAGCATCATCAACACCAACATCGTCACCATCACACCATCATCACCAACTCTTCATCCATCATCACATCATCACATCTCATCATCATCACCATCACATCATCAGCATCAACACCATCAACACCATCATCATCAACACCAACATCGTCACCTATCAACATCATGATCACCAACATCTTCACCATCAACACCATCAGCATCATCAACATCATCATCATCAACACCAACACATCACACATCATCCATCGACCATCACACCATCACATCATCACACATCACATCATCACAACATCACAACATCACAACATCACACCATCACATCATCACACCACCATCACACATCACATCACCATCACAACATCAACACATCACCATCACCATCATCACCACATCACCATCATCACCAACATCTCACCATCACCTCATCAACATCAACACCATCACATCATCATCATCAACACCAACATCGTCACCATCAACCACCATCATCACCAACATCTCATCACACACCATCACATCAAACACCATCATCGTCAACCCATCAATCACCATCATCAACACATCACATCAACATCTCACCATCACATCAACCATCATCATCATCACCATCTTCACATCAACCATCACATCATCACAGCATCAACACATCATCAACACCATCAGCATCATCAACACCAACATCCAACATCACGTCACTCCCCATCAACACCATCATCACCAACATCTTCATCATCAACACCATCAGCATCAACACCACACATCATCAACACCAACATCATCAACCACCACCAACACCAACACCATCACATCATCATCAATCATCATCATCATCATCACACACCATCAGCATCATCAACACCAACACCAACATCATCACCATCAACATCACCATCAACACCATCACATCACATCAACCACATCTTCATCATCAACACCATCAGCATCATCAACACCAACATCGTCACCATCAACACCATCATCAACCAACATCTTCATCATCAACACCATCAGCATCATCAAACACCAACATGTCACCCATCTTCACCATCAACACGTCATCATCATCAACACAACATCATCACCATCATCATCATCAACCAACATCTTCATCATCAACACCATCAGCACCATCAGCATCATCAACACCAACATCGTCACTATCAACATCATGATCCATCAACACCATCATCATCACATCACCCATCATCCATCATCACCAACACCCTTCAACACCATCACCATCGTCATCATCACCAACATCGTCACCATCAACACCATCATCAACAACATCTCACCATCACCATCAACACCATCAACATCATCAACAACATCAACACACACATCACCATCACAACACAACATCATCACCAACATCTTCACCATCAACACCATCACATCATCAACATCACCATCATCATCACCAACATCTTCACCATCAACACCATCAGCATCATCAACACCAAACATCTTCACTATCAACATCATGATCACCAACATCTCATCACCATCAACACCAACATCTTCACCATCAACACCATCAACATCATCACACAATCATCATTGTCACATCAACATCGTCACATCATCAACATCATCATCACCAACATCTTCATCATCAACACCATCAGCATCATCAACACCAACATCGTCACTATCAACATCATGATCACCAACATCTTCACCATCAACACCATCACCATCAAACACCAACCTCGTCACCATCAACATCATTCATCACCATCATCATCATCAACACCATCAACACCATCACATCAATCACTCAACATCATCACCATCAATCGTCACCACATCACCATCAACACCAACCATCATCATCACCAGCACAATCATCAACACCACATTGTCAACTATCAACACCATCATCAGCAACATCTCACCATCAAACCATCATCATCATCAAAACACAACATCTCACATCAACCATGATCACCATCTTCACCATCAACACCATCAGCATCATCAACCAACCACTCGTCACCATCAACCACCATCATCACCAACATCTTCAATCATCAACACCATCAGCATCATCAACACCAACATCGTCACCATCAACATCATCATCACCAACATCTTCACCATCAACACCATCAACATCATCACACAACAACATCGTCACCATCAACACCCATCATCACCAACATCTTCATCATCAACACCATCAGCATCATCAACACCAACATTGTCACTATCACCTATCAATCTTCACCATCACACCATCGTCATCATCACCAACATCGTCACCATCAATCACCATCATCACACATCATCACATCACATCATCACCATCAACACCATCATCACCAACATCTTCATCATCAACACCATCAGCATCATCAACACCAACATCGTCACCATCAACACCACCATCACCAACACCATCATCACATCATCAACATCATCATCACCAACATCTTCACCATCAACACCATCAGCATCATCATCACCAACAACATCACCATCAACACCATCATCCACCAACATCATTCATCATCAACACCATCAGCATCATCAACACAACAACATCGTCAACACCATCAACACACAACATCAACAACATCAACAACAACAAATCAGCATCATCACTCGTCATCACCAACATCATTCATCATCAACACCATCAGCATCATCAACACCAACATCGTCACCCTCAACACCATCACCATCACCAACACCATCATCATCACCATCATCACATCTTCATCATCAATCACCATCAGCATCATCAACACCAACATCGTCACTATCAACATCATGATCACCAACATCTTCACCATCAACACCATCAACATCATCAACACATCATCGTCATCATCACACACCATCAAAACACATCATCAACACCATCATCACCAACATCTTCACCATCAACACCATCAGCATCATCGTCATCAACACCAACATCGTCACCATCAACACCATCATCACCAACATCTTCACCATCAACACCATCAGCATCATCAACACCAACATCTTCACTATCAACATCATGATCACCAACATCTTCACCATCAACACCATCAGCATCATCAACACCAACATCGTCACCATCAACACCATCATCACCAACATCTTCATCATCAACACCATCAGCATCATCAACACCAACATCTTCACTATCAACATCATGATCACCAACATCTTCACCATCAACACCATCAACATCATCAACAACATCAACAACATCATCACCACCATCATCACCCAACACATCATCATCACATACCATCACATATCACCAACACCATCAACACCATCATCATCGTCATCAACACCATCATCAGCAACATCTTCACCATCAACACCATCAGCATCATCAACATCTTCACATCAACATCATGATCACCAACATCTTCACCATCAACACCACAACCATCACCATCGTCACCATCAAACACCATCACACCAACATCTTCTCATCACACCCATCATCACAACACCACACATCATGTCACCAACATCATCACACCATCAGCATCATCAACCACCACATCGTCACCATCACACACATCATCACCAACATCATCATCAACAGCCATCACATCATCATCAACACCATCAGCATCATCATCACCAACATCTTCACCATCAACACCATCATCATCAACACAACATCGTCACCATCAACACCATCACCATCGTCATCATCACCCCCATCACCATCAACACAACAGTCACATCACCCCATCATCACCACATCTTCACCATCACACCATCAGCATCATCACAACATCACCTATCAACACATCACGTCATCAACACCACACATCGCATCACCAACTCTTCACAATCACCATCAACACCATCACATCGTCACTATCACCATCACCAACATCTCATCAACACCATCATCACCACATCAACCATCACATCATCAACACATCGATCATCATCATCACAATCATCATTCACCATCACCATCACCATCATCATCTACCATCATCACCATCACAACATCACCATCACATCATCATCATGACTTCAACATCATCATCACAACATCATCATCAACACCATCACCATCATCATAACCACCATCTTCACCATCAACACCATCACCATCATCACCAACATCACCACCAACATCACCACCATCACCACCATCAACACTATCACACATCACCACCATCAACACATCATCACACAACATCACCAACATCATTCATCACCATCAACACCATCATCACCAACATTTTCACCATCAACACCATCACCCACATCAGTACCATCATCATCATCATCATCACCGACATTAACACCTACACCATGACCATCACCATGATCATCATCATCACAACATTAATACTATCAGCAGTATAACCTTCACATCTTCAACACCACCATAATCACCTTCAATTTGACCAACATCATCGCCATCAACACTGCAACATCACCATCATCATCACCGACATTAACACCATGTGCACCGTGAGCATCATCATATAGACTATGAATATCACCAACACTAGGAGCATCAACACCAACAACATCACAAACACCAGCACCAACGTGACTCTGTCCATGACCTGGTTGTCCTTCAAACTGCAAAGGGAACTGCACGGTGTGTAGATGGAGGAGGAACCTGGCAGGATGGAAAGCGCAGTGTAGGAGATCATCTGAATAAAATAAAGGAGGTTGGCGTGCAGGAAACAGAAGCAATCACGCAGTGAGGACGATTTAGATGAAAGTGATACTCGGTGATGGAGAACGTGCGAGAAGGTTCATCTGGTGCAGTTCAAATGAAAGGTGCAGATTAAAGATGAACAAGGCGTCTTCATCGTCAGGGAGCGTCGGGGAAAGAACCAGGGCGGATTTACATCATCACCTCGACAGTCAATGCACGAACGTACGCGGAAACACTTTTCCTCCTCTTGTTGAAAAGGTGATGAAACAATTCTCCAGGATGATTACGCGTCGCACTGCAGAGCAAACGCAGATCAACACAGTGGCCAAGAAACACTCTGGATCTCAGCCTCATTAAGACCGTCCTCCTTAACGAGGAATGAACAATAATTATTCAAAGTGCTTGTTTATATTGATGATGCCATTATTTCACCATTTACAAAATCACCATCATCATTATCACCGATATTTTTACAGACCGCCGTGCCATCATAAGCACCATCACAATCACTCATCACCACCACCCTCAACACCACCACAAACGCCATCATCACCATCACCGACACCACTATCTGCAACCGTTACTGTCACAAGCATCACCATCATCACTGTCACCAACAAGAACATCATGACCGCCATCGTCACCATCACCACCAACTTCACTGTCACTAGTTAATCATAATCCACTGTCGCTGCTACATCACCACCGTCTATAACCACTATCACCATCATTACAATCATCGCCTCTATCAATATCACCATTGACACAATTACAGTCACCAACATCAATACAATCATCAGCAGTACCACTATCACCACTGACACAATTACCATCACCAACATCAATACAATCATCAGCAGTACCACTATCACCACTGACACAATTACCATCACCAACATCAATACAATCATCACCAGTACCACTATCACCTCTGACACAATTACCGTCACCAACATCAATACAATCATCACCAGTACCACTATCACCACTGTCACAATTACCATCACCAACATCGCTTTTATCATCATCCACTGTCACTGTTAGCATCACCACTCTCACAGTACAATCACCACCAGGTGACCAACACTATCACAGCCAGCACTATCACCGTCTATAACCACTAACACCACGCCACAATCACCATCATTACAATCATCACCACAACCACTATCACCACTAACACAATTACCATCACCACCATCATTACAATCATCACCACAAAGACTATCGCCACTAGCACAATTACCATCAGTGTCACATGACCATCACCAGTATCACTATCAACGCAACCACTATCACTATCACCGCAACCACTATCACCACCATCACTATCACCATCACCACCATCACTATTAATTACAACCACCATCACTATCACCACTATCTCTATCACCATCACCACCATCACTATCACTGCAACCACTATCTTATCACTATCACCACCATCACCTTCACCACAATCACTATCACCACTATCTCTATCACTATCACTGCAACCACTATCTCTATCACTATCACCATCACCACCATCACTATCACTGCAACCACTATCTTATCACTATCACCACCGTCACCATCACCGCAATCACTATCACCACTATCTATCACTATCACTGCTACCACAATCTCTATCTATGACGTATCACTATCAACATCATCACTATCACTATTACCATCACTATCACCATCACAGTCTATCACAATATTGATACTATTTTGTGTTGTGTTGTGAATGGTGATCTTCAGTTCACACCAGTAATCTAGTGTTCTGTTCTACACCGGTTGATGAAATTGACTTTAATGACTGGACCGATTCCTCCACATGGAACTGTGATGTATTTGTGATGTGCTGTAAATGTGATGGTGTGTTTGAAGCTCCCGTGTGGAGAGCAGCTGAGCAGAGTTTTATTCCTGCTCTGGAAAAGGAAATCTCTGGGGACACTGAGATCTCCGCAGGTGCTACGCTCATGAAATTTGTCCTTTATATAATGACACAGAAGGTCAGAGGTTACGGCGGGATCAGGAGGGGCGCGCCTCAGAGGAGCGGCGTAATAAATCTGATGAATATTACACACGATCGCCGCAGCAGGAGACCACGTTCAAACACTTTCCTGTCTCTCCGCTTTGTCCTCTCTCTCTCTCTGTGTGTGTGTGTGTGTGTGTGGGTGTGTGTGTGTGTGTGTTGTGTGTGTGTGTGTGTGTGTGTGTGTGTGTTTTCGTCCTCATTTATTTCACTTAACCGGCCAAATAAGAAGATTATGACTGAGGAATATTTGATGAAGCCACAGGGAAGCATTATAGCACATTTTGTTCTCTCCAGCCCTTCAGACACTTCCAACTGTGAATAAGTATTTACACCCCAATAATATCCTGTTATTCCCCCATTTAATGTTCATATTAAAAAAATAGGGATTATTTAGGAGTTTGTTTGTTTTGTTTGTTTGTTTTGTTTGTTTGTTTCTAAAAATGTTCATTTCTATAGAGATAGACAGATAGACAGACAAATAGACAGACATACAAGACAGACAGATAGATAGATAGATAGATAGATAGATAGATAGATAGATAGATAGATAGATAGATAGAATGACAGATAGATAGACAGACAGACAGACATACAGATAAGTGAACATATAGCAATAATGTAATGATTGTCAACAATGTGGCTTGTTTATTTCAGTTAAAAAAAAAAATATATATATATATAAATAGCATGAAAAAAATCAATAATCTTTTTTTTGTAGATGAATAGGTTTGACTTAAATAATCTAAAAAATCTATAAATAAATACATGTTTATATATATATATATATATATAATATATATATATATATATATATATTATATATATATATATATAGCCCCTGATATCACGTACTCCTCCACACACAGCCATCAGATTCGTCTCATGTCATGTGATTACAATGGGAGAGATGGAATGTTGGGAAGTGTAAGTAACAGAGAGATAGACAGATGTGAGTTTCAGATCGTGTGTGTGTGTGTGTGTGTGTGTGTGTGTGTGTGTGTGTGTGTGTGTGTGTGGGTGTGTGTGTTTGTAGACTTGACTGACACATCATTTCCTGCGTGCGATGCCTGCGCCTCCTCACCTCCACCTGCCTGCGCCATTTTACTTTAATGGAATTAAAATTTCAATTTCCAGAGCAGAGATCATGATGGAGAGAGAGAGAGAGAGAGGGAGAGAGAGGAGAGAGGGATGGGTTTTTGTGTGTTGGTGGGGGGGGGGGTTAATGGTGTATCCTGGCTGCATCCCCGATCCCATTTCCAGCATCTCGCCTGGTGTCGGCTGTCCGCTGTGACACATTAACACACAGTAAGATTTGGCTGAGAGGAACGGAGGTGGCCAGATTGGATTTCCTCCTCGGAGCAGAGCGTGATCTGATCAGTGCTGACTGGAAATCAGGGCTCGCGGTTTGAAGCACACCATGACATGATACAGCAAATACGACCAGGAGAGAGGGAGGAAAAAGGAGGAAAAGGAGAAGGATGAAGAAAGCAGGAGTGTGTGTGTGTGTGTTTGTGTGTGTGTGTGTGTGTGGAGGTGGTAATTTGTGTAGATCTTCAGAAGGTAATAATGTGGAGTATTAACAGGACCTGCATCACACAGATAACAGAGTGCCACTTTAATTCTTTCATTCATTCTTTAATCCCCCTTTCTCTGGTTAGTTGTACAGTATCTAAACTTCCACACGGGTTGATGGGAATGTTGATAAGTTGGCCGTCTGGCCGTCTAGCCGTCTGGCCGTCTACGTCTCGCACATCACATAAAGGAGGTGAGATTTAATAAAGCTGGATATAATTGTTCTTTTACTGCAGGTCATTATTCACAACATCTCTGTTCATATTTACAACCAGATCCAGTCTCACATATCCTCTCTCTCTCTCTCTCTCTCTCTCTCTCTCTCTCTCTCTCTCTCTCACTCTCTCTCATATTTACAACCAGATCCAGTCTCACATATCCTCTCTCTCTCTCTCTGTCTCACTCTCTCTCATATTTACAACCAGATCCAGTCTCACATATCCTCTCTCTCTCTCTCTCTCTCTCTGTCTCACTCTCTCTCATATTTACAACCGATCCGTCGCACATATCCTCTCTTCTCTCTCTCTCTCTCTCTG
>JACRUU010000015.1:12913365-12923365 GCA_030449085.1 Kryptopterus vitreolus | reverse complement strand
TTAAACACCCAATAACCTGAAAACTAACTCATATAAACACGCTCTAAAGTTAGTAAATAAAGAAAACTCGGGCAGAAACGCCGACACTGGAGACTCGGAGAGAAGCGAAGCTCATCTATATTTCATACAGGCCTCACAACACAAAGAGTAGCAGTGCATTCTGGGACAGGAAGTCCATAAATGTATGATGATGATGTGTTCAGGTATGATATTTAAAGCTCGACCCATGTTTCCTCATCCATCCATCCATCCATCCATCCATCCTGCACTCGTCCTTATTTACACTTCGTTACCTCATAAATAAAGTCAACGGTTTATTTTCCTCCTCACTCACGGGTTCAAATCCCAGCCAATAGAGGGGCCTAGATAGATAGATGGATGGGGGTAGGATGGATGGATGGATGATGGATGAATGTATGGATGGAGGATGGGTGTGGGGTGGGGGGGTTGTTTGTTTTTTAGTGGATGGATGTGTGGATGGATGGGTTGTGTGGATGGATGGATGGGTTGGTTGGATGTTGGTTTAGATTGATGGATGGATGGATGATGGATAGGGGGTGGTGGTTGGGATGGATAGATGGATGGGTGGATGGATGGATGGATGAGTGGGTGGGTGGTTGTTTAGATGGATGGGTGGTTAGTGGATGGATGGGGGGATGGGTTTGGTTTTTATTGATTGATGATGGATGGATGTATTTGGGGGTTGGGGGGGGTTGTGTGGATGGATGGATGGATGGATGATGGATGGATGGTGGGTGGTGTGGATATGTGATGAGGGTGGTAGATGGTTGGATGGGTGGATGGATGGATGGATGGGTGGATGGATGGATGGATAGATGGATGGATGAGTGGGTGGGTGGTTGTTTAGATGGATGGGTGGATGGGTTGGTTGGATGTTAGTTTAGATGGATGGATGGATGGGTGGATGGATGGGTGGATGAATGGGTGGGTGGATGGATGGATTGGAGATGGATGGGGGATGGATGGATGGGATGGATGGATGGGTGGGTGGTTTGTGGTTGTTTAGATGGATGGGTGGATGGGTTGGTTGGATGTTAGTTTAGATGGATGGATGGGTGGATGGGTGGTTTGGTTGGATGTTTGTTTAGATGATGGATGGATGGATGGGTGGGTGGATGGTGTTTAGATGGATGGATGGATGGATGGATGGATGGGTGTTGAATCTCAGTGGAAGTGGCCTCAGTGTTCAGCAATAAATGGGAGGAGTCTCAATCTTGAGCACCAGTGGGAGGGAGGGGCTTAGTGTTGAGCCTCAGTGGGAGGGGCATGGGTAGGAGGGGCGTAAGTGGGAGGGGCTTAGTGTTCTATATAAAGACCCCGGACGAATGCTGTCAGTGTAAATGTAAACGTGTGGCTGGGCAGCGCCGGTGTGAGATGTTTGGGATTTATGTATCCAGGATGAATGTTGGGGTGTAAATATTCATCACAGGTCCAGAGAGAACTCCTCCGTTCCCACTCGCTCAGCAGCGCTAACACTTTATGCACTTTGGAGTGTGAAGTATTTATGTCGGGGATATAAAGTTTAGCATCCTGCATAAAGCCGAGCAGCAGGGGAGCTCCGAGGCCTGATTTACAGCAGGAAGGAGGAACAGGCAAAGTGGACATTCACACACACACCACACACACACACACACACACACACACACACACACAGACTCATGGGACGTGTGATGCTGCAAAATAAGTAAGCGGAGATAATAATGCTAACGCTAACACTAACGCAGCAGCGCCGAAGATGGAAAACGTGTTATCTTGTTGTTGTTGTTGTTGTTGTTGTTGTTATTCAGAAACTCAATTCATGTGTATTTAGTGTTCATAAGCGTATCATTACTTGTACTTAAGACAAATGTCATTGCAGGAACAGGAGCTTTTACTGGAGTAGAATATGTTATTGCTCTTTTATCCTGTGATTTTAGACGGTGATGAGGAGAAAGTCCACGCCTGATGTTGATGCAGATGTTTCTCTGAAGCGCAGTAAGAGTCTCAGGAGAAAACATCATTCATATTAAAATCCCACACGACTGTAAATAATGTGAACATGAAGAGCGCGAGGCAGAACGTGGTCATGGATCTCCTCACACGGACCTCCGTAAGAGCGTCAGCATTACACACTCGTCCTGAGACATGAACATCTGGACCTGAGTATCACAGCAGTGCATCACATTTAACCAGGGTTGTGGATTCTGACCTGCTGTGAGATCATGTTTAGATGGATGGATGTCCTGGATGGATGGATGGGTGGGTGGAGGATGGAGGGGGGGGTTCTGGATCAGTGGGGTGGGTTGTTTAGATGGATGGATGGATGGATGATGGATGGGTGGAGGATAGATGCACGTGTTGGTGGTGGAGAGATGGAGATGGATAGATGGATGGAGAGATGGATGGTCATGGGTGGGTGGTGTTTAGATGGATGGATAGATGAATGATGGATGGATGTATCGATCAGTGGGTGGATGGTTGTTTAGATGGATGGATGGATGGATGGATGATGGATGGATGGATGGATGTGGGATGGTTGTTTAGATGGATGGATAGATGGTGATGGATGGTGGATGGATGGATTGTTGGATGGATGGATGGATGGATGGAATGATAGATGATGGATCTATCGGTGGGTGGATGGTTGTTAGAAGGTGATAGATGGAATGGATCGATCGGTGGATGGACTGGTTGTTTAGAGGATGGATGATGGATGTGATGATCTGGGGTGGTGTGGATGGTTGTTTAGATGGATGGATAGATGGATGATGGATCTATGGGGTGATGGTTGTTTAGATGGATGGGGATGGATGGATGGATCTATGGGTGGAGGTTGTTTAGGATGGATGGATGGATGGATGGATCGGTGGATGGATGGTTGTTTAGATGGATGGATAGATGGATGGATGGATCAATGGGTGGATGGTTGTTTAGATGGATGGATGGATGGATGGATGGATGGATGGATGGATCTATCGGTGGGTGGATGGTTGTTTAGATGGATGGATAGATGGATGATGGATGGATGGATGGATCGATCGGTGGATGGATGGTTGTTTAGATGGATGGATAGATGGATGGGTGGGTGGATGGATGGATAGATGGATGATGGATGGATGGATCGATCAATGGGTGGATGGTTGTTTAGATGGATGGATGATGATGGATAGATAATGGATGGAGGATGGATGGGTGGGTGGATGGTTGTTTAGATGGATGGATGGATGGATGGATGGATCAACTAATTGATGCTAATCACTAATTGATGCCTAGTCTTGCGCATCAATGGGAGGAGACCTAGTTTAGAGTCTCAGTGGGAGGGGCATCAGCATTGACTCCGCCCCTAAACACAAAGGTTAGTATTATAAGTTGCTCTTTGTGCAGTTACACACATTTCTACCCGTCTCTCTCCTCTCCTTTTCCCTTCTTGTTTGTTTTTTACAATTTCAGTGACAGTGTGTGGTGTGTGTGTGTGTGGTGTGTGTGTGTCAGAGGAGCTTTAACTTGAGGGTGATCTGATGGTGTGATGGTGGAGGTGTGGTAGAGAGAGAGAGAGGAGAGAGAGAGAGAGACGGAAAAGCTATAAAAGACAAACCCTGACAGCACAAGTGCGGCGTGTCACAAGTGTCAAGACGTGAACCGCATGACTTTTCAGCGCCGTCGTGCCGCTGGTTTCCTGTCGCACGTACACACGATGACGACGAGCCTTTCATGGTCAGGAAGAAGTTTGAGAGTGAAGTGTGTAGTTATATTCTAGATAGAGCTCCGACACTATGGTGTGTGTGTGTTGTGTGTGTGTGTGTGTGTGTGTGTGGTGGTTAAACTGTTGAATGCAGCCAATTAAACAGTCCTTCACTGGTTCTTCCCTGGCTTTGGTTGGGTCTTTCCCCAGGCCGGAAGAGGTTTCTCCGTGCGTGCCCGTGGGTCCTAATTAAAATATGACAGGCCCCACAGTGCACGTGTAAAAATAAGGTGAACTTAATCACGGTCTGAAAGGTCGCCGGCGCGTCTGCTGCCCAATCTAAATGAGGCGATACCAACGCGGCACAACGCGGGATGAAAAATTCATGGTGAGACGGCGAGATGTTGTGAGAAACGACGGCTGGAATAAATGGAGTAGTGTGTGTGTGTGTGTGTGTGTGTGTGTGTGTGTGGTGTGTGTGTGTGTGTGTGTGCAGGAGGACACACACTCAGCCTGCTGCTTTTATTGTGCTGCAGGACTTTTTCACTTTGCAGAGATGTGGATTTCAAATACAACACATTTATGATCAGCATCACTTCAATCTCTCAATACTGAAGTACACAATCTCTATCTACTGTCATTATACAAGTGTACACAATAATAAAAAAACACATAACTCTGTCTGGGTGTGTGTGTGTTTTATTATTGTGTACACTTGTATAATCTCTATCTACTGTCATTATACAAGTGTACACAATAATAACACAACACATTAACTCTGTGTGTGTGTGTGTGTGTGTGTGTGTTATTATTGTGTACACTTGTATAATCTCTATCTACTGTCATTATACAAGTGTACACAATAATAAAACACACACACATTAATCTGTCTGTGTGTTTGTGTGTGTGTGTGTTATTATTGTGTACACTTGTATAATCTCTATCTACTGTCATTATACAAGTGTACACAATAATAACACAACACATTAACTCTGTCTGTGTGTGTGTGTGTGGTTATTATTGTGTACAAGTGTACGTGTATAATCTCTATCTACTGTCATTACATGTGTACACAATAATAACACAATACATTAACTCTGTCTGTGTGTGTGTGTGTGTGGATTATTGTGTACACTTGTATAATCTCTATCTACTGTCATTATACAAGTGTACACAATAATAACACAATACATTAACTCTGTGTGTGTGTGTGTGTGTGTGTGTGTTATTATTGTGTACACTTGTATAATCTCTATCTACTGTCATTATACAAGTGTACACAATAATAACACAACACATTAACTCTGTCTGTGTGTGTGTGTGTGTGTGTTATTATTGTGTACACTTGTATAATCTCTATCTACTGTCATTATACAAGTGTACACAATAATAAAACACACACACCTTAACTCTGTCTTGTGTGTGTGTGTGTTATTATTGTGTACACTTGTATAATCTCTATCTACTGTCATTTATACAAGTGTACACAATAATAACACACAACACATTAACTCTGTCTGTGTGTGTGTGTGTGTTGTATTATTGTGTACACTTGTATAATCTCTATCTACTGTCATTATACAAGTGTACACAATAATAACACAACACATTAACTCTGTCTGTGTGTGTGTGTGTGTGTGTGTTATTATTGTGTACACTTGTATAAATCTCTATCTACTGTCATTATACAAGTGTACACATAATAACACAACACATTAACTCTGTCTGTGTGTGTGTGTGGTGTGTTATTATTGTGTCACACTTGTATAATCTCTATCTACTGTCATTATACAAGTGTACACAATAATAACACAAACACATTAACTCTGTCTGTGTGTGTGTGTGTGTGTGTTATTATTGTGTACACTTGTATAATCTCTATCTACTGTCATTATACAAGTGTACACAATAATAACACAATACATTAACTCTGTCTGTGTGTGTGTGTGTGTGTGTTAGTTATTGTGTTACACTTGTATAATCTCTATCTACTGTCATTATACAAGTGTACACAATAATAACACAATACATTAACTCTGTCTGTGTGTGTGTGTGTGTGTGTGTGTGTTATTATTGTGTACACTTGTATAATCTCTATCTACTGTCATTATACAAGTGTACACAATAATAACACAACACATTAACTCTGTCTGTGTGTGTGTGTGTGTGTGTGTGTATTATTGTGTACACTTGTATAATCTCTATCTACTGTCATTATACAAGTGTACACAATATAACACAACACATTAACTCTGTCTGTGTGTGTGTGTGTGTGGTGTTGTTATTATTGTGTACACTTGTATAATCTCTATCTACTGTCATTATACAAGTGTACACAATAATAACACAACACATTAACTCTGTCTGTGTGTGTGTGTGTGTTATTATTGTGTACACTTGTATAATCTCTATCTACTGTCATTATACAAGTGTACACAATAATAACACAACACATTAACTCTGTCTGTGTGTGTGTGTGTGTGTGTTATTATTGTGTACACTTGTATAATCTCTATCTACTGTCATTATACAAGTGTACACAATAATAACACAAACATTAACTCCTGTGTGTGTGTGTGTGTTTGTGTGTATTATTGTGTACACTTGTATAATCTCTATCTACTGTCATTATACAAGTGTACACAATAATAACACAACACAATACATTAACTCTGTCTGTGTGTGTGTGTGTGTGTGTGTGTGTATTATTGTGTACACTTGTATAATCTCTATCTACTGTCATTTATACAAGTGTACACAATAATAACACAACACATTAACTCTGTCTGTGTGTGTGTGTGTGGTGTGTTATTATTGGTACACTTGTAATCTCTATCTCGTCATAACAAGTGTAAACAATAATAACACAACACATAACTCTGTCTGTGTGTGTGTTGTGTGTGTGTGTGTGTATTATTGTGTACACTGTATAATCTCTATCTACTGTCATTATACAAGTGTACACAATAATAACACAACACATTAAACTCTGTCTGTGTGTGTGTGTGTGTGTGTGTTATTATTGTGTACACTTGTATAATCTCTATCTACTGTCATTATACAAGTGTACACAATAATAACACAACACATTAACTCTGTCTGTGTGTGTGTGTGTGTGTTATTATTGTGTACACTTGTATAATCTCTATCTACTGTCATTATACAAGTGTACACAATAATAACACAAAACATTAACTCCGTCGTGTGTGTGTGTGTGTGTGTGTGTGTTTATTGGTACATTGTATAATCTCTATCTACTGTCATTATACAAGTGTACACAATAATAACACAATACATTAACTCTGTCTGTGTGTGTGTGTGTGTTGTAGATGGTGTGCACATGTTGAGAATGGTTTGTGTGTGTGTGTGTGTGTGTGTGTGTGTGTGTGTGTCTGGTGTGTGTGTGTGTGTACATGTATAAAATGGGTGGAGTGTGTTGAGGACATGCTCTGAGAGACGGGTGGAGTGTGTGGAGGACATGTTCTGAGAGACAGGTGGAGTGTGTGGAGGACATGTTCTGAAAGATGGGTGGAGTGTGTTGAGGTGGAGTGTGTGGAGGACATGTCAGGTGGACTGAGAGACGTGGTGGAGTGTGAAAGAGTGGAGGAGGTGTGGACATGCTCTGAGAGATGGAGTGTGGTGGAGGACATGTCAGTGGAGTGTGTGTGAGGACATGTTCTGAGAGATGGGTGGAGTGTGTGGAGGACATGTTCTGAGAGACGGGTGGAGTGTGTTAAGGACATGCTCTGAGAGACGGGTGGAGTGTGTGGAGGACATGCTCTGAGAGAATGGGTGGAGTGTGTGGAGGACATGCTCAGAGAGACAGGTGGAGTGTGTGGAGGACATGCTTCATGTTCTGAGAGACGGGTGGAGTGTGTGGAGGACATGCTCAGAGAGACGGGTGGAGTGTGTGGAGGACATGCTCTGAGAGAATGGGTGGAGTGTGTGGAGGACATGCTCAGAGAGACGGGTGGAGTGTGTGGAGGACATGCTCAGAGAGACGGGTGGAGTGTGTGGAGGACATGCTCAGAGAGACGGGTGGAGTGTGTGGAGGACATGTTCTGTTCTGAGAGACGGGTGGAGTGTGTGGAGGACATGCTCAGAGAGACAGGTGGAGTGTGTGGAGGACATGCTCAGAGAGACAGGTGGAGTGTGTGGAGGACATGTTCTGAGAGACATGTTCTGAGAGACGGGTGGAGTATGTGGAGGACATGCTCAGAGAGACGGGTGGAGTGTGTGGAAGACATGCTCTGAGAAATGGGTGGAGTGTGTGGAGGACATGCTCAGAGAGACGGGTGGAGTGTGTGGAGGACATGTTCTGAGAGACGGGTGGAGTGTGTGGAGGACATGTTCTGAGAGACAGGGGGACAGGTGGAGTGTGTGGAGGACATGCTCTGAGAGACGGGTGGAGTGTGTGGAGGACATGTTCTGAGAGACATGGGTGGAGTGTGTGGAGGACATGTCTGAGAGCGGGTGGAGGAGTGTGTGGAGGACATGTTCTGAGAGACGGGTGGAGTGTGTGGAGGACATGCTCTGAGAGACGGGTGGAGTGTGTGGAGGACATGCTCAGAGAGACAGGTGGAGTGTGTGGAGGACATGCTCAGAGAGACGGGTGGAGTGTGTGGAGGACATGCTCAGAGAGACAGGTGGAGTGTGTGGAGGACATGTTCTGAGAGACGGGTGGAGGACATGTGAGAGTGTGTGAGGACGGGTGGATGTGTGGACATGCTCAGAGAGACAGGTGGAGTGTGTGGAGGACATGCTCAGAGAGACGGGTGGAGTGTGTGGAAGACATGCTCTGAGAGATGGGTGGAGTGTGTGGAGGACATGAGAGAGACATGGAGTGTGTGGAGGACTATTCTGAGAGAATGGGTGGAGTGTGTGGAGGACATGCTCAGAGAGACGGGTGGAGTGTGTGGAGGACATGCTCAGAGAGACGGGTGGAGTGTGTGGAGGACATGTTCTGAGAGATGGGTGGAGTGTGTGGAGGACATATTTACCCTCCTGTCCCTTTCACCACTTCACATACTGCCCCGATCTGTCCATCTCTCTCTCCTACAGCACCACCCGCCTTGTTTACACGACAACAGCGCTGATCAAAGCCTCGGCTGAGTGCGGATGGAGAAGGGTTGCTATAGCAACAGCTCATTCACAAAGACGTGTAGGAAGGACGCGCCTCATAACCGGATTTAAAAAAAAGAGTGATAAAAAGACAGACGTGTTATTTTTCTACATTAATCCTGTTTAACTGCAGGAGACTGAAATGTGTGTTTATCGCTGCTATAACATGTCAACAAATAAACATGAAAACAAGAAAATAAATATATAAAATAAATAAACACAATGAGAATCAATCCTTCATTCCCCAACACCTTCTTTTTCACACTCTCCCTCTCTCTCTTCATCCATCCTGCACTCCATCTACGCTTCTAATCTATCCATCTTCTTCTCCATCCCTCCCTCCCTCCCTTCTATCCACTCATCACTCTTTCTCTCCATCTATTTCTCTAATCTATCCATCTTATTCTCTGTTCCTCACTCTATCTTTCCTTCTATCGATCAATTCATCACTCTGTCTCCATTTCTCCTCTATCCACTATCCCTCCATCTATCCCCCTCTATCACTTTAATCTCACTTTCCCTCCCGGATGAGCCGTTGTGATTCTCTGTCTCTCTCTCTCTCTCTCTCTCTCTCTCTCTCTCTCTCTCCCTATCAATCTTTCTTTTCCTCTCACTCAGTTAAGTATCATTCAGTGTGAAATAAAACACCAGCTCCATCCCTCCATCATGCAGTAATTACACCTCTTTCATCTCCATCACTGTGAACTGTTGTTGTTTTTTTACAACCACCTTAATGTCTCCATTTTGCTCCACTTTATAGCAGCTATCTTTGTTTTTCAACCCCACCCATAACCTGTCCACTTATAAACAACACAACCCCACCCATAACCTGTCCACTTATAAACAACAAACCCCCCACCTGTCATAAAACAACACAACCCCACCCATAACCTGTCCACTTATAAACAACACAACCCCACCCATAACCAGTCCACTTATAAACAACACAACCCCACCCATAACCTGTCCACTTATAAACAACACAACCCCACCCATAACCTGTCCACTTATAAACAACACAACCCCACCCATAACCTGTCCACTTATAAACAACACAACCCCACCCACAACCTAACCTGTCCACTTATAAACAACGCAAACCCACCCATAACCTGTCCACTTATAAACAACACAACCCCACCCATAACCCACCCATAACCTGTCCACTTATAAACAACACAACCCCACCCACAACCT
>JACRUU010000015.1:12890865-12903365 GCA_030449085.1 Kryptopterus vitreolus | reverse complement strand
AACTGATTCATTCTCTGTATCACTACACTCTAATACGACTCATACAACTACACTCTAATACGATTCATTCTCTGTATCACTACACTCTAATACGACTGATTCATACAACTCTAATACGATTCATTCTCTGTATCACTACACTCTAATACTGATTCATACAACTGATTCATTCTCTGTATCACTACACTCTAATACTGATTCATACAACTGATTCATTCTCTGTATCACTACACTCTAATACGACTCATACAACTGATTCATTCTCTATATCACTACACTCTAATACGATCATCAACTGATCTCTCTGTATCACTACACTCTAATACGACTCATACAACTGATTCATTCTCTGTATCACTACACTCTAATACGACTCATACAACTGATTCATTCTCTATATCACTACACTCTAATACGAATCATACAACTACACTCTAATACGATTCATTCTCTGTATCACTACACTCTAATACGACTCATACAACTGATTCATTCTCTACATCACTACACTCTAATACGATTCATTCTCTATATCACTACACTCTAATACTGATTCATACAACTGATTCATTCTCTGTATCACTACACTCTAATACGACTCATACAACTGACTCATACAACTGATTCATTCTCTGTATCACTACACTCTAATACTGATTCATACAACTGATTCATTCTCTGTATCACTACACTCTAATACTGATTCATACAACTGATTCATTCTCTGTATCACTACACTCTAATACTGACTTCATACAACTGATTCATTCTCTGTATCACTACACTCTAATACTGACTTCATACAACTGATTCATTCTCTGTATCACTACACTCTAATACTGATTCATACAACTGATTCATTCTCTGTATCACTACACTCTAATACGACTCATACAACTGATTCATTCTCTGTATCACTACACTCTAATACGACTCATACAACTGATTCATTCTCTGTATCACTACACTCTAATACGACTCATACAACTGATTCATTCTCTGTATCACTACACTCTAATACGACTCATACAACTGATTCATTCTCTGTATCACTACACTCTAATACGACTCATCATACAACTGATTCATTCTCTGTATCACTACACTCTAATACTGATTCATACAACTGATTCATTCTCTGTATCACTACACTCTAATACTGATTCATACAACTGATTCATTCTCTGTATCACTACACTCTAATACTGATTCATACAACTGATTCATTCTCTGTATCACTACACTCTAATACTGATTCATACAACTGATTCATTCTCTGTATCACTACACTCTAATACGACTCATACAACTACACTCTAATACGATTCATTCTCTGTATCACTACACTCTAATACGACTCATACAACTGATTCATTCTCTACAACTGTATCACTACACTCTAATACTGATACAACTGATTCATTCTCTGTATCATACACTCTAATACGATTCATACAACTGATTCATTCTCTGTATCACTACACTCTAATACGACTCATACAACTGATTCATTCTCTATATCACTACACTCTAATACGACTCATACAACTGATTCATTCTCTGTATCACTACACTCTAATACGACTCATACAACTGATTCATTCTCTATATCACTACACTCTAATACGTATCACTACACTCTAATACGACTCATACAACTGATTCATTCTCTATATCACTACACTCTAATACGACTCATACAACTGATTCATTCTCTGTATATCACTACACTCTAATACTACACTCTAATACGACTCATACAACTGATTCATTCTCTGTATCATACTACACTCTAATACGATTCATACATTCTCTACTACACTCTAATACGATTCATTCTCTGTATATCACTACACTCTAATACATTCTCTGACTCATACAACTGATTCATTCTCTAATACTACACTCTAATACGACTCATACAACTGATTCATTCTCTATATCACTACACTCTAATACGACTCATACAACTGATTCATCTAATACGATCTCTCTCTATATCACTACACTCTAATACGTATCACTACACTCTAATACGACTCATACAACTGATTCATTCTCTGTATCACTACACTCTAATACACTCTAATAATAAAATAAATAAATAATAGTTGTAGGTGTTGTCTTTAATCAATAGTCACCTGGAATGAGGCGCTGATGGATCAGTAAGTATCAGGAAGCAGAGCAGCGTTGGTGAACAGGTGAAGAGTTCAGTGGGTCTGCAGGGGACATCGTGGGCTCAGTGGGTTCTGTGTTCTCCGGAGAACACACAGTGGGAACAGATGGTGTCGGAATGGCGTTATCTATAATGCAGTGGCACGGGTCACTGATCTGCAGGGGCAGCCAGGGTTCGAACCGCGAGATCATAGTGTCTGGAAAATACACACAAAGTCACACTTCCTGTTAGAAAATCAGACAATAGACTGAAAAACACACCCACACTGCAATATGTAGTCTCAACGACACCCACACTGCATTATGTAGCCTCAACGACACCCACACTGCATTATGTAGCCTCAACGACACCCACACTGCATTATGTAGTCTCAACGACACCCACACTGCATTATGTAGCCTCAACGACACCCACACTGCATTATGTAGCCTCAACGACACCCACACTGCATTATGTAGCCTCAATGACACCCGCACTGCATTATGTAGCCTCAACGACACCCACACTGCATTATGTAGACCTCAACGACACCCACACTGCATTATGTAGACTCAACGACACCCACACTGCATTATGTAGACCTCAACGACACCCACACTGCATTATGTAGCCTCAATGACACCCACACTGCATTATGTAGCCTCAACAACACCCACACTGCATTATGTAGACTCAATGACACCCACACTGCATTATGTAGCCTCAATGACTCCAACACTGCATTATATAGACTCAATGACACCCGCACTGCATTATGTAGCCTGAAAGACACACCCACACTTCATTATGCAGCCTGAAAGACACACCTACACTGCATTATGTAGCCTGAAAGACACTCCTACACTGCATTATGTAGACCTGAAAGACACACCTACACTGCATTATGCAGCCTGAAAGACACGTGTACCTACACTGCATTATGCAGCCTGAAAGACACGCCTACACTGCATTATGTAGACCTGAAAGACACACCTACACTGCATTATGCAGACCTGAAAGACACACCTACACTGCATTATGCAGACCTGAAAGACACGCCTACACTGCATTATGCAGCCTGAAAGACACGCCTACACTGCATTATGTAGACTGAAAGACACGCGTACACTGCATTATGTAGCCTGAAAGACACGCCTACACTGCATTATGTAGACTCAAACACACCCACACTGCATTATGCAGCCTGAAAGACACGCCTACACTGCATTATGTAGCCTGAAAGACACGCCTACACTGCATTATGTAGCCTGAAAGACTCCTACACTGCATTATGTAGACTCAAACACACCCACACTGCATTATGTAGACTGAAAGACACACCTACACTGCATTATGTAGACTGAAAGACACGCGTACACTGCATTATGTAGCCTGAAAGACACGCCTACACTGCATTATGTAGACTCAAACACACCCACACTGCATTATGCAGCCTGAAAGACACGCCTACACTGCATTATGTGGCCTGAAAGATACTCCTACACTGCATTATGTAGACTCAAACACACCCACACTGCATTATGCAGCCTGAAAGACACGCCTACACTGCATTATGTAGCCTGAAAGACACACCTACACTGTATTATGTAGCCTGAAAGACACACCCACACTTCATTATGCAGCCTGAAAGACACACCTACACTGCATTATGTAGACCTGAAAGACACACCTACACTGCATTATGTAGACCTGAAAGACACACCTACACTGCATTATGTAGACTGAAAGACACACCTACACTGCATTATGTAGACTGAAAGACACGCCTACACTGCATTATGTAGCCTGAAAGACACACCTACACTGCATTATGTAGCCTGAAAGACTGAAAGACACCCTACACTGCATTATGTAGCCTGAAAGACACGCCTACACTGCATTATGTAGACTGCATTATGTAGCCTGAAAGACACTACACTGCAATGTAGACACGCCTACACTGCATTATGTAGCCTGAAAGACACGCGTACACTGCATTATGTAGCCTGAAAGACACACCCATGTTGTCAAAAGAATGTAAAGAGATAAGAGATATATGGAAGGCAACGTTCCATATATAGTTTAGTGGGCGTGGCCTTTATGCTTATCTACACTACTACATTGGAATACTCTTATACGTGAACATGAAGACACGCGCAGCATCTTCACTGCTCTCACTGAACTTAACCATGATTTTAACCAAATCTTTCAGGTGACGAACGCACACAGAAGCTTCAGAGCGACGGAACCACGGCGCTCTTTTAAAGCGTCAGTAAGCAACTCAGACCTCCATCACCGACCACACACACACACACACACACACACACACACACACACACACGATACACAACCTACAACTTCAGTGTCTCTCACACATCACACTTTATATATGTCAAGTGTTTGACCTACAGGAAAAAATGAAAAATGACCTCACACACACACACACACACACACACACACACACACACACACACACACACACACACACACACACACACACACACACACGCAAACAAACCCTCAACATTGACACCCTGCATCCTCGGCATCTAAGCCTCGTTTCTCATTATCCATCATCTCTAACAGCTGAAGCAGAAAGCAGTAGATTCCCCAAGCTGCCTCATTACAACATTTCCTCGTTCCATTCATCACACACACACACACACACACACACACACACACACACACACACACACACACAGAGAAGAGAGAGACAGTGTCTCAGCGCTGACTGGAAAGCAGGCAGGAAATCAATCCTGTACTTTTAATTAAGAAAAATAAAAGGCAGCGGGCGTGAAGAGCGCAGATCCTTCCACCGATTCTGACAATGTTTTTACTCGAACGCTCTCATTACAGCGCCATCCACCAGCTACAGCGCCGAGGCAGCACAGGGGCAGTGCCGAGGCAGCACAGAGGCAGCGCCGAGGCAGCACAGAGGCAGCGCCGAGGCAGCACCGAGGCAGCACCGAGGCAGCGTCGCCTTATTACCAACAATTCCAACACTTCAGAGGTCGGCACATGACGTATGTGTGTGTGTGTGTGTGTGTGTGTGTGTGTGTGTGTGTGTGTGTGTGTGTGTGTGTGTGTGTGCTGAATGACCCGGCATATACACTTATACAGGCAAAACAAAAGTATGTGGACACCTGAACATTTCATTCTGCGTTTATTCTCTTATAATAATAATAATAATAATAATAATAATAATAATAATAATAAAAATAAAAATAATCAAATGAAATGTTTTCTTTTTAAACAATTAATAGAATATTTTTTATTATTTTTTTTATATTATATATATATTTTTATTAACTTTTTTATTATAGCGAATATAATTTTTAAATTCATTTATTATATTTATTTATTTATTATATTTATATTTATATAAATAGTATCTCCCTGCAGTGTAATAAATAAATAAATAAGAGTGTGTGTGTGTTTGTGGTGTGTGTATGTGTGTGTGGTTCCTGAGCAGACGCTGGGCGTGATGTTGATGTGGGTTACTGGTTGACGTTAAAGAGCTGCTTGTGCTCCACAGCTGTGCAGTGAGGAAGTGAACGAGGGCTGTTCCCTGTAGTGCGTATGTGCAGAGACAGAGTGCTTATGGCTGCGGTGAGATTGGATTAGGACGAGGCCGCGGGGTTTCTGACAGCTGCGCTAAACCGCGCGCCGCTAACGCAATAACGCAATAACGCTAATCCATTACAACCTCCATCTGTTACGCACAACCTTCCACTGGGAGACGCGCTCAACTGTATCTCCTCCATCTACTCCATCTTATATATCTACTGTATCTCCTCCATCTCCTACATCTCTTACATCTCCATCTCCTACATCTCCTATCTACTGTATCTCCTCCATCTCCTACATCTCCTACATCTCCTACGTCTCCTATCTCCTACATCTATGTCTCCTACATCTCCTACATCTCCTACATCTTATATATCTACTGTATCTCCTCTATCTCCTCTCCATCTCCTACTCCTATCTTATACATCTCCTATCTGTAGTTCTCCATCTCCTACATCTCCTATCATCTCCTACATCTCTCCTACAGTACTCTCCTCCATCTTATATATCTACTGTAGTTCCTCCATCTCCTACATCTCCTACATCTCCTCCATCTTATATATCTACTGTATCTCCTCCATCTCCTCCATCTCCTACATCTCCTCCTCCTCCATCTTATACATCTACTGTAGTTCCTCCTCCATCTCCTCCATCTCCTCCATCTTATATATCTACTGTAGTTCCTCCATCTCCTCCATCTCCTCCATCTCCTCCATCTCCTCCATCTCCTACATCTCCTACATCTACTGTAGTTCCTCCATCTCCTCCATCTCCTCCATCTCATACATCTACTCTATGATCTAACTGGTATCTATGTATATCATCTACATCTCATACGTACATATATACTACGTATCTCCTCCACTCCTACATCTCCTACATCTCCTATCTACATCTCCTCTCACATCTCCTACATCTCCTATCTCCTATCTCCTACATATATCTATCTATCTATGTATCTACATCTACCTGTATCTCCTCCATCTCCTACATCTCCTACATCTCCTACATCTTATATATCTACTGTATCTCCTCCATCTCCTACACATCTCCTACATCTCCTACATCTACTGTAGTTCCTCCATCTCCTACTCATCTCCTCCACCTCATCTCCTCTCTGTATCATTTCTCCATGTAGTCTCCATCTCCTAATATCTCCTATCGATCTCCTATCTCCTCCATCTTATATATCTACTGTATCTCCTCCATCTCCATCTCCCATCTTATATATCTCTGTATCTCTCCATCTCCTACATCTCCTACATCTCCTCCATCTTATCTCCTCCATATCTACTTTATCTTATCTCCTCCATCTCCTACATCTCCTACATCTCCTCCATCTTATATATCCTGTATTCCTATCTCCTCCATCTATATATCCGTCTTATCTCATCCATTCTGTATCTCCTCCATCTCCTCTCCTACATCTCCTCCGTCCATCTCATCTCCTATCATCTCATAGTACTGTATCCTACATCTTATCTCATACATCTAATATCTATATATGATTTATCTCCTCTGTCTCCTACGTATCTCCTCCATCTCCTCCATCTTATATATGTACTGTTGACTCCTCCATCTCCTACATCTCCTACATCTCCTCCATCTTATATATCTACTGTATCTCCTCCATCTCCTACATCTCCTACATCTCCTACATCTTATATATCTACTGTATCTCCTCCATCTCCTACATCTCCTATCTCCTAAACTCCTATCTCCTCCATCTTATATATCTACTGTAGTTCCTCCATCTCCTACATCTCCTACATCTCCTATATATCTACTGTAGTCTCCTCCATCTCCTATCTCCTACATCATCTCCTACATCTCCTACATCTCCTACATCTACTGTATCTCCTCCATCTCCTCCATCTCCTACATCTCCACTCTACATCTACATCTCCTCACATCTCCTACATCTCCTCCACATCTCCTCCATCTTATACATCTACTGTATCTCCTCCAATATCCTACATCTCTACATATCTCCATGTATCTCCTCCATCTCCTCCATCCATCCATCTCCTACATCTACTGTAGTTCCTCCATCTCCTACATCTCCTACATCTCCTCCATCTTATATATCTACTGTATCTCCTCCATCTCCTACATCTCCTACATCTCCTCCATCTCCTATATCTCCTCCATCTATCTGTATCTCCTCAGGTCTCCTACTCTCCTACATCTACTCTCTCCATCATCTACTGTATCTCCTCTCCTATCTCCTCCATCTCTCCATCTCTCTACATCTCCTACATCTCCATCTCCTACATCTCCTCTACGTATCTTCTACATCAACTGTAGTTCCTCCGTCTCCTCCATCTTATATATCTACTGTATCTCCTCCATCTCCTACATCTCCTATCTACATCTCTACATCTACTGTACTGTTCCTCCATCTCTCATCTCCTACATCTCCTACATCTTCTACATCTACTGTAGTTCCTCCATCTCCTCCATCTCCTATATATCTTACACATCTCCTCCATCTTATACATCTACTGTATCTCCTCCATCTCCTCCATCTCCTATCTATACATCTCCTTCATCTTATACATACTCTTACACATCTCCATCCTCCATCTCCTCCATCTTATATATCTACTGTAGTTCCTCCATCTCCTACATCTCCTACATCTCCTCCATCTTATACCATAGTTACACATCTACTGTAGTTCCTCCATCTCCTCCATCTCCCACATCTCCTCGTTCCACTACATTTTCTCCATCTCCTACATCTCCTCCATCTTCCACATACTGCCCCAAATACTACATCTCCTACATCTCTTGCAGCTTTGACATCTCCAGCTCCGATTGAAGGGGCGTGGCCTCTGTACCCGTCTCATTAAAGGGGCGTGGCATCTGTATCTGTCTCATTAAAGGGGTGTGGCCTCTGTATCTGTATCCGTCTCATTAAAGGGGGCGTGACCTCTGTATCCGTCTCATTAAAGGGGCGTGGCCTCTGTATCCGTCTCTGTATTAAAGGGGCGTGACCTCTGTGTCTGTCTCATTAAAGGGGTGTGGCCTCTGTATCCGTCTCATTAAAGGGGTGTGGCCTCTGTATCCGTCTCATTAAAGGGGCGTGACCTCTGTATCCGTCTCATTAAAGGGGCGTGACTGTGTCTGTCTCATTAAAGTCCTGGGTGTGGCCTCTGTATCCGTCTCATTAAAGGGGTGTGGCCTCTGTATCCGTCTCATTAAAGGGGCGTGACCTCTGTGTCTGTCTCATTAAAGGGGTGTGGCCTCTGTATCCGTCTCATTAAAGGGGTGTGGCCTCTGTATCCGTCTCATTAAAGGGGCGTGACCTCTGTGTCTGTCTCATGAAGGGTGTGGCCTCTGTACCGTCCATTTAAGGGGTGTGGCCTCTGTTGTCTCAAAGGGGTGTGGCCTCTGTATCGTCTCATTAGTAAGGGGTGTGGCCTCTGTTGTCTCATTTAAAGGGGTGTGGCCTCTGTGTCTGTCTCAAAAGGGGTGTGGCCTCTGGTATCCGTCTCATTAAAGGGGCGTGACCTCTGTGTCTGTCTCATTAAAGGGGTGTGGTCTTTGTACTTGAGTCCTGTTGAAAAAATGCTGGTTTAATTGGAATAAGTGATAAAGACCCATGAGGCCATCAAGAAGACATCTGAGGACGTCTAAAAGAACTCAGGAGGAACGTTTCTCCTGGAGCTCATCTTATCTGCCTCCTGGAAACACACGTCAGGAAGCAGAAGTTGTAAATAAGGGAGGATAAAAGGAAGCTGTTCCGGATCTCTGGAGGAAACATCTCACAGCGTGACAAGAGGAAGATCTGTTTCACAAAAGTCTGGAAGGTGGAGAACCCGTGAGGAACTCTCTGCCTTTTCTAATGGGAGGATTCAGTGTTTTTCTTTTCCCTTTTATTCCGCTGGAGTGGAATGTCATGTCCTGAATAACAACAGTGTCCCTGAGGAGCGTGAAGAAGCGTTCACCCGTTCCCTCGTACCCTCGCCGTACGCTTGTTAGGCAGCACAGACAGTCGGGGCGAGTTGAGATTCGGGACACGGCGCCTCGTGTTTGCACGCTCTGTCGTCTCTAATGCTAATGGAGACGAGTCTCAGGCCTGGACGTTCTTCACAGAGGCGAGTTAGCATGTGTGTGTGTGTGTGTGTGTGTGTGTGTGTGTGTGTGTGTGTGTGTGTGTGTGTAGTGATACTGAAACCCCTCCACCAGCTCCTGATGTCACTAGTTAACAAACTCGCTCTCATTATCACAATAACATCCCACAGAGGAGCAGACGCCCGAACCCTGATCGATAAATCGCCTGATTTCACGTCTCGTTGCCTTCAGGCTCGTTAGCGTCGCTGCTTAATTACATTAAACAGTCAGTTCATTTCAAACCCGGCGCAGGAACACAGCGAGCGAGAGAGCGAGAGAGCGAGAGCGAGAGCGAGAGCGAGCGAGAGCGAGAGAGAGCGAGAGAGCGAGAGAGCGAGAGTTTGGCGGCGAGAGAGACGAGCGTCGAGGGAACGAAACCCAACCATGACGCGACCAATCCCCTCACCGCTAATCCCCTCACCGTACGCAGGAATTCACACCGAGGCATGGAGGGAATCTCGTAACACGCTTCCTATTCACCATCCGACCGCATCACCATCCGACCCCATCACCATCCGACCCCATCACCATCACCATCCCCCCATCACCATCCGACCCCATCACCATCCGACCATCATCACCGCATCACCATCCGACCTCATCACCATCCGACCATCACCATCCGACCATCACCATCCGACCGCATCACCATCCAACCCCATCACCATCCGACCGCATCACCATCCGACCCCATCACCATCCGACCTCATCACCATCCGACCCCATCACCATCCGACCCCATCACCATCCGACCTCATCACCATCCGACCTCATCATCCATCCGACCTCATCACCATCCGACCTCATCACCATCCGACCTCATCACCATCCGACCTCATCACCATCCGACCTCATCACCATCCGACCTCATCACCATCCGACCCCACCTCATCACCATCCGACCTCATCACCATCCGACCCCATCACCATCCGACCTCATCACCATCCGACCTCATCACCATCCCATCCGACCGCATCACCATCCGACCTCATCACCATCCGACCGCATCACCATCCGACCCCATCCGACCATCCCATCCGACCCCATCACCATCCACCCCATCACCGACTTCAACCATCACCATCCGACCGCATCACCATCCAACCTCATCACCATCCGACCGCATCACCATCCGACCTCATCACCATCCGACCGCATCACCATCCGACCTCATCACCATCCGACCCCATCACCATCCGACCCCATCACCATCCGACCTCATCACCATCCGACCTCATCACCATCCGACCTCATCACCATCCGACCCCATCACCATCCGACCCCATCCCATCCGCATCACCATCCGACCTCATCACCATCCGACCCCATCACCATCCAACTCACCATCATCACCATCCGACCGCATCACCATCCGACCTCATCACCATCCGACCGCATCACCATCCGACCTCATCACCATCCGACCGCATCACCATCCGACCTCATCACCATCCGACCCCATCACCATCCGACCATCCCATCCCTACCCCATCGACCTCATCACCATCCGACCGCATCATCACCATCCGACCCCATCACCATCCGACCTCATCACCATCCGACCCCATCACCATCCGACCTCATCACCATCCGACCTCATCACCATCCGACCTCATCACCATCCGACCGCATCATCATCACCCCATCCGACATCCGACCTCATCACCATCCGACCTCATCACCATCCGACCCCATCATCACCATCCCATCCGACCTCATCACCATCCCATCCGACCGCATCACCATCCAACCTCATCACCATCCAACTTCATCTCTCACTCTGTGATACCCTGTGATTTCTGCACATCATGCTGAGACTCGCCCAAGTGAGGGGGACATTTTACGTAAAGACGTCTGCTACAATCACATGTCCAGTATAATCACATGTCCTATATATTCACATGACCGATATAATCGCATGTCTGATTCAATCACATGTCCGATACAATCACATGTCCGATACAATCACATGTCCGATACAATCATGTGTCCTATAGAATCACATGTCTGATAGTCACATGACTGATATAATGACATGTCCAATAACATTAATTTTTTCAGCAGTGTAGCTTTTAAAATTACATTTTACAAATCAATAAAAGTGGGATTTATTTTTGATCCTGTAACCAACAAATCCTGTGTGTTTATGAAGAAGAGCGTCTCTCCAGTTTCCCCAAGTGTGTGTGTGTGTGTGTGTGTGTGTGTGTGTGTGTGTGTGTGTGTGTGTGTGTGTGTGTGTGTGTGTGTGTGTGTGTGTATCTCAAGCATTTCTTCTCTTCTGGTGAGCCACGTACTCTGATTGGCCCTGATGGACCTCATGTTCGTGTTTTTGACCTCGGTTATGGATTTATCTCTCAGAAGACCTCAAACTGACACTCTCAGCACTTCACACCCTCTCTCTCTCTCTATCCCTCTCTCTCTCTCTCTCTCTCTCTCTCTCTCTCCCTTTTTCTCTGCCTCTATGCTCACTGTTTCTTTCTATTTATAGCTGAATGTTTACTATTCCAACAAACTGAAGGGAAAACGTGACGTTCTCGAGCAGAGACGACCTTGTGTTTCATTTCTCCACCACGATGATGTGCATGGAGATGAACTGATCACCTGAGAGAATTACCATAGAACAAATATCCATCCATCCATCCATCCATCCATCTATCCATC
>JACRUU010000015.1:12870865-12878365 GCA_030449085.1 Kryptopterus vitreolus | reverse complement strand
TCATGTGATATGTATGGGACATTAAAGCGGTCATGTGATGTGTATGAGACATTAAAGCGGTCATGTGATATGTATGGGACATTAAAGCGGTCATGTGATGTGTATGAGACATTAAAGCGGTCATGTGATGTGTATGAGACATTAAAGCGGTCATGTGATGTGTATGTGACATTAAAGCGGTCATGTGATGTGTATGAGACATTAAAGCGGTCATGTGATGTGTATGGGACATTAAAGCGGTCATGTGATGTGTATGGGATGAGACATTAAAGCGGTCATGTGATGTGTATGGATGTGTATGGGACATTAAAGCGGTCATGTGATGTGTATGGGACATTAAAGACATTAAAGCGGTCATGTGATGTGTATGAGACATTAAAGCGGTCATGTGATGTGTATGGGACATTAAAGCGGTCATGTGATGTGTATGCATTAAAGCGGTCATGTGATGTGTATGTGACATTAAAGCGGTCATGTGATGTGTATGTCATTAAAGCGGTCATGGATGTGTATGTTACATAAGCGGTCATGTGATGTGTATGAGACATTAAAGCGGTCATGTGATGTGTATGAGACATTAAAGCGGTCATGTGATGTGTATGGACATTAAAGCGGTCATGTGATGTGTATGGGATATTAAAGCGGTCATGTGATGTGTATGGGTTATTAAAGCGGTCATTAAAGCGGTCATGATGTGTATGGGTTATTAAAGCGGTCATGTGATGTGTATGGGACATTAAAGCGGTCATGTGATGTGTATGGGACATTAAAGCGGTCATGTGATGTGTATGGGACATTAAAGCGGTCATGTGATGTGTATGGACATTAAAGCGGTCATGTGATGTGTATGGGACATTAAAGCGGTCATGTGATGTGTATGGGACATTAAAGCGGTCATGTGATGTGTATGGGACATTAAAGCGGTCATGTGATGTGTATGGGACATTAAAGCGGTCATGTGATGTGTATGTGACATTAAAGCGGTCATGTGATGTGTATGGGACATTAAAGCGGTCATGTGATGTGTATGGGATATTAAAGCAGTCATGTGATGTGTATGGGACATTAAAGCGGTCATGTGATGTGTATGGGACATTAAAGCGGTCATGTGATGTGTATGAGACATTAAAGCGGTCATGTGATGTGTTTTATGTGTTGTGTAAGGGTCATGTGATGTGTATGAGACATTAAAGCGGTCATGTGATGTGTATGAGACATTAAAGCGGTCATGTGATGTGTATGGGACATTAAAGCGGTCATGTGATGTGTATGAGACATTAAAGCGGTCATGTGATATTTGGGACATTAGTGTATGAGCGGGATGTGAAATGGGAAACGTATGTACATTAAAGCGGTCATGTGATGTGTATGGGACATTAAAGCGGTCATGATGTGTATGGGACATTCAAAGCATGTCCATAAACATCGTTGTATGTCCCATACACATCACATGACCGATTTAATATCCCACACACATCACATGATGATGTGTTAAAAAGCATAAACTATGTCTTATTAAGATCTTAAAGCAGCAGTAAGTATAACAGTACGTTCCAAATCTTAAAGCGGCGGTACGTTGTTGTTTTTTTTTTCTGATTACTTCTTTTCTTTACGATTTATTTACATTACGGGATAAATAAACGTATACACAGAGACGCAGATCCATGTCCATGTTTTTCTGAAGAGCGTCGAGATGATTAAGGAATTATTCCGTCTTTCAGCTCGTCTTTGATAATAAATATTCATCCCACATAAATATATTCATATAAACGAGTAGCGAAACTCCTCATAAACACATCCACATTCGCTCCTTTTACATTTTTCATGGCGCTGGCGTTTTTCCCAGAATGCCATTTTTTTACCCGGTGTTGACCTTCTCCATTTGAACTGCATTGTAGCTCTTCATCCTGCTGAATAATTAACATCCATTTCAACAAGCTGTCAGATGGCGTCTGAATCCGGAGGTTTCCGGAGCCTCAGAGGGGGCAGGTGTGTGTGTGTGTGTGTGTGTGTGTGTGTGTGTGTGTGTGTGTGCGATAACACACTAAACTACCAGGTTTAAACACCATCATTATGGATTCAGATTCCTGGTGAACACCAGAGTGAGATTTTATTTCTCCACACAATCAGCTATAAATCCTTCCGTCATTGCCTGGGGTTTGTGTCGTCCTCCCCACGGAGAGCCAAGGAGGAGTTTCAGCTCGACTCGGGAGTTTTCACCTTCAGGGAAAGTGGTTTTACCGCTGATCTATGATGTAAGACGAAGGTCCGGTTGCCAGACGCGACTTTATTCTCCATTACAAATGAGCGTCCATACAAAAAAAAAAAGGGAGGAAGAGAAAGACATGTTTATCCTTCTCGAATTGTATTTCATTTCATCCATGAGGTGTCAGGTATGCTTCTTTACCACTGTGTGTGTGTGTGTGTGTGTGTGGTGTGTGTGTGTGTGTGTGTGTGTGTGTGTGTGTAAAGCCACCAGCGCTGGTGCAGATCTTCAGGGACACCAGGATTGTTTAAAAGCAGCATTTTTATTACTGCGGGGGTTAAAGATCATGTGGTTTTAATGAATCCACCGCTCTAGAGGGTTAACCCACACACACACACACACACACACACACACACACACACACACACACACACACACACACTGAAGCTCTGGGATAACCCTGTTATTTACAGGTATGAGTTTGCGATGCGATTTCCACATGAATCTGGTGCGTCGATCTCCATCCCTGAATAAATTCCAGCTCGGAAAAATAAATAAATAAATAAATAAATAAATAAATAAATAAACACTCTTTTAGTGGCTGAACGCCGATATTTCCCGAGCAGGTGTGTTACCTTTTGCATCGGAAATCGTTTTGGACTCCATTAGCGCAGCGTCGGAGAAATTCAGAATGCTTACGAGAGTCACAACACACAACAGACGTCCTAATACTTTGTTCTTCTAAAGAGAATAAACAGACAATAAACAAGTAAACGCCTGTTTTTTTATATATATATATATATAGTAGATGTCGATATATAACGTAGAGTGCCGGAGTTTACGGCGCATAAAACATCACCTGCACTCATCAGCAAGGTTTAATGGACGAGTTTTGGCTAAATTCGATGAAGCTCCGCCCCTTTGAGACTTTCATTTTAATGAATCCTAATTAAGCCACACCTCCTGACCAATCACGATCCAGTAGGGTCATGTGACTTATTAAAAGCGCTGACTTTATGCTATAGGATTCACCGCGTTACTGCTGTGGCGGAAAAGATTTCCTCATCAGTCTGATGTCAGCATGACGTCATACCAACGTCTCATCCCGAAGCGCCTATTGATCTTGTTGTTGTTTTTGTTGTTGTTTCAGGACGATGTTTATTATATTTTGCACCTTGGTCGTAAATCCGCAGCTTTAATGTCGGTCCTTTTCTTTTAAATAAACCCCATTTAGATCCGCCGTCTCATCCCAGTGATTTTAAATACCTTTTATAATGAACAATTTCATCCTTTCGAAAAACACCTAATATCCATCATTATCCTCTTACACGCAAACAAACAAACAGACAAACAAACAAACAGCTCGCGGCTAAATGAGGCGGGACAGGAGGAGAACGAGACGAGGGGGAGAGAGAGAGAGACGAGAGTCTTCAGTCAATTTCCTCCGAGTGCCAGATCACGTCAATTAAAATCTCATTTAGAAATTGTTATGGAGAAGAAAGAGAAGGAACGCAGGGGAGGAGGAGGAGAAGAAGAAATGGAAGAGAAGAGAAATAGAAGAAATGAGATCTATCTGTCTATTTTTCATGTGAATGAAAACGTGTAATTCACTAATTAAACTCAGCGTGTATTTGACCTTCACTGAGTCACTACAGTGTCAGACTCTCTCAGACAGAAAGTACTGTATATATCTGTACATGTATGTGTGTGTGTGTGTGTGTGTGTGTGTGTGTGTGTGTGTGTGTGTGTGTGTGTGTGTGTTTTTCTGGCATCAGGTGAAATGAGTTTAGTAATGAGATGCCTCGACACACCGCAGCGTGCCGGGAATCAGACTGTGATTGGGTTTTTCTCTTTATTACAACTTCAGTTTCATTGTAACTTACAGCTCTACTGACAGGAACATCCATCACCTGTAACCATCACCTTCTCTCATCACCTGTAACCTCTCATCACCTTCACTCATCACCTGTAACCTCTCATCACCTTCTCTCATCACCTCTAACCTCTCATCACCTTCCATTACCTCCTCTCATCACCTTCACTCATCACCTGTAACCTCTCATCACCTTCACTCATAATCTGTAACCTCTCATCACCTTCACTCATCATCTGTAACCTCTCATCACCTTCACTCATAATCTGTAACCTCTCATCACCTTCACTCATCACCTGTAACCTCTCATCACCTTCTCTCATCACCTGTAACCTCTCATCACCTTCCCTTTCCTCCTCTCATCACCTTCCATCACCTGTAACCTCTCATCACCTTCCATCACCTGTAACATCTCATCACCTTCTCTCATCACCTGTAACCACTCATCACCTTCCATTACCTCCTTCCATCACCTGTAACCTCTCATCACCTCCTCTCATCACCGTCCATCACCTGTAACCTCTCATCACCTCCTCTCATCACCTTCCATCACCTCCTCTCATCACCATCTATCACCTGTAACCTCTCATCACCGTCCATCACCTGTAACCTCTCATCACCTCCTCTCATCACCGTCCATCACCTGTAACCTCTCATCACCTTCCATCACCTCCTCTCATCACTTTCTATCATCTGTAACCTCTCATCACCTTCTCTCATCACCTCCTCTCCTCTCTGTTCATTAGGATTGTTGTGCTGTAGCAGGAGATCTTCCACATGGAGAGCAGATCTTCCTGGGGTTTTGACCATATTAGTGTTTATGCCCCGCCCCCTGTGGGCGTGTCCTGCTCAACAGTATATCTTATAACAGATGTTATTTGTGTCGATGTTTTGGATGACATGTGTCCTGTAGATCTCCATCACCATCAGCAGCACAAACAGGCTTTAACTTTCTTCTCCACCACACACTCGGGCGTCTTCATGGCCAGAAAAAGTCCTATAAGGTTTGACTTCTTTATTACAGCAGTGAATTTGTAGCTCTGAATCTTTACGACTTGCGTTTTACAGTTTTCTCTGGGTGAAGTTCGAACCCGCGCACGCAATAATTAATGGGCGAGAAAATGGGCGAGAAAATGGGCGAGGAAACGAGGGAACAAGGTCAAAAATGGGAACACGAGGAAACAAAAGGTTTGGGAATCAGGGCCACTTTTAGATAATGATATAAACGTGGGAAAGTACTAATAATCAGTGGGGAAAACAAAAGACACGTGAAGAGACGACGCGCAGACGTGCAGACATGCAGATGCGCAGACACACAGATGTGCGGACGTGCAGACGTGCAGACATACAGACGTGTAGACGCACAGACAAGGCTGATGTGGGGACATGCAGATGTGCAGACGTGCAGACACGCAGACGCACAGGCATGCAGACGCCAGGATGTGCAGACGCGCAGACACGCAGACGTATGTTATACCAAACAGAATCGCAGCCATGTATAAAACTCAAGACAGTTAGAGGACAGAAGGAGGTTTAAAGTTGTGTGGAAACAAAAGTCATTGTGTGGATGAGTTTGTTTAGAAGTAGTTTTCTCTCTCTCTCTCTCTCTTTCTCTCTCTCTCTCTCTCTATCTCTCTCAGTTTGGCTTCTTTCCACTGATTAATGAGGAGAACAGCGGAGGTCAGGTGAAGCATGTGGTGGAATAATTGCTACAATCAAAGCGAGGTCACGTCTACCTGAAAGCAGGGCTTTTGTAGCGTATAGTCACTGGGAATTAATTACCCACACAATAATAGATGTGAGGAGAGGAAGATCTTCCCTGCAGGTCTGAAACATTCCGTGAAAAGCGTCGCTTCACGTCAACACGCTGCAGCGCCGACGTGTCACACGGCTGACGTCCACCGGGGACTTTTACACCTGATTCATTACACAGCAGGTTCAGGGTGAAACACTGTGCACCAGCGGGAAACACCACACACACACACACACACACACACACACACACACACACACATCCCAACTCCGACCCGGGAATTCATCTAATCACACAGAGAGGGAATTTTACTGTTATAATAGTTTCCAATCTCTAACACTGTAACTATGCACACTACACTGTAACTACACTGTAAATATGCACACTACACTGTAACAACACAAACACTAAACTGTAACTACACTGTAACAACTCACACACTAACTGTAACAACTCAAACACTACACTGTAACTAACACTACACTGTAACAACACAAACTGTACTACACTGTAAATATGCACACTACACTGTAACAACACAAACACTACACTGTAAATATGCACACTACACTGTAACAACACAAACACTACACTGTAACAACTCAAACACAACACTGTAGCTACACTGTAAATATGCGCACTACACTGTAACTACACTGTAAATATGCACACTACACTGTAACTACACTGTAACAACACAAACACTAAACTGTAACTACACTGTAACAACACAAACACTACACTGTAACTACACTGTAACAACACAAACACTACACTGTAACAACTCAAACACAACACTGTAGCTACACTGTAAATATGCACACTACACTGTAACTACACTGTAAATACTGCACACTACACTGTAACTACACTGTAACAACACAAACACTAAACTGTAACTACACTGTAACAACACAAACACTAAACTGTAACTACACTGTAACAACACAAACACTACACTGTAACAACTCAAACACAACACTGTAGCTACACTGTAAATATGCACACTACACTGTAACTACACTGTAAATATGCACACTACACTGTAACTACACTGTAACAACACAAACACTACACTGTAACAACTCAAACACAACACTGTAGCTACACTGTAAATATGCACACTACACTGTAACTACACTGTAAATATGCACACTACACTGTAACTACACTGTAACAACACAAACACTAAACTGTAACTACACTGTAACAACACAAACACTAAACTGTAACTACACTGTAACAACACAAACACTAAACTGTAACTACACTGTAACAACACAAACACTACACTGTAAATATGCACACTACACTGTAACTACACTGTAACAACACAAACACTACACTGTAACAACTCAAACACAACACTGTAGCTACACTGTAAATATGCACACTACACTGTAACTACACTGTAAATATGCACACTACACTGTAACAACACAAACACTACACTGTAACTACACTGTAACAACTCAAACACTACACTGTAAATACACACTCAAACACTGTACACTGTGCACACTACACTGTAACAACTCAAACACTACACTATAACTACACTGTAACAACTCAAACACTAAACTGTGCACACTACACTGTAACTGTGCACACTACACTGTAACAACTCAAACACTACACTGTGCGCACTACACTGTAACTGTGCACACT
>JACRUU010000015.1:12850865-12858365 GCA_030449085.1 Kryptopterus vitreolus | reverse complement strand
TGATGTTGGAGAGTGAAGATGGAGAGTGAAGATGGTTGGAGAGTGACGTTGGAGAGTGGAGAGTGAGTGAAGATGGAGCGTTGGAGAGTGGAGAGTGAAGATGGAGAGTGAAGATGGAGAGTGACGTTGGAGAGTGATGTTGGAGAGTGAAGTTGGAGAGTGACGTTGGAGAGTGACGTTGGAGAGTGAAGATGGAGAGTGACGTTGGAGAGTGATGTTGGAGAGTGAAGATGGAGAGTGAAGATGGAGAGTGAAGATGGAGAGTGAAGATGGAGAGTGATGTTGGAGATGGTGAGAGTGAAGATGGAGAGTGAAGATGGAGAGTGACGTTGGAGAGTGGAGAGTGAAGATGGAGAGTGACGTTGGAGAGTGGTTGGAGAGTGAAGATGGAGAGTGATGTTGGAGAGTGATGTTGGAGAGTGACGTTGGAGATGGAGAGTGATGGAGAGTGAAGATGGAGAGTGACGTTGGAGAGTGAAGATGGAGAGTGACGTTGGAGAGTGACGTTGGAGAGTGACGTTGGAGAGTGAAGATGGAGAGTGAAGATGGAGAGTGAAGATGGAGAGTGACGTTGGAGAGTGAAGAGAGAAGATGAAGATGGAGAGTGAAGATGGAGAGTGAAGATGGAGAGTGACGTTGGAGAGTGATGTTGGAGAGGAGAGTGATGTTGGAGATGAAGAGAGAGTGAAGATGGAGAGTGAAGATGGAGAGTGAAGATGGAGAGTGAAGATGGAGAGTGACGTTGGAGATGGAGAGTGAAGATGGAGAGTGAAGATGGAGAGTGAAGATGGAGAGTGACGTTGGAGATGGAGAGTGAAGATGGAGAGTGAAGATGGAGAGTGACGTTGGAGAGTGAAGAGAGAGTGAAGATGGAGAGTGAAGATGGAGAGTGAAGATGGAGAGTGACGTTGGAGAGTGACGTTGGAGAGTGAAGATGGAGAGTGAAGATGGAGAGTGAAGATGGAGAGTGAAGATGGAGAGTGAAGATGTGAGAGAGAGTGACGTTGGAGAGTGAAGAGAGAAGCCGATACTAAACTCTGACAAACTTAAACATGAATCATGAAGTCTCTCATTAACGCGCCTTCAAACCCGGCGAGGAAATGCCAGGACGCCACTTCCTGTCATGTTATTGTGCGAAAGGACACAGAGACAAAAATACCTGCTTCTGCCACCCAAATAAAAGGTCGAGATGTGCAGAGGAGACGTCTGAGTGCTGCAGCACGTAATTACATCGAATCTTTTCACTCCGAGAGCAGGCGGCGTCCTCGCCCAGCGCCGAGGAGAGAGAGGGAGAGAGAACCGAGGAGAGAGAGGGCCGAGGAGAGACGAGGAGAGAGAGGGAGGAGAGAGAGCAGCGAGGAGAGAGGAGCAGCAGCGGCGAGGAGAGAGAGCAGCGAGGAGAGAGAGCAGCGAGGAGAGAGAGCAGCGAGGAGAGAGAGCAGCGAGGAGAGAGAGCAGCGAGGAGAGAGAGCAGCGAGGAGAGAGAGCAGCGAGGAGAGAGAGCAGCGAGGAGAGAGAGCAGCGAGGAGAGAGAGCAGCGAGGAGAGAGAGCGGCGAGGAGAGAGAGCGGCGAGGAGAGAGAGCAGCGAGGAGAGAGAGGGCCGAGGAGAGAGAGGGCCGAGGAGAGAGAGCGGCGAGGAGAGAGAGCGGCGAGGAGGGAGTGGCGAGGAGGGAGAGGGCCAAGGAGAGAGAGCGGTGAGGAGGAGAGAGAGAGCAGTGAGGAGAGAGAGGGCCGAGGAGAGAGAGGGGCGAGGAGAACGAGGAGAGAGAGCAGAGGAGAGCGAGGAGAGAGAGCGGGGAGAGAGAACGAGGAGAGAGAGCGGCGAGGAGAGAGAGCGAGGAGAGAGAGGGGCGAGGAGAGAGAGGGGCGAGGAGAGAGAGGGGCGAGGAGAGAGAGGGGCGAGGAGAGAGAGCGGCGAGGAGAGAGAGCGGCGAGGAGAGAGAGCGGCGAGGAGAGAGAGCGGCGAGGAGAGAGGGCGAGGAGAGAGAGCAGAGAGAGAGAGCGGCGAGGAGAGAGAGCAGCGAGGAGAGAGAGCGAGGAGAGAGAGGGCGAGGAGAGAGAGCAGAGAGAGCGGCGAGGAGAGAGAGGGCGAGGAGAGAGAGGGCCGAGGAGAGAGAACAGCGAGGAGAGAGAGCGGCGAGGAGAGAGAGCAGAGGAGAGGGGCGAGGAGAGAGAGGGGCGAGGAGAGAGAGGGGCGAGGAGAGAGAGCGGCGAGGAGAGAGAGCGGCGAGGAGAGACAGCGGCGAGGAGAGAGAGCAGCGAGGAGAGAGAGCAGCGGTTGGGGAGGAGAGAGAGCGAGGAGGCGAGGAGAGAGAGCAGAGGAGAGCAGAGGAGAGAGAGGGGCGAGGAGAGAGAGAGAGAGAGCGAGGAGAGAGAGCGAGGAGAGAGCGAGGAGAGAGAGCGAGGAGAGAGAGCGGCGAGGAGAGAGAGCGGCGAGGAGAAAGAGGGCCAAGGAGAGAGAGCGGCGAGGAGAGAGAGCGAGGAGAGAGAGCAGCGAGGAGAGAGAGCGGCGAGGAGAGAGAGGGCGAGCGAGGAGAGAGGCAGCGAGAGAGAGCGAGAGAGAGAGAGCGGCAGAGGGAGAGAGAGGAGGCGGCGAGGAGAGAGAGAGATGCGGGATAAGCCTTCCGATCTCCTTGAGGCCGGGAGAGAGAGAGGAGGAGAGAGCGAGGAGATTTCACCTTGAGAGCGGCGAGGAGAGAAAGCGGCGAGGAGAGCGAGCGCGAGAGGAAGGCGAGCAGCGGCGAGGAGAGGAGAGCGGGAGGAGAGACGCTGAGGAGAGCGAGCGTCGCTCCTCCGAGGCCGGAGGAAGGTTTCTTTTTGAGAGCGGCGAGGCTCGCCTCAGAGAGTGGGGAAGGATCAAGAGAGGGCCTCGCCGGGTTTGAAGGCGCGTTAATGAGAGACTTCATGATTCATGTTTAAGTTTGTCAGAGTTTAGTATCGGCTTCTCTCTTCACTCTCCAACGTCACTCTCCAACGTCACTCTCCAACGTCACTCTCCATCTTCACTCTCCATCTTCACTCTTCACTCTCCATCTCACGTCAACTCTCCACTCTCCATCTTCACTCTCCAACGTCACTCTCCAACTCACTCCAACGTCACTCTCCAACGTCACTCTCCATCTTCCATCTTCACAGGTCCTCATGAACTCATCATTCCATTTCCATTCAATTCATTCCAGAAAGAAAAAAAATTTTATACACTATTTTGATACTAATTTTCTATTTGCTGCTTCTCGTAACACATTTGAGTAAGAGTTTTCTCACACACACACACACACACACACACACACACACACACACACACACCACACACACACACACACACACACACACACACGTTGACATTCACGTCACGGATGAGAGTCGTGGTGGATCTTTGAGGTAAAAGTGGTGCGTGTTGGAATAAACGCTTATCTGCCGCCTGACACATTTTCACTCGCTGACATTCTGACATCACGATGCCACTCCGGCTCTTCTGCATAAATCAATAAAACTCCTGGTCATTAAGGACAAAGCCGGGGGGGAAACGGGGACGAGGGACGAGGGGGGGGGGGTACGAGGGGGGGACGAGGGGGGGACGACGAGGGGGGGGACGAGGAAGGGGGGGGCAAGGGGCAATGCTCCGTGAGCTCCTTCACATAAATTACTCTTTTTTTTTTTTTTTTTCCGTTTTCAATCAAGAAGATTAACTGGGAAAATATTCACCCAGCATCCATAATGAAACGTCTCTTTTTTTTTTTCCCAAACCGAGACGGGAATTTCTTTAAAAACACACACACACACACACAACACACACACACACACACACACACACACACACACACACACACTGTTCCTGGCATCTCGGCATGGCCTGGAGTTGCTGAAGGTGATTTGTCGGAGGAAAAAGTGCATATTCGTATGCATTATAAGGTTAAAGCACAATTGATTTGAGTTTCCTCTGAGCAGGTTTGATCTGAAGGACGGAGGAGAGCGAGACGTCAATACCGAGCAAAGATTCCACGGGACACGGGATCGTTTCAGCGGGAGGGAAGGATGGAGCTGAGCGGGTGGAGGTTACGCTGATGAGAGAGATCAGTGGTGGAGGTTCGGTCGAATTTGCGCCGTGATGGTGTTACATGGTGCATCAGAGCCGTGACGTAAAGTCTTATCAACGGAGAGAAAGAAAACGGAGAAGGAAAAAAACTCACATCCATTCCACATCTGTTATCCATCTGATATTACAGAAGCTAACGCTTGTAGATCTCAGGAGAGCAGAAGTTAACGCTTGTAGATCTCAGGAGAGCAGAAGTTAACGCTTGTAGATCTCAGGAGAGCAGAAGTTAACACTTGTAGATCTCAGGAGAGCAGAAGTTAACACTTGTAGATCTCAGGAGAGCAGAAGTTAACACTTGTAGATCTCAGGAGAGCAGAAGTTAACACTTGTAGATCTCAGGAGAGCAGAAGTTAACACTTGTAGATCTCAGGAGAGCAGAAGTTAACGCTTGTAGATCTCAGGAGAGCAGAAGTTAACGCTTGTAGATCTCAGGAGAGCAGAAGTTAACGCTTGTAGATCTCAGGAGAGCAGAAGTTAACACTTGTAGATCTCAGGAGAGCAGAAGTTAACACTTGCTAGAGCAGAAGTCTTGTAGATCTCAGGAGAGCAGAAGTTAACGCTTGTAGATCTCAGGAGAGCAGAAGTTAACGCTTGTAGATCTCAGGAGAGCAGAAGTTAACGCTTGTAGATCTCAGGAGAGCAGAAGTTAACACTTGTAGATCTCAGGAGAGCAGAAGTTAACGCTTGTAGATCTCAGGAGAGCAGAAGTTAACACGCGTAAGACCTTTTTAGAGCAGAAGTTAACGCTTGTAGACATCAGGAGAGCAGAAGTTGCATCTTGTAGCTCCACTCTCCTGGGAAGATGTTCTACTGGATGTTGTGGAGACTCAGTAAAGGGCAGTAAAGACAGGTGAGAAGATGAGGAGGTTCCTGCGCTGAAGAACGATGTTTCATGGGTTTGGAGCTCCTGAGCAGGAGATTCTCCAACTCATAGAGCTTCACGGAGGAGTGAAAAGAAAACATCATGCTCGTGCCTCCAAGGACGTCCGATACAATTCTCCAACTTTGTGTACAGAAGAACCACATGTGGTGTCCAAACATGATGCAAGTATTTACAACACAATGTGTGTGTGTGTGTGTGTGTGTGTGTGTGTGTTTATTAAAGTAGAATAAAGCAAGCACATTCTGTTGGTTGAAAACTGTTAACAGTAGCTGCATCTTCACACTGTTTTCCCTTCAGCGCGAGCGTCTTCTCCACTTTGAGAGCTCTTACACGGGATGGGTGGTGAGACAAGTTCACCCTGTAGGACAAACGCTGACAACAAAGTGTGTGTTTTTTTTTTAAAGCGTTGTTTTTATTTTTGCAGATTTTTGCTGGATATTTCACAGACTTTGGTCTCTAATGGCCATACGAAGAAGCGGGAGAAGGAGAGACAAGCATAGAGAGAGAGAGAGAGAGAGAGAGAGAGAGATGCCGGCGGGGGAAAGTAATGGTGTTTGACAACAGGGTTTTCAGTAAAACTCATCTGTCGGCTACAATGTCAAAACAAAATGCACAAAATATCAGATTTTAAAAATCCTTTGAGAAACCTGGAAAAAAACAAAAAAAAAGCTAAAAATATTTTTGTCTAAATTTATGCTGAATATAATTATTTTTATCTCATTATTTTAAGATTAGAGTTCCAGGACTTTGTATATCAATGAATAATGTTAAAGGTTATCCGTTTTGGCACCCTGAACAGTTCAGTATTAGATACACTTCAGCACTCTGGACAGTTCAGTATTAGATACACTTCAGCACTCTGGACAGTTCAGTATTATATACACTTCAGCACTCTGAACAGTTCAGTATTATATACACTTCAGCACTCTGAACAGTTCAGTATTATATACACTTCAGCACTCTGGACAGTTCAGTATTAGATACACTTCAGCACCCTGAACAGTTCAGTATTAGATACACTTCAGCACTCTGAACAGTTCAGTATTATATACACTTCAGCACTCTGGAACAGTTCAGTATTATATACACTTCAGCACTCTGAACAGTTCAGTATTATATACACTTCAGCACCCTGAACAGTTCAGTATTATATACACTTCAGCACTCCTGAACAGTTCAGTATTATATACACTTCAGCACTCTGAACAGTTCAGTATTAGATACACTTCAGCACTCTGAACAGTTCAGTATTAGATACACTTCAGCACCCTGAACAGTTCAGTATTAAATTGCTGAAATGTTTATTGGATGTAATTATTTTTATCCCATTATTTTAAGATTGGAGTTCCAGGACTTTGTATATCAATGAATAATGTTAAAGGTTATCCGTAGTGGCATCATTTTGCACAGAGAAAATAAAGCGGCAGTAAAACACACTGTTGTCCAGTGAAATGCAGACATGACAAATAAGAAATAGTTACTATAAAAATTACTGTAAAAAAAAAAGGGAGCACCATAAAAACATCTCTTTTTTTACGCCTCGTATCATATAAGAGGACTTGTCTCCTGTCCTGAGGTCAGGCACGGCAGTGACACTCACAGAAGATTTCACAACAAGAACATTGTGCCTCGTTTTTCACTGCAAGCTCGGAGATTCATCTAATTAGAGATGAGAAAAGAATAGGGAGTGTGTGAGAGAGAGAGAGAAAGAGAGAGAGGAGAGAGAGAGAGAGAGAGAGACGAGAGAGAGAGAGAGAAGGAGCTGGGGAGAGAGAAGAGAGAGAGATGGGAAATGCAAGAGGAAAGGATGGGAAATAAAGGGTTTTTCACAGGAAATGAGGCAGACAAAAGGAAGATAACATTTTACATTTTATGCGTGTGGTCCTCGTAAATATTAAACAAACGAGTGACACACACAGAGAGAGACAGATAGAATAGAGAGAGAGAAAGAGAGAGAGAGAGAGAGAGTGATCTATACTTTCAGTCTCTTCCCATCTGTTTACACAATTTATTAAAGTCAGTTTTCTCACTCTTCTGTCCATCTGTTAAATCCAGTGTGCTGAAATACAGAGTCTGAATGCAATCTATTCTGAACTCTGATAAACATCCTTCACTTCCTCTATATACAACAAGAACAACACATTTTATAACACACCATGTTTTTTTTATAGTGGGAAGTCCTCTGTAATGATATGCATCACCATTATTATTCCACATACAAAATATGCTTCAGTACTCCGTACACTTCTATACTCTGTATAAATCAGTAATCAGTACAAAATATATATATTTATCATATCAGGTCAGCATTATATACACTTCAGCGCCCTGAACAGTTCAGTATTATATACACTTCAGCACCCTGAACAGTTCAGTATTATATACACTTCAGCACTCCTGAACAACAGTTCAGTATTATATACACTTCAGCAACCCTGAACAGTTCAGTATTATATACACTTCAGCATTATATACACTTCAGAACCCTGAACAGTTCAGCATTATATACACTTCAGCATT
>JACRUU010000015.1:12839386-12842865 GCA_030449085.1 Kryptopterus vitreolus | reverse complement strand
ACACACACACACACACACATCTTGTTTGTTTCTGAATAAAACTTTTAACAAGGACACACAAATAAAGCACGGAGAACACAAGGTGTTGACACTACAGGAGTCAGCGGAAAAGTTTCCCTTCATCCCGGAGACGGAGAGAAGCGCTATACTTCTTTTTATTATTATGATTATTATTATTATTATTATCACGTTTATACGCCTGATAATGAGTCCGGATAACAAACAAGGTAAACAAGGGGGAAAAAAACAAATGACAATAGAGTGCTGAAGACGAGTGCGAGCCTATAAATAACCCCTGTGAATTTTTAATAAGGAATGAAACACACTCGCTCTCTCTCTCCCTCAGCAACCTCGCTTTATCCCCCTCTCTCTCTCTCTCTCTCTTTCTCTCTCTCTCTCCAAGAGAGAGAGAAAGACGAGAGCGCTTTATAGAGAGTGAGAATCCAGCTCGCGCGCCAGGCCCTCAGAAGAAACTCAACGGGAGTGAGAGAAGGAGCGCTCCCTCTCTCTCTCCGCTTTCTCTCTCTCTCTCCCTCCGCTCAGCAACCTCACTTTATCACGCCAGCTCCCCTCTCTCTCTCCCCCTCTTTCTCTCTCTCTATCTCACTCTCACTCTCCCTCAGCAACCTCGCTTTATCCCCCTCTCTCCCTCTCTCTCTCCCTCACCCGCACAACCTCCATTTCTTCTCCCTTTCTCTCTCTCTGCCCAGCTCTCTCTCCTCTCTCTCCCTCAGCAACCTCTTTTATCCTCCCTCTCTCTCTATCGGCACCAGAAATCTCACTCTTCTCTTCTCTCTCTCAGGCAGAAACCTTCGCTTTATCCTCACCTCCTCTCCCACTCTTTATTCTCTATATCTCACTCTAATCTCCCCTCAGCAAACTCGCTTTATCCCCCTCTCTACCTATCTCTCTCTCTCCCTCTCTCTCCCTCAGCAATCCGCTTCCTCTCCCTCCTTCTCTCTCCTCCCCCTTTTCTCTCTCCCTCTCTCTCACTCTCTCTCTCTCCCTATCACTCTCGCTCTCCTCTCTCCATCTCTCTCCCTCTCTCTCCCTCTTTCCCCCTCTCTCCCCCTCTCTCCCTCCCTCCTCCCTCCCTCTCTCTCTCCTTCTCTCTCCCTCAGCACCTCGCTTATCCTCCCTCACTCTCTCTATATCTCTCTCTTTCTATCTCTCTGTCTGTCACTCTCCCTCAGCAGCCACGCTTAATCCTCCCTCTCTCCCTCTCCCTCTTTCCCCCTCTCTCGCACTCACTCTCCCTCAGCAGCCTCGCTTTATCCTCCCTCTCTCTCTATCACTCTCCCTCAGCAGCCTCGCTTTATCCTCCCTCTCTCTCTCTATCTCTCTCTCTATCGCAAGCTCCTAGCTGATCCTCCCCTCACTCTGATGTTTATAGTATTCTAATCTAGGCTCCGATCTCCCTAGAAGCCCCATACCCCCCTGTTCTCTCTTCACTACTCCTCCCCCTATCAGCAGTCCTCATGGATCAGACCTCGCAGCACCCTCTATCAAAATCTAATCAATCTCTCTCCCTCTTCAAGCAGCCTCAACTCTCTAGCCGCAGCATCCTCATACTCCAATCGCTCTTCTCCTCTATCTCCCTCCTCTCAGCAGCAGCCTCCTTTATCTCCTCTCCTCTCCCTCTCTCTCTCCCCCTCTCCCCCCCCTCTCTCTCCATCTCTCTCTCCCTCTCTCAGCAGCATCACTTTATCCTCCCTTCGCCATTTTTATTTCCATAAATACAAAGGAATCAGATAAACATTGTAGTATTTTACTTGAAAGTAAAGCCGACGCCTTTTTTCGGAGTTCCGAATGTTTTTATCGCATGCAGGAACGTCGTTTTCTCTGCCGTCGTTCACTGCTTTTATAAATGCAACACTTTATAGTTTAGTTTATGCACAACATAAAGGGAAGAAAACACACATTATCAACATGTTTATTTCATTTGAAATGTTTTTGTGGCTCTCAGTGTTTCCAAATGACCCCTGATCCGGCCAATCAGAATCCGATATTCAGACTGATCCTGATATCACAGAAGATCTATATCAGGCAGATTTGAGTCACAATATTTGTGTAATGAGAGTTCAACATTGCCTTTTTTCGACCTCATATTCAGTACGGATAATAAAACGGAATGATTCAGAAGTGTAACGGTGTGCGGGAAAAAAAAAAAGCCGTCCGTATTTAATTCTGATTGGTGCACGCGGACGCGCTGAAAAGACCGTTCGTAAAAGTGTAATTGTGGTGAAATTAGAGCTCCATCAAAGGAAGAAAACGTGAATGTGCTTCACACTGTGAGCTTAATTACCCATCTTAATTAACATGTCCTCCAGTCTAAAGACACCGGGGAGACGGAGACGCTCACTCGCTCCTGTAATAGCACTGAAATTTCATTACATGTGTTTGTACTGGACGTGTCCTCTATATAAATATATGTGTGTGTGTGTGTGTGTGAGCACCCGGTTCGTCTGCAATTATCAGAAATAATGGTGAACTTAGCCATTATGTCCCATGATGGACTAACCAAAAAAAAAGAAAGAAAATGAAAGGCGCTTAGAAAAGTGACAGATGTCCAGACGCTGCAGTTTCTCCTCCTTCGGTCTTTAAAACACGCCGATCACGCGGCCACGGGGATGAAGAGGTGCCAATATTTATGGGTCACTACGTGCTTATTATCCAAACGCTTCATTGTAAACCAATAAAAAAACAACACGAGTGACACACACACACACACACACACACACACCACAGTAATGACCTCCTGCTATATCACAGTGTACAGGAAATCACCACCAACACCCAGTACAATCACATACACTATATATTTATAAATAACTACAGAGCCAGATGGGGGCGCTCTCACACCAATGCCCCCCAGAGAGTTCACATATATATATATATATACATACATTATATACAATAGTAAATAAAATAAACATTTTACCGTAATAAAAGTGATTGTCAATAGCAGCGTATTCTATTCTACACCATCCCTACACCTCCGCTACACCGCCTTACACCACGGCTACACCTCCACAAACAGATTGTATACAATTTGTTTACAATGTGTATGTTTATGCATTCAAGCATTTTGTTTGCAGTACGCTGCAGCATTCATTCTCCTCCACACTCTTCTAGTTGCACCAGTGTTTTCCCTCCTACTGCAATACATCACACACACACACACACACACACACACACACACACACACACACACACACACACTGCATCCTGTTTATATATATATATTTAATTAACGCATCAAATCTTTCTCTTGCATCATTTTAGTGTGGGTCCCTAACGGGGCAGCACCGCAGGTAAACAGAAAGAAGGGGGGAGGTGTTTCTTGCCAGGTGGATGATTGTGTGTGTGTGTGTGTGTGTGTGTGTGTGTGTGTGTGTGTGTGTGTGTGTGTGTGTGTGTGTGTCTCCAGCAGTAGTGTGTTGCGTCTGAATCTGAGACGTGCACGTGTGTGAAAATGA
>JACRUU010000015.1:12819386-12834386 GCA_030449085.1 Kryptopterus vitreolus | reverse complement strand
GACGAATGCAGACGAATATGAAAGACTATACGGGAATACGAGTGGTGGATTCCAGTCCACATTTAGTCTTCAGGGAAGATGATCCACTGGACCAGGGGTGGCCGAACTACAGCCCACATCCGGTCCCTTTTAGGATCGGTACAGTATTGTCCAAATCAAATCACATCGTAATCATTCATTCATTCATTCATCTTCTAGCGCTTTATCAGATCTTCCCTCGGGTCACGGGGAGTCTGTGTCTATCTCAGGCGTCTATGGGCATTAAGGCAGGATACACCCTGGATGGACAACACAGCCAACACATCACACACACACACACACACACACACACACACACACATATTCATACACTAGAGACAATTTTCCAAGGTGCAAATTGACTTACCGTGCATGTTTTTGGACCGGGGGAGGAAACCGGAGAACCCGGAGAAAAACCCCCTGAGACACGGGGAGAACATGCACAAACTCCACACACACATGGCCGAGACGGGAATCGAACCCTGGCGGTGTGAGGCGAACGTGATAACCACTAAACCACCGTACCCCCGGAGATCGTAATCATGATTACATTCATTGTCCTGTAATTTCCCGACATTCCACCAGATGGCGCATGAGACACGATGATACATTGTGTATTAGCATTAATGTCTTGTACATGTTTATGTTTGAGATGTTTGGATGTGGTTTTGGCCCCGGCCTCGTCTTTCACATCGTCTGTTAAAAGTCATTGTGGCCCCTGAGAGAAAATGTTTGCCCCCCCCCCCACTCCCTATCCTGCACTAGATTGAGGTGAAGAGGTTCATGTGCAGTAACATTTCAACCTACAAGTGCGGAATTAAAGACCTTCCAATCCACAGAAAGCAGATCTTCATGGAGCTGTGTTTGAGCACAGGAGTCAGAGCAGGTTTGAGGGATAAAGAAATCCATGCTCTTTGGTGCTTTCTCAGAGGAACCCAAGATTTTTGATATAGTGCTTTCTGAATATTGCAATAAAGAACCCGATAACGATGAGTTCCAGTGGAGAACCTTCTCAGAAGAGTGCATGATGTTATGACGGGCACTAAATGTGAAACCTGACCATATATGGTGTGTGTGTTGGTGAAGACCTGTGGTGTGTTGTGTGGAAAAGACATTTATATTTCATATTTTGTCATATAAGGCAGGAGAGAAAACCCCGAGGTCGAGATCAAGGCCTGAGATGACACTGACGACCCGCTGCGCCTCCATGCTGCCGCTGTTCTCAGCACTTCGAGACCTTTGTGTTACTTTTCCCCGAGTTCACTTTTAGTTTGAAAAAGACGAAAGGAATGAAGGAGCGTTGTGCTCTCAGGACAGAGAGAGAGAGAGAGACGAGCACTGAGAGTTTGCTCCGCGGGATTCACACCACTTAAGTGCATCGGCGTTTGTGTTCAGCTTAAGGCTACAAAGTCAAGCGTCTGTGATGGAGCGGCAAACAGGAGGTGAAGTGTTTCTCGCTCGGCAGCGCCTTCAGGCGAGGGTGTCAAGAGCGCCGTCACGGCCGACCTGCGACGCCTCCACCCCCCCCCTCTGATGTTTCACACCCTAACGATCCTCCCGGCTGCTGCATCCTCTGAAGGTGTCGTGAGATATGACGAGTTTTATCCTCTTCCTGCGACGTCGCTCCTGAAACCTCACCTGGTCTGATCCTGAAGCCTCACCTGGTCTGATCCCGAAGCCTCACCTGGTCTGATCCCGGACTAATCATCGTCTGAAAGGGATACGCGTGTATTTTTGATTCCTGTTGTGGAGAACTCTCACCGTGATGACTGACACGTGCGTGCAGCGCTGATCCCGATCCCCCCTGCTGCATCCTCTGAAGGTGTCGTGAGATATGGCGAGTTTTATCCTCTTCCTGCGACGTCGCTCCTGATCCGAAAACCTCACCTGGTCTGATCCCGAAGCCTCACCTGGTCTGATCCCGAAGAAACCTCACCTGGTCTGATCCCGAAACCTCACCTGGTCTGATCCCGGAGCCTCACCTGGTCTGATCCCGAAACCTCACCTGGTCTGATCCTGAAACCTCACCTGGTCTGATCCTGAAACCTCACCTGGTCTGATCCCGAAACCTCACCTGGTCTGATCCCGAAACCTCACCTGGTCTGATCCTGAAGCCTCACCTGGTCTGATCCCGAAGCCTTACCTGGTCTGATGTTTAATGGTATTTAGTGATGTTAAATGGTGTTTAGTGGTGATTAGTGATGTTTAATGGTATTTAGTGATGTTTAATGGTGTTTAATGGAGTTTAGTGGTGTTTAATGGTGATTAGTGATGTTTAATGGTATTTAGTGATGTTAAATGGTGTTTAATGGAGTTTAGTGGTGTTTAATGGTGATTAGTGATGTTTAATGGTTTTTAGTGATGTTAAATGGTGTTTAGTGGTGATTAGTGATGTTTAATGGTATTTAGTGATGTTTAATAGTGGTGTTTAATGGAGTTTAATGGTGTTTAATGGTGTTTAGTGATTTAAATGGTGTTTAGTGATTAGTGTTTAGTGTTTAATGTTTAATGGTATTTAGTGATGTTTAATGGTGTTTAATGGAGTTTAGTGGTGTTTAATGGTGATTAGTGATGTTTAATGGTTTTTAGTGATGTTAAATGGTGTTTAGTGGTGATTAGTGATGTTTAATTGTATTTAGTGATGTTTAATGGTGTTTAATGGAGTTTAGTGGTGTTTAATGGTAATTAGTGATGTTTAATGGTGTTTAATGGAGTTTAGTGGTGTTTAATGGTGATTAGTGATGTTTAATGGTATTTAGTGATGTTAAATGTGTTTAATGTTTAGTGGTGATTAGTGGTGTTTAATGGTATTTAGTGATGTTTAATGGTGTTTAATGGAGTTTAGTGGTGTTTAATGGTGTTTAGTGATGTGTAGTAGCGTTTAGTGGTATTTAATGGTATTTACTGGTGTTTAATGGTATTTACTGGTGTTTAATGGTGTATTCTTGCTCTTAGTGCAGTTCTTTAATCAGCGAGTAAACGAGTGAACCCGCATGAAGCAAATCAGGAGTTTTGTGGGTTGCAGGTGGACGTCGTTGAAACCATGCAGACGAATTTAACAGCAGTTTATTTACCCTGAACAAAAGTATTGGGACACCTGACGCTTCAACCTCCATGTGTTTGTTCACTAAAAAACTAGGATTCCAGCATGACTGTGTGTCTGTGCACAAACCCAGATCCATGAAGATCGGTCCATGGGTTATCCTCTATCTCCTGCTATAGCGTCAGAAACTTCTGGAACCGCCCAGGAACGTCCTCACATTCTCACCTACATCACTGCATGACTTTACTATCATAAATCTCCACATACGGGGGAAAAAGTCTCTCAGTGTGATGAGTTCCACACAGACCTCGCTGAAGCACCGCTACACACTTCCTTTCCTGGATTAACTGTAGAGGTGCAGGAAGGACGCTGACCAAGCTCTAAAAGCTCTGTTCGATTTTTGGTTGTTTATTTTTTTTCTTTCTCCCAGAGTGACGACCGCAATCCAAATAACACAGACACGATGTGAAAACACGTTTGACACTCGGCGAGTGAATCAAACCCCTTTTAAGCGCATTATAAACACTACAGACGTGTCATTCACAGCGGGAGTGTCGGTGTTCACCCCGAGCTCCGTCTCCCGCCACCACAAACAATCGCACCATTGATTTTTGTCGAGCCGACTGTATGTGTGTGTGTGTGTGTGTGTGTGTGTGTGTGTGTGTGTGTGTGTGTGTTTCATTTCCAGCTTCAGATCGAGTCGCCATACGCCGATACACCGGACTTCACTCCCAATGTACACGCCACAATAAACACTCAGCGTATTAAACACTACCTGTCTGTCTACATTTAATACCAAACCAAACTCAGCTTTGACCCATCTAAGGGGTTTCCATAAATATTGGCACCCCCCCGCTCTAGGGATAAATTATAACAATGTGACTGTTCGAGTTTTGCATGAGCCTTAAATCACTATACTGTATTTATGATATGCAAATGTTTTCCAGCAGGTGGCAGCACAGGGCTGCACGCATAGTCACAGGCAGCACCGACCGCACCCACCCGACTTAATCCTCTTTATTAAAGCGAAATAATGATTGAATAAACAATAAAACACACAGAGCTACTTTTTATATAAAGCTTTTTAGCTGTTTAAGAATGAAGTGTTTAAGAGCTGACACATATTAGCTCACCATCAGCAGGAAGGCAGCTTTAAGGGACACACACACACACACACACACACACAAACACACACACAAACACACACACCAGCTGAGAGCCAGCACTTTCATTAAGCCCTGCACGATCTCCCTGTCTTTGAAGCTCACGGGAAAAAAAGTCTGCCTATTGATCTGAGCGCTGGACTTTTCTGCCTTAAATGAGGAAGGGAAAACGCTGACCACTGACGAGGGACGTCTGCACAAAACACACGGAAAATTAGGGACAGCGGCGCATTAAAAGTTCTCCAGCGATCGATGTGTTCGGCTCTCAGCGGTCCAACTAAACAAGGCCACTTTCATAAAGTAACAATAAAGGAGCGTTTTATCATCCGCTAACAAACGCGCTCGCTTTTCTCATTTCATATAACAGGGGTGTTTACTCTGATAAAGTCTCCGAGGTCAGCCGGCCGAATCCATACGCTATTGATCTCCTGCTTTATGAAAATATAATGATGTGAAGGGTTTTCTTTAACACGGAAAGCAGCGAGTGCATTCCTGCCGCCCAAGACGGAGGGCTGCGAACGCCGTGCCTTCGCCGTCCGCTCGCGATGGGACAGGATACGCGAACTTTACACTGCTAAGGAGACGGCTAGCCGCCACGTGTACGCCGAGAATCACTTCAGGAGCGTTCTTCTCAACCAGCGTGTTCCTGTACCAGCACCTCCATCCCCGTTCACCATTTCACACCCCGAACTAAATAAACATCCATGCAGAGATCACAAGCAGGTTAAACGCAATGTTTGTGCTTCAGATACACGATGGGAAGATATTCACATATTCCAGATATTCATATTTTACGCTTCGTTACTTCCACCAAAATGAGAGAAAAACAATTAATGAATGTATAAACTTTTATTCAATTAATTTCTCTGTAGAACTTCCATGTTCCACCACCAGGGGGAGTCTTACTCTACTGGAGCAGATCATTAGCAGTTTTTAGAGCTTCTTGGAGATCACGAGTCCATCTTTGGTGTTTTTGGAGATTTTAGGAGATCATATAAATTCTTTACCGTGCATATGTGTGTGTGTGTGTGTGTGTGTGTGTGTGTGTGTGTGTGTGTGTACCTCACACACTACTGGCTGCCCTTCAACACACAACACACGAGGGGAATTTCAAAACGAAATACTGTAGCACAACAAGCAGGATGAGATCTCCAGCTACGAGACGCACGCTGAGGATTTTGAGAGACAGTTCTGGAAAGAATCACCTGGAGCGAAAGAGAACGCCGGCGAGCCGAGCTCTCCGGTCTCTCCGGTCTCTCCCTCCCTCCGTGTGCTGTTTATCCAGAGCTCTTCCTGCAGAGAGGGTCGATAGGAGATCTTCATCATTCTGCTTCATCAGACACACGGCACTAATGAGGCAGAGAAAAGCTGACAACTCACTTTGCACTCACTCACTCACACTCACTAACACACACACACTCACACACACACACACACGCACCAATCAAAAGTTTGGAATCGATGATGGTGAAGATAAACTTGGTGTCGCACGGCAATTTATAAAATTCATTTCCATACAGCGCGTCGCCGCGACTTCACCGCTCTCGCCATCCGAACCGGCGCCGGGTGCGACTCTGCGTCCATCTCACAGCGCTCCGGTTCCACTGCAGGATTTTACACTTCAACAGACAGAATAAAGAGACGTGTCGGTCCTTAATAAATAATCACCATCCTGCTAATAACAGTAATAATCATACGCCCCGCCCCCTTTGCCCTGATTGGCTGGATGTAATTGGTCCAGGCGGTGAGCGATATAAAGGAGAACAGTGACTGGTTCCTCCTCGCAGCTGCAATATTATTAAAGCTTAGTGAGTGTCAGGGAAAAACTTCCAAACACACACACACACACACACACACACACACACACACACACACACACACACACACTCTCTCTCCCCTGAGGAGAGTGTTTTATCAAGCTGCCTGTGTGCATTTAAATGAAAAACATGTGAAAAAGTTCACAGGCGTGTGAACGTGCTGAATATGTAGCACTAAAACAACAAGAAACTAATTCTGTTCTCCTGAATAACCATGAAGTGAGGACACAATTGCATCAGTGTTTGCTAGTGTGTGGATTTCTATACAGAGAGAGAGAGAGAGAGAGAGAGAGAGAGAGAGAGTCGAGAGAGAGAGAGAGAGAGAGAGAGAGAGAGAGAGAGAGAGAGAGAGAGGAAAAAACAATTACCAGGAAAAGGCAGCCGATAATAAATCCCACATATTTGTGCAGGAGCAGTTTTGTCACCGTTATTCCAAGCGACATAGATGGAGCATATGCGGGCGCTGTGTGATGTATTTATTCCTCCGCACTGACGGCCTGCTCAGGGTCACGGGACTTTCTTTCCTTTACACTGCTGTAAGGATTTGGGAAAATACAATCTTTACTGGAAATACATTTCTGATATAAATCTGAATATAGACATGAAGCAGAAACTGGTGCTGTGTGTCCTCACACACACACACACACACACACACACACACAGCAAGTGGCTTTACATGCTTCACTTCCATCATCATTTGTTTAATCAAATTATCACTCAGATGAAAAAAAAAAGTAGGAGGAATGTGTATTTTTAATAAATCATATAATAATCGCTATAAAATGCACCCCCGAGAGCCCCCAAAGAATATACATATATTATTATTATTATAAATATTTTTTACCTGCAGCTCTACTGCCACCGTGTGGACACCCGCGGAACTTGCTCAATGGAGTAAACGAGGGGGAAATAAATGATCCGACAGATGGAGGGCCTCCGCTCATCTCCATTTACACTTACGTTAAGCATTTTCTGCTCCAGTGTAATATGAGGATCGCCTTTTTCCCTCCTCCTTTAACATTCATCAGCATGTTCTACAAAACTCCATTAATCATCATGTGATGCAGATGGAGCAGGAGGAGGAGGGGGGGATAAAACTATTAATAGCACACAGCGCAGGAGAGGAGCGCACCAGTACACACACACACACACACACACTTTTAAACCTTCTGCAGGACAACACACACACACAGGTTACATATTTACTTATATGGGTTTTTGCTATAATGTCATATGAACATCATTTTTTTTTCTATTCAGACTGCTCCCGTTAGGGGGCGCCACAAAAGTTGTGAACCGCATATTTGATGCGTCAGAAAACACACTATAATACACTCGGAACACCAAGAACACGCTAATCTTTTATAATATCTCTAATAACAGAACAATACCAGATATGGTGAAGAATGCTCTGGCGCCCCCTAATGGAAGCAGGCGAAACAGTAAGAAAGCTTACACACACCAACACGCACACACATTTATATATACACACACATATATATATACATACACACATATATATACACACATAAAATATTTATACATTATATAATAGTGTTATATAGCCAGTATAATCTTCCACTTTCAGCTGCTCCCTATAGGGGGCGCCACAGAGGATCATCATTCTCCACACCACTTTGTCCTCTACATCTTCCCCTTTCACCCCAGACTACTTGCATGTCTTCCCTCAGCACATCCATAAACCTCCTCCTCCATCCCTCCATCCTCGGCACTCTTCTCTCTCCGTACTCCATCCCCCCCCCCGCCTCCCTCTCTCTCTCCTTAAGCAGGGCAGGTTGATATGAGTGTAAAAGGTATTATTAAGTTGAGGATTGCTCTTTCTGTGCATTATAAGACGTTATGTCTGGTGTTTTACAGGAATCGGACATAAATGAACCTTCATTTGTTCAGAGAAATTAATCAACTCAATTCTCAATTACAATAAACAGAAATAGAAAAGGTACAGTGTGTATGAGTGTGTGTGTGTGTGAGTGTGTGTGAGTGTGTGTATTAAAATAAATAGACACTATCACTGGGATTTCTTTTACATTTTATTCAACTTCCTCCAAAAGAACATCACGCTTCATTTATAGGAAATTCAGCGACTCGCTCGGGGGGGAAAAAAAAAGAAAGAAAAAGAAAATCAGGACCGCGGCGCCGCACTCGGCTCGATGGACGCCGGACCTTTACGGAGAGGAAGTGCAAACATCTGCACTGCACGAGATCACTGCACGAGATCACTACCCTACGGTATACGAACAACAGCGAGGTGGAAAACGTCCCGTAGCCCATTCCAGCTTTTAGTACGAGTAAACGACAACGGGGCGGAAAGATTCATCCATACTTCCAACATGAGATTAAAACCAACGCTAAAAATGAAGACAACAAGCACAGGAAGTGAACGATGAACGTAAAAATAAACAAAAAGATTTAAAAAGAGCAGGAAGTCATGTTAAGGCAGTTTCACCTTCAGACACGATTTCTGTTTGTATACAAAAGAAAATAATAATAAAAATAAAAATAAAGGGGCTTGGGGGGGGGGGGGGGGGGGGGGGGGGGGGTTTAACGCCTTTTCTCTTTGCGGTCTGACTTGCGTTCCCGCTCGCCGCGTGACGGACGTTTTCCTGAGCGGTTTCCGTCTGAACTCGTCCTCTTCCTGTCCTTCTCCTTGGATCTCTCCTCCTTCCTCTCCCTGTGTCCTCCGCCTCCGCCGCTTTTACTGGCTTTCTGACTCCTGTCGCCCTTCCTGCGGTCGGAATTCCTCCTGCGCCGCTCTCTGCTGCGTGACCGAGAGCTGGACGAGGAGGAAGAGGAGGAAGAGCTGCTGGAGCTGCTGGATGAAGAGCTGGAGCCGCTGGACGAGGAAGTGGAAGAGGAGCTCGAGGAGGAGCTGCTGCTGCTCTTCCGGCTTCTGCTCCGTGACGACCTCGCTTTTGCTCGACCCCGCGCCTCGTCCGCGGCCTCCTCGGGATTCTTTATTTCCTGCGGCTCCGTGGCTACTTCCTGTGCCTGCTTGGAGGGGTGTTCTGGCGGTTCCTCGTGCGTTTGGGTCTCGAGCGCTACGGCGGCCTCGCCGATGTCCGACTTGGGCTCGGGGTGTGCGGGAACGTCAGGGGGGAGATCTTCCCCGGTTTGGACTTCCATGGCGCTCTCAGGGATTTTCACGGGCTCTTCCTGACGGCTCTCCTCCTCCTCCTCCTCTTCTTCCTTCTTTTTCTCCTCCTGCTCTTCATCCTCCTCTCTGTCTTTACCTACCTCTTCTACCTCGGGACTCTTCTCCTGCTCTTCTTCCTGACGCTGCTCTCCGTCTAGATCCTTCACGACCATCTCCACCTCCATCTTCACCTCCACCTCCCGCTCTCTATCCTCCACAGCTGCCGCCACCTTTTCCTCCTCTCCCTCATCCTGCTCTCCCTTCCCCTCGTCTTTCTCCATCGCTTCGTCCTGCTTGTCTATCTGCTCACCCTCTCCCTCCCTCTCCACCTCCCTGACGTCTACGCTCTCCTCCACTTCCTCCTCGGCTTCCTCATCCTCATCCTCCTCATCCTCCATCTCTACATCGTGCCGTTTACCTGTCAGCCTTTCCTTCGGCTTACCCTCCTCTTCATCTTCCTCTTCTTTCTTCCGCCCTTCTGGGTTTTCCGTTTCCTTTTTTCCTGCGCGCTGAGCCTGACGCCTGGGACGAGCCTCCATCTTATTCAGGTGCTCGGCGAACGCCTCGCGCCTTTCATCAAACATGGCTGCGAGAGAGGGAGGGGAAAAAATCATCGTTATATATTTATATATTAAAATATCTATCCAAAGGGTCACGGTGGTTTAGTGGTTAGCATGTTCGCCTCACACCGCCGGGGTCCGGGTTCGATTCCCGTCTCAGCCATGAGCATGTGGAGTTTGTGCATGTTCTCCCCGTGCCTCGGTGCCCGGTTTCCTCCCGGTCCAAAAACATTCACGGTAGGTTGATTGGCACCTTGGAAAATTGTCCCTAGTGTATGATTGTGTGTGTGTGTGTGTGTGTGTGTGTGTGTGTGTAATGGGTTGACATTCCATCCATGGGTTGGCATTCCATCCAGGGTGTATCCTGCCTTAATGCCCATAGACGCCTGAGATAGACACAGACTCCCCGTGACCCGAGGGAAGATCGGATAAAGCGCTAGAAGATGAATGAATGAATATCTATCCATCCATCGTTCCAGGGGAACCTCTGCATGAGGAGAGGAAGCACGCTTACCGTTCATTTTTTTCTGAGACTCGTCCAGGAGCTTTTGCGTGGCGGAACACATACGACCCGGCAGGAAGAGCAGCGGCGGTTTGGTCTTCGTCCGGATGAACTTTATAATCTTGCCGTTGTGGGCGTTCCACTCCTCTTGCTGTCAAAGCAATTAATATCAATTACAATTAATTTAAATGTGCAGCTTTGATCCGAACATCAAAAAGGTACATGATATTAAACATTACACAGAGGAAGTCAATAAATACACAGAACAACGGCAACAGAATGAACGACTTCTGGTGCGATGACTTTAATCGTTAATAAAATAAAGCGTCGAGATAAATTACACAGAAGCCAAAGCGGGCCAAAGGGACACCGCGTATAAATTGTGCCGGGCGATGATGGATGAAGTGGAGGATTACCAGCTGAGCCAGCTCCACTTTATGCTCTAGAAGTCTGAGCTCCGTCTGCTTGGCGCGTCTCTCCTCGAACAGCTCGCGTCTCTCACTCTCCACCTTCTTACGCTCCTGTTCCGCCTGGACTTCCAGCTTCTGCTCGATCTCCTGCCGTCTTTTAAGCTTTAAAGCACAGAGAAATAAAGATGTTTTCCTAATCTTTTAAAGTCGTTTTTTTTATCACAGAGCCACTGCAGTCCAACCCCCCCCCCCACACACACACACACACAAGCTCAAAATAAAACAATGCATTAAAAAAGCACAAGTTAGTATATTTTCGTACCCTCTCTGTGGACACGGTCGACTCCTGCTTAAATTTCTGTAACGTTCCCATCAACAGGCCAAACATACGGCGATTTCTGTACACAGAATATTCATTAAGACAAAACTCGCACAATAAATACCAAACGTTCCTATGATATATATACCTCTGATAGAAGCTACACGGGGTATAAAACCATACGATTCTACCTTTTATTAGTACCAGTACTTAAAATAAAACAAATAAAAAATAGCAAAAAAAGGACAGCTGCAGTTCCAAGTGTTGGACTACAGGTGGCAGTGGAAGCACACCTTGTGTTGCTTTACCCCCTTTTACAGGGAAATACTATTTTTGTTCCTTGTTCCATTCAATGCATTTTTTGCAATGCTATTTATTTGATATTGGTATTTGATCCACATAGCCTAGTAAACATTTTTTTCATGACATAGGAATGTTGTTTACATCACACCCCCAGTGAGGGATTAAAGTTATTCTCAGATATGAAAGTGATTTCATTATAAAACAGTACATTTTAATGATGATGTGTAGTAGTAATGTACACACAAAAGGGAGAACGAAACAAAAACGACTTTGCATTTTGCCAATCGGTAGATAAACAATACCTCTGTTTCCCTTTCTCATCCATGGTCTGATCTTGGATAAGATCCCGACGTGTGCGCTCTTTGGAGGTAGCGACGACTGATGACTGCAACGCTGGCTACACACACACACACACACACGTACGTTGAGTGGAATTGTAAATTCTATTCTACACGGTCTACATTTAAAGTGTGTATTAAACATGGTGAACGATTAAAAGTGTGTTCTCACTTTTTTGACATCGTCCTCGTCCTCAGCGTCGCTGTCATGGCGCGAGTCTCTCCTGGCTCTTTGATCCCCCGCCAGCCTGACAAAAAAAAAAAAAAAAAACAACATTTCAAGCAAATATTAAAACGATGCATCTTAATAAAAAGGTTCACGATTATTAGTTTGGGTTTGTGTACCTCAAGAGTGCCCCTTCAACATCCCTCTGTTTGGCTGGGGGTCCGCCGCCTCCATCAGAGATTCCACGCCTTCACATGACAACACAAGGCGTTACCATCAGATCATTACATTCGTATTGTACACACCAAACACACACACACACACACACACACACACACACACACACAGTCGTACCTCAGTATATTGATTCCTCGGCCTCTACCTCCACCTGGGCCTGGGACAGAAAGCCGTCTGGTCTGACCCGGTCTGTCAACAAACACACATCAGAGTAATTATGTAAATACACACACACACACACACGGTCATATATATATATATATATATATATATATATATATATATATATATAATATATATATATAAGCATGTCTACAGAATGTACATGTTTATTATTTGTGATCTTGTTTACTAAACATTCAAACACCGAAAAGTCCTGGTTCCGTCCTAAGTGTGCACTACATAAGCCCATCAAAGCCCCTACACAGGCTGCACTACAGAGGACCTCCTCACAATCATACTGTAAACAAGTTTCGCTTAACAAAAACAACACAATAAATGCACATCTAATCTAATCCGCACGTGCACGTTTCCGCCGTGGGGTTAGCTTCATGCAGCTAACGCTAGCAAGCTAACGATTAGCACAGCTAGCAAACCAAAGGCGAGGAGAAAAAAATTAATAATAATGATAAATAATAATTAAATAATAATAAATAATAATAATAATGAATGAAATATAAGAGTAAATAAAAGGTGGTGTTTAAACGGATCCGTGTGTACCGCGTTAAGACTAGCATGCTAATCAGGCTAGGTGAGTGAGCTAGCATGGGACGGTTAGCCGTGTGGCTAAGTCTCCGGTAGCGCGGGTGTATTCTCTGTACCGTAACTCGTTCGGGTCGCGGCCCGTTAACTTTTTGATGTTCTCGTCCACATTCTTTAAACTCTCCTTCGCTTTCTCGAGCTGGTCCTGTAAAGCTCTCACAGCCACCGCCATGCTGCAGTCCTCCGCCTCCGCCGCCGCTCCTGCTAACACCCACTCAAACCCTACTGCTCAGGGGGTGGGATTAAAGAAGGGGATTCGAGGGAAGAGAAGCCTGTGATTGACAGAAGTGCGAGCCAATCAGAAGCAGAATAAGCAAAGCTTGTCGTTGATTGACAGGTTATTCCGCCAATACAATGTGCGGTCGTGTGCAGTTGGGTGGGTCAAAAGGATTTCTGTAACTATTTTAATGTTTTATATTGTGGAAAAGAAAATTGAACAACAATTTTGACTATAACAGGAAATTTAATGACACTTAAATCTTTACAACTGAAAATATTTCACATCCTGTCTTATTCTTGTATATATGTTTTAAAGTTGTATGATATTTGAATGATTTATCAGCATATTTGTATATTTTATAGATGTTTTGCAGACATACTTATTTTTACATACATTTTCTAAAATCGATTCAAATATGTTTTTTTTATGAATGTTTATGAGACAAAAATATCTAAAATTATATTATAAAATATATTCTTAGATGGAGACCTAAAGCACTATTTGTACGTTGCTCTGGATAAGGGCGTCTGTTAAATGCTGTAAATGTAAAATAAGAAGAAAAAAACATCTGGAAGCTCTGATTTCATCAAATACAAATATTGTTTTTTTTTTTTTACATTTAAATAGTATGCATTATTTTTCATACAGTGTATATAAAAATGTGTAAAATTAAATACAAATCCTAATCAAGGAAAAGAATCTGATCTTTAAACTTTTCAGTACAGCTTTTTTTATTTCAACAATTAATTTTATTTTACATTTACACATGGATCACTTTATCCCAGTCCTGATTATGAATGAGAACACTGAAAACTGCACGGCAGAAAATATTCCGCATTTCATCCATCGTCTCCGTTTTCCAGTGGAAAAGTATCCAGAAGATCCACCTTCAGTCTTCACTCTCGATCAGCCAAATCATTTTGTTCAAAATACCTTTAAACAACAAATAATAAATGTACATTTACACACGGATTATTAAAAAGCATAAAGGGTGACTGATCCTGTCCTGATGAGGAATTATACGTTACACTGCAGAGCAAAACTCTGCATCCGATTCTGGGATGGATCTAAAAACCCATTTGTTTTTTTTTTAGGTTATGGTTTTACATTTATGATTTATTACCATTTTATTGCAGATTATATATTAAACAACTTCATTCATTCATCTTCTAGTGCTTTATCCGATCTTCCCTCGGGTCACGGGGAGTCTGTGTCTATCTCAGGCGTCTATGGGCATTAAGGCAGGATACACCCTGGATGGAATGCCAACCCATCTCACACACTCAGGTTGGATCGATCATTAACTGATACATTTATAGGGACTCGTTTCCAATGCTGTGTGTGTGTGTGTGTGTGTGTGTGTGTGTGTGTGTATGTGTGTAAGTAAAAGTTACCTCGCTACTATACAGATCATCAGGTTCAGTGCTGATAAACGCTCGTCGTCTTTATTCAACTGGAACAAAAGATTTCCATTATACAAGTGCAGGAAGAATATACAGTACACTGAGAAAAGTGTGTGTGTGTGTGTGTGTGTGTGTGTGTACCAAGTAAGCCCGGACTGCAGAGCATCTCCTTGCCAGCTGTCTGATGAGTGAATGTGCTTCAGGGAGAAGAGGTTTCTCAAGACAAGCCAGTAAAGCGTAAAGCCATCTGCCCTGTGAACACACACACACACACACACACACACACACACACACACACACACACGGGGTATAATCATTCAGCTTCATTTATTTCATTTTATTTTCATCTTCTACTGCTTTATCCGATCTTCCCTCGGGTCACGGGGAGTCTGTGTCTATCTCAGGCGTCTATGGGCATTAAGGCAGGATACACCCTGGATGGAATGCCAACCCATTGCAGGACACACACACACACACACACACACACACACACATTCATACACTAGGGACAATTTTCCAAGGTGCCAATCAACCTACCGTGCATGTTTTTGGGCCGGGGGAGGAAACCGGAGAACCCGGAGAAAA
>JACRUU010000015.1:12699386-12814386 GCA_030449085.1 Kryptopterus vitreolus | reverse complement strand
CGTCCTCATTTCACTGCAGCTGATCCTCAGTGTGACCCTGCGGAGCTCAGCGCTAATGTCCGATTATAAAACGTGTGGAGACGACGCATGTGCACGTGAGTCACCACTTATTATTATTATTATTATTATTATTATTATAAATTCACTCAGACACAGTTTAATCTGTGACATGTAATAAATAATGTAATAAACAGAGTATGATACGACTTTATACTGTAATGTGTGTTTGATACACTTACTGTACATTACACCATTTTATTTATTATTAATAACTCATACCATTCATTATTGTTGCTGTTGTTGTAATAATTCTGGTGTGTGTGTGTGTGTGTGTGTGTGTGTGTGTGTGTGTGTTAAAGGTCTGTTGTGCCGTGTTCAGGCGCTGAGAGATCATCATGCTCAGGACTGCAGGTTTCTGGACTTTAAAAAAGGCGAAATGATCGACGTTTATCACAAACTGACGGGGAAAAGGAGCGAGCTGTGGGCTGGAAGTGTGAGAATCACTCGCTTCTTTATTTCTCCCAGTCTTTCTTTTAAAGGAAAAATAAATAAAAAAAACACACCAAACGTATTGATTATGAGCATGAGAAAAAAGAGAGAAAGCGAGAAGTGAGAGAGTGTGAGAGAAGTAAGACAAGGTGAGAGAGCTGAGGGAAAATGAGTGTTAAAGAGGTGAGACTGAGAGGTGAGAGAGAGAGAGAGAGACAGACAGGTGTAGAGAGAGAGAGAGAGACAGACAGGGTGAGAGAAAGAGAGAGATGAGACAGGGTGAGATGTATATGAGACAGGGTGAGACGTATATGAGACAGGGTGAGACGTATATGAGATAGAAATGAGGCAGAGTGTGTGTGTGAGAGAGACAGAGATAAGACAGGGTGAGATAGAGATGAGACAGGGTAGAGATAGGAGATGAGATAGAGTGAGATAGAGATGAGACAGAGTGTGTGAGAGAGAGAGACAGATGAAACAGGGTGAGATGGATATGAGACAAGGTGAGATAGAGTTGAGACAGGATGAGACGGATATGAGATAGAGATGAGGCAGAGTGTGTGTGTGAGAGAGACAGAGATAAGACAGGGTGAGATAGAGATGAGACAGGGTGAGATAGAGATGAGACAGAGTGTGAGAGAGAGAGAGACAGATGAAACAGGGTGAGATGGATATGAGACAGGGTGAGATAGAGTTGAGACAGAGTGTGAGAGAGAGAGAGAGAGAGAGAGAGAGAGAGATGAAACAGGGTGAGATGGCTATGAGACATGGTGAGACAGGATGAGACGGATATGAGATAGAAATGAGGCAGAGTGTGTGTGTGAGAGAGACAGAGATAAGACAGGGTGAGATAGAGATGAGACAGGGTGAGATAGAGTTGAGACAGAGTGTGAGAGAGAGAGAGAGAGAGAGAGATGAAACAGGGTGAGATGGCTATGAGACATGGTGAGACAGGATGAGACAGATATGAGATAGAGATGAGACAGAGTGAATAATATAAAGTCTGGATATTTGGATAGGAATGTTTATGATCTGTGTTACAGACAGAGAAACACTTTGGATATTTTCCTAAAGACGCAGTGAAGATGGATGAAGTTTTAGTGGATGAGAAGAAGGAGATTCGTTTGAGAACTCAGGTGAGAACCGCGGCGAGAAAAAGCCAGACGGATCCGCTTCTGCTCTGCGTCACGCCTCACGTCTGAATATTTCCTTTTCAGAAAACAGACTTCTTCTGTATGGACGCTTTCGGGACAATAATCTCCAGCCAAGAATTTGAAGATTACGCGTTGGGCGATGAAAGTGGCGATGAAAAGAGCGATGGAAGGGTCGATGAAAGGAGCGATGAAAGTGGCGATGAAAGGAGCGAGTCTGGCGTGTTAGGTAACAGTGATTTTGATGATCAAGTCTCCAAAGCTCCTGCAGCGAATGTCGGAACGCCGCCTGTTGATAAGGATAATAAAGACAGAGGGAAAGCCGGACAAAGCGGATCTTCTTGGATCGGATCTGCCGTTAGTGGATGGTTCACTGACGACGACGACGACTCTGATGCAGGAGAACAGGAGACATTGAAGGTCAGGAAACTGGCCTTGGATTTGGCCCAGTTGAAAGAGGAACAGAAGGAGGAGGAGATGAAGCAAACTAAAGTTCTGGACTGGATTGGAGACGGACTGAGCAACACTCTGTGGTTTGGGAAAAGTGATGTAGGGGATTTAACGGAGAACAACACGGATCCGGCCGGTGAGGAGTCCAGTTACCTCCTGAGTACCGGGATTAAAAACATTTTAGGTTTCGGAGGAGGAGAAGAAAGAGATGGAACGCCACCTTCTGAAAACAAGAAAGAAAGTCAGGATGAAAATGTGAATAATGGAAAGGATCAGCAGGAAGTAACGAGTGTTAAAGCGGAAACCTCGGCCGAGGACATCACGGAAAACCAGAAGACCGGGGAGAAGAAGGATGTGGGATGGTACGACAGAATCACAAACTTCTACGGAGATCCTGAAGATCAAAGTGAATCCGGTAAAGAGGAAGGAACGGAGAGTTCACGCCATCGAGGAACAGACATCAAGAATTCCAAGGATGAAAAAACATCGGAATCGTTTCAGGACTCGGGAAGTGAAAACGGGAAAACAGATGAGCATCAGGAAAAAGTCAGGCAGGACCAGACGGAGGAAACCGGTCAGCTCGGGGAACGATGGTACGGGAGTGTTTATAAGAGAATTACAGGATTTTACACAGACGATCCTGATGGAACCGAAGCTCCTGATGGAACCGAAGCTCCTGATGGAACCGAAGTTCTTGATGGAACCGAAGCTCTTGATGGAACCGAAGCTCTTGATGGAACCGAAGCTCCTGATGGAACCGAAGTTCTTGATGGAACCGAAGCTCCTGATGGAACCGAAGTTCTTGATGGAACCGAAGCTCCTGATAGAACCGAAGCTCCTGATGGAACCGAAGCTCCTGATGGAACCGAAGCTCCTGATCAGAGCCAAGATGCTCAGGCGACACAGGAAAGCGAGGAGTTAAAGTCAAGCGGAGACGAGGAAACAGGGAAGGCTGGGAATGATGATGATGATGATGATGATGATGATGAGTCCGGATGGTATAAAAGTGTCTACAGCAGAATGGGTAACATCTACGGAATCACATCTGATGTTCCTGATGCCGTGGAAGATGTTCAGAGTCAAACGCGAGGTGAAAACACTAAAGACAATCTGCTGTCATCCGTATCTTCTACAAATGACCTGATCGATGGTCTGAGATCACCTTCTGAAGGTGGTGATGATGGTGATGATGGTGATGGTGGTGATGATGGTGATGATGGTGATAAAAGTAAAACTGAGGATTCAGAAATGACTGATAAAAAGATAAACTCAGCCTTTAAATCCAGTGGTGCTGGAGATAAAGAAGAAAGCGATGGAGAAAAGACAGATAAAGGTAAGGAGCAACACAGCGTTAATGATGATGAGATCAGTGTTAGATCAGAGGATGTGATTAGCGAGATATATTCTCAAAGTTCTACTTTAGGTAGTAAACAAGAAGAAAAAGAAGGAGAAAAAGGAGAAGCAGAAAAAGAAGAAGGAGAAAGAGAAGAAACCGAAGTAGAAAAAGGAGAAGGAGAAAGAGAAGAAAAAGAAAGAGAAGAAACCGAAGAAGAAAAAGAAGGAGGAGAAAGAGAAGAAAACGAAGAAGAAGCAAAAGGAGTAGAAGAGGCAAAAGAAAGAGAAGAAAAAGAAGGAGGAAAAAGAGAAGAAAAAGGAGGAGAAAGAGAAGAAAAAGAAGGAGAAAAAGGAGAAAAAAAAGAAAGAGAAGAAACCAAAGTAGAAAAAGAAGGAGAAAGAGAAGAAGAAGCAGAAGGAGTAAAAGAAGGAGAAGAAGACAAAGAAGGAGGAGAAAGAGAAGAAAACGAAGAAGAAGCAAAAGAAGAAGAAAAAGAAGGAGAAGGAGAAAGAGAAGAAAAAGAAAGAGAAGAAACCGAAGTAGAAAGAGAAGAAGAAGCAGAAGGAATAAAAGAAGGAGAAGAAAATGAAGGAGAAGAAGAAAAAGAAGGAGGAGAAAGAGAAGAAAACGAAGAAGAAGCAAAAGGAGTAGAAGAGGCAAAAGAAAGAGAAGAAAAAGAAGAAAAAGAAGGAGGAGAAAGAGAAGAAAAAGGAGGAGAAAGAGAAGAAAAAGAAGGAGAAAAAGCAGAAAAAGAAGAAGAAGGAGAAAGAGAAGAAGCAGAAGGAGTAAAAGAAGGAGAAGAAAACGAAGAAGAAGCAAAAGGAGTAGAAGAGACAAAAGAAAGAGAAGAAAAAGAAGAAGAAAAAGAAGGAGGAGAAAGAGAAGAAAAAAAAGGAGAAGAAAAAGAAGGAGAAGAAGAAAAAGAAGGAGAAGAAGAAATGGACACAGATGAGGGAGAAATCAATGCTTATGAACGTTCATTAGATGGTAATAAGCTGGAAATGGGTGTTGATGGTGAAAACACAAGTTTAAATGGTGCGAGTGCAGATACAGGTGAGTTCAGTGACTCGGGCCAAAGTGAGAAGCGAGGAACCGAGCAGGAACCGGCCTGGAGCGAGTCAGCGGAACATGTTACAGATGGAGATGAAAGGACAGATGCGTGTCCACATCCTCCTGATGGAAAAGAGTGTGAGAGCGAGACGAGGACAGATTCAGGTCTTCGTGTCAGAAGAGATGTTTTAGAGAAGTCTCAGATGGAATCTGATGAAGCTCAGGGTGGACCGGAAGAGGCAGGAATGAAGGTGAGCAGTAGGACGTCAGTGCAAAGCATCCACTGGGGTTCTGAACATGGTGCAGATGTTCCTCAGATGGAACACAGTGAAGATATGGCGAGTGCTGGTGTGACTGACGGTGAGTGTGGTGAAGATAAAGATGGTGGAGGAACTCGTGTGAAGTTTGCTGGTGTGGATGTCGCTCTGGTGCGTGGTGGAGAGGAGGAAAGTGCTGAGGTTACTCCAGTAGAGTTTCCTGGAGGACGGAATGATGTAACACATATTGAGCCTGATAGAGAAGGTGAAGATGTTTCTCCAAGCGAGAACGGTGGAGAAAACCAGAGTGTAGATGCTCCTCAAATTAAGCGCGATGGAAAAAACGGAGGTGAAGGCATCTCTCAAACAGAGACCGGTGGAGAAAATGGAGGTGTAGACCATTGGGGGGGTGATGTTGCACAGACGGGATCTCGGTGGACCTTCAGCGTGGATCTTCCTCGTGAAGATCAGCCGAGTTTACACCCTGGTTTAGAAAGCACTCAGCACATCTCTGAAACCAAGCAGACCCTGGAGTTCTCCGAGCGTGAGGACATCACTCCTTCAGCTGAGGAACCTGAGACTGATATTCCCACGAGGCCCGATGGAGAGGAAAACGATAACGCAGGAGATAAAAGGACGCAGGAACGTACGTATTCTAACTTACAGGCTCACCTCAGCGAGGAGGACATAGCGGATCTCCGCACGTTCTTCAGGGCAGAAACGTTAGCGCTAGCAGATGGCAGTGTAGATAAAAGCCCAGGTACTAATGATATGTATTTATGTGTAATATATATATATATTTCATAATTTATCTCCTTGTGCATCACTATGACACCACGAGGAACCCGTGAGGAACACATAGAGTTATTCAGTCAAGCTGAGTGTACTTGATGTTTGTGTGCTCTGTAGAACCCATAAAGAGCCTTATATGAGCAAAGGGTCGTGATCTAATCCTCTGCTGGAAAAATCGTTCGTGTGTCTCTTCAAACAGGTTCAAGACCCGAGAACATGCTGAGTGAGACGGACGTGGACACCCGAATCCACCATTTACAGAGCTCCAGGACGGGATCGCTCTCTAATGACCCAGACGACGTGATTGACACGATTAAAAGGAGGGACGACGGAGACGCGCTCGAGTCTCAACACAAAACGGCTCCTCGGCAGGACACTAGTGATGTCACAGAGGAGATCCGGCCCCCGGAAGCGTCTCACGATGGTAATTATTTATTTATTACACGTCTTCTTCTGCAAAGATTCGGATTGGTGGGGAGAAAATGTAGAGTTAATTTTCTATAGCAGCAATGCAGGGTCAGTAACGTATACGAAGAACATACACACAGAAGGAGTCTCCAGTGTCAGAACTTGGTATCAGGCAGACACGGCGCTGATGAAAGCCTGCAGTCGCGTGTGTAAGTGTGTGCATGTGTTTTCTTTGCAGCAGGAGTTCTGCAGTCATACACCGCTCTCGTGGCCGAGCTGGCGAGAGGAGCCTTGGCGTACGTGGGGAAGGAGAGTGCAGGCGTGAAACACGTTACGCGTGAGGTAGGAACAGGAATCGGATCTGCTCCTTTAAGACTTCATTCCAGGCTGGGGGAGGTTTTTTTTCTCTCTCTCTGTGCACTTGACATGTCACCAAATGCAGAGCAGAGCTTGTGAGACACGCGGAATGGTAACGCTGATATAAATCAGCAGGTGAACAACACTGAGATGGTTTCTGGAGGAGATCAGAAGGTGAGGAGGTGCAGCAGGTGGGAAGGATCTGCAGGCGGTATATTTAATGGACATGATTTGTAGCAGGTCACAAGTGAAAGGCAAAGGTGTGTGTGTGTGTGTGTGTGTGTGTGTTAATGACGTCATCACAAAACTTTTAATGGTTTACGATTCTACCTCCATAGAACACCACCAGAACTAAATATCAGGAGGTGTGTTATTATATATATTATATATTATATATATTATATGTATATATATTTTTAATTCACTTTCTTTTTCAAGAAAGTATTACACTATATGACGTTAAGCCAAATATTGTACGCATGCGCAGAACGCTTTAGCACGCAGCCACTGTGGCGTTTTGTTATTGGTGACGTGTGGAATAAACCATGCGGCATTTCAGAGGTGTGCCCGCTCTCGTTAGTCTTCGAGGTAATCAAATAAAAACGGATGGCGAATCATTTCGCGTTCTGTACAACGTGTGAATACATTTCTAACTAATAATAATAATAAAAAACGCGCTCTGGTTTTGAGGGTTCCTTTAAGAGCGAAGGATGAACCATTCCTACCCTCCCCCTCCTTCGAGAGGGTTGCGGTGCTCTTCCTCCCGCACACTGCGCATGAGCGTGCCGCTATGGAGCGATAACAGATGGGGGGAAATAAGTAGAGGTAAACAAACAAATAAATAAAAGTGGCCTCGCTTTACGTAAACATTTAATACGACGTAATAATGGCAGAGGGATTCGGTAACGACTCTGGTGTTATGGAGGTGAATGATACCAAAGGGAGCGCGAACATTTATTACACACTGGCGATGGAGAAGATCAGGGATGTAAGTGGCAACTCTGCATTAATGACTTTATTTATTATTATCGATGTTATTATCAATTTATTTAACATGATGTACTTTTAAAGTATACATTATTTATACTGCTTTTAAAAAAGGACTAATATACACTAATAATGCGGTCACGGACGCAGTGCATAATCACTATTATTTATTATGGCAGTATATCTATATATATATATATATAATATATATATATATCTATATATATATATATATATATATATATAGTTTTTAATAAACATGTGTGTACGGGGTGTGCACTATAATACAAATAAAACGTAGATCAAAGAATGTAACGCTCCGAATAAATTGCATGAATTTAATTCGTATTAAAGCGGTTCCATGTTCGCTTTTTCCTCCACAATCACATGTAATGGTCTAAATGTAAATGTACACACATTCCAACGTAATCCCGAGATTTAATGATCTTCTGAACATCTGCAATATTTCATAAACATCAGACATGAAATACACAAACCCGGGTCCGTGTACACCTCAGCAGCAGGTGTATTTGGACACGTGATCGTTTATTATTAAGATAGAATAAGATAGAAAGTTATTTCTATTCACAGCAGGATTCTTTTCTTTGTTATCCACTTAATATATGTTATATTAGTCATTGTGTATTTTGTGTATCACAGATGTTTTGTTCTCTGTTATGTTCAGTAATGTAATTCAGCCCACGTTGTACTGTGTTTCCTAAATTGTTGTAATAGAATTCATTATTTAGAATGTGTAAAAGTGCTTATGAGATAAATATCAGGATCTATTTGTTGCTTTCCAAATTGCCAAGAGGACGAATTTTTCTTCAGGATCGGTGTGGATTTGGGTTTAATAAGCGAGACAACAAATGTGTGTGTGTGTGTGTGTGTGTGTATATGAGAGAGAGAGGAACAGACCAGTGTCCTGCGGCATCTTCCTCTTTTTACTAAGAGACTGGTCGCTGCTGTGTGGTTGCAGGTTGTGATGTCACTTCCTGATGATATCCGGCCCGGGCCCGATCTTTACGGGTTGCCGTGGGAAGCTGTGATCGTCACCACCTCGATAGTTTTATTCACCTTCCTGCTTTTCACCTGCAGATTCATCCAGGCAGTAAGTGAATCTCTTTTAAACCGTTTATTTCACCATGAACATTTTTGTAAAAGTGGTTTAAAAATGTGTGCATGGTGCATTCTTCTAGTGCTCATTATGATGAAATGTATAAATAGCACTTCAATCTGGCCATCCATCCTGTAATAAGGTGTCCTGTTTTGTCTTTCTCTGTGTGTGTGTGTGTGTGTGCAGGTTAAGAGCAGATTATACTGCAGTAAGGCCTACACTCCTGTCTCACACTATTACAATATTAACAGTGAATCCACTGCGACTGATCGGGTTCTCACCAGTTCTCTCCTTTCGTTTCCAGGTAAAGAGAGAAGGATGGGACAGAAAGTGGCCGAGCTCTTGGAGGAGAAGTGTAAGGTCCTGGAGACGCTCAGCGAATGCGAACGCAAGGTGTGTGAGGAAAAAGCTCCTGGATTAATTGACCCGGGTTTTGGGTTTTAAGGTTCCTCTAGAAGGAAGAACATCATCTCATCATTGCATCAGCAAATAGGATCAGGAGATGCATTTGCATTAAACAGAATTGTAGCTCGACCCGTGTATGTGTGTGTGTGTGTGTGTGTGTGTTTCTCCTGGCAGTTTAAGAAGCTGGACACAGCGCTGCAGAATGGTGGCGTTGCTGCCGGGGATTCAGAGAGAGAAGATTTAGAGGTATAGTAATGGTAACATGATGATTATCCACAGCTGCTCCATTTGACTTTATTCCACTCCAACCAGTAAGCATTTTCCTGCATGCAAACCGTTGATTTCATTTTAATTAATGAGATTTCTAGAGTAATTTTAATAAACATCTCGAGGCACGGGATGAATTTGAATAACTGGAAACGTCCCAACCAGGAGTTAACTCCAACGTCTGCGTTATTAATAAACATGCAGCACAGAAGCCCTTTCTCTCTAATAACCATTCAAATGCATCAGGATAAATGTGCAATTTTGATCCACTCTCTATAAACATTAATAGCAGCATTAATTGTACATTATGACCCTGCAGATAGCTGCATTAAGACCGGTCTAGTACTGAGGAATAGTGCACGACCCAGCATCACCTCCACACCATGGAAAAGATGTGTGTATTACTGTTTACATTCAGGGAGAGACGACGAAACGTGTAAAGAATGTATCCTGTTAACAGACCGACACACACATTAAACAGCGGGTTCACGAGGAACTGGAAGCGGGCCGCTACAAGCTTCCAGGTTTTTGTCCGTTATTCATCCATGACACTGAATATCTGTGTTTGAAGGTCATGTCGAAGAAGCTGGAAGAGGCGAATGAGCAGATGAGTGATATGGAGAGAATGCAGGAGGAACTTGACACACAAGACAAGCTCAGGAAACAGCAGGAAGAGCAGGTAGTACATACATGTATCACCTCTGACCTCGTTTTCCTGTTTAAGCAGTGTGATCTGAGACAAACGGACTGTGCTTTGTTTATGTTGCAGCTCAGGGAATTGGAAGAGATGTTAAAGAAACTAGAGGAGGAGACCACGAAGAGCAAATCACAGCTAGAACAGGTAACATGTCCATCTGTCATGTCTGGTTTAAATAGTGTAGAACGATATATACCGCTACTAGGAAGATACGGCGATACCATGCTTTTTAGTAGCCGTACTTAACATGACTGCTGTAGTTCCAATTGTTGGACACTAGGGGGCACACATGGTTATGGTCTTACCTGATGATGTTCTAGGATCAAATGACTCTAAAGATCCATGTGATGAACACTGAGAGGCTGCAGAAGAAACTCCTGGAGGCTAAAGAGGAGAACAGCATGCTACTGGAGAGTAAAGCACAGGTACGTGTGTGTGTGTGTGTGTGTGTGTGTGTGAGAGAGAGCAAGCAATAGTGTGTGTATGCCCATTTATAAGTGTGTATTGTCTTTACCTCAGCTGGAGCAGGAGGCAGAGGGATGGAAGGAGCGACTGAGTGAGCTGGAGGAAGAAAAGAGGATGAGTGAGACGTCACACAAAGGAATGATGGAGAACTGTGTGAATAAAGACGAGCGCATAAAGGTATAGTTCATCCCGCCATCTCACATGTTGTATGAAGACAAACACTGTAAAATGCATCTCTCTCTCTTTTTCTCTCTCTCTCTCTCTCAGTCTCTAACGGAGTGCCTGTTGAAGATGAGAGACTGGGACTCGGAAGAGGAGAGCGCCGTCAACGACACAAGCGAGAGCAAAAACGCTCCAGGTTTAAACATTTTACTCTTATATTTTGCTTTGAAATAAACTGATTATAGGCTGATTATTGTTTTCTTTCTGCAGATTTGAGGCAGAAACAGAAAGTGCAGAAACTGATCAATGCAGCAAAGGTGTGTGTGTGTGTGTGTGTGTGTGGCCACTACACATTTAATTATTTAATTATTTAAAAGTACCCGTGTACATCAGTGAAGTTGTATGAAAGTAAACATGTCATTAAATACAGTAAGCGGGGACACGGGGGTTTAGTGTTTATCACGTTCTCCTCACACCGACAGGGTCCGGGTTCGATTCCCGTCTCGGTCATGTGTGTGTGGAGTTTGTGCATGTTCTCCCCGTGTCCCAGGGGGTTTTTCTCCGGGTTCTCCGGTTTCCTCCCGGTCTAAAAACATGCACGGTAGGTTGATTGGCACCTTGGAAAATTGTCCCTAGTGTGTGAATATGTGTGTGTGTGTGTGTGTGTGTGTGTGTGTGTGTGTGTGTGTGTGTGTGTGATGGGTTGGCATTCCATCCAGGGTGTATCCTGCCTTAATGCCCATAGACAGCTGAGATAGACACAGACTCCCCGTGACCCGAGGGAAGATCGGATAAAGCGCTAGAAGATGAATGAATGAATGAATACAGTAAGCATGAGGATGTGCTGATGTCGGGATCTCCTTCACAGATGAGTGCAGATTTAAAGGCAATGGAGGAGGACAAGGACCGAGTGTTCGCCAAACTCACCGATGAAATCAAAGCCAAAGAAGACCTTCAAGGTTTTAGTTGAATGTTTTCTCACTAGAACATGCCTTTAACTCCTCCTCAATACACTCCTCTTTCACTCCCTCCGTTCTCATATTCCTGGCCTCGATGCACACTGCTTGACTTTTCTGAATAGGTTTTTCCAGTATCTTTACTCCAATCCCACTCCGCTCCACTTCAGGTTTATATGGTGCATTTTTATGGAGTAAAAATTATTCCATGCATCTCTATTCCATGTATCTCTCTCTCTCTCTCCCCACTTCACTCGTCTGTAAGATCTCTCCGTTCCATTGTGCTTTTTGCAGAGGGTCTCGTGCAGCTGCAGCGTGAGAGAGTGTCTCTGGAGTCGGAGAGTTCCGTGTACTCGGGTGAAATTGAGAAACTCCAACACAAACTGCAGATCATGTCCGAGATGTACCAGGAGAAGGAACTCAAACTGCACAGGTCAGCACTTTTCCTTTACACTGATGTTTAGTGTGTACATTTGATTGTATAACCCCTGTGAGGTGAGGATTTCCCTCTGGTGATGTCCTGCAATGACCTGAAATGTTGTACTCTGCAGGATGTTAACGGTGGAGGAGAAAGAGCGCTCGCAGAAAGAGGAGCAGCTCAACAAAGCTGGGAAGAAGATCAGCATGGCTACAGACGAACTGAACTCCTACAGGTGAGACTCGGGCTGTAGAAGGTATTTCTATTAGCACACGCATTACAGAGTAATAACCATTATGTCCCTCTGGTAACTGCATTTAGACAACGAGCCAAAGAGCTGGAGGACGAGCTGGAGAAGACCAATCAGGCCTGTCGAAACCAGGTACATCCATATATACATATATACCACTATATACTATATAGACACCGGTATATGTGCATAGACGCTCTGGAACCCCTGTACAGAGCAGTGTTATTGAGCACATCAGAACAGATGATAATAATTATATATATATGTGTGTGTGTGTGTGTGTTGATGTTTTCAGATTGCGGCACATGAGAAAAAGGCTCAGGATAACTGGGTGAGTTATTACGCCACCTTCCTTTCTTAAATATAATACTGTACATTTCACAGCAGTTCTCTGTACACAGTGATTTGTGCATGTTAGTAATAATATAACGTTGTTGTTGTTGTTGTTTGTTGTAGTTGGCGGCCCGAGCTGCGGATCGGGATCTTGCAGACGTAAAGAGAGAAAACTCGGTCCTGCGCCAGAGGTGAAGAGAATCGCATCATATCTCCATTACAACATGGATGAATTTTGAACGTTGATTCCATTGCGTACATGCGGCGTTGTCGATTTGTTTTCTCGCCTGCGCGCAGATTAACAGACTGGCAGTTTAAACTGGAATTGATGGAGAAAAATCCGCAGGCTCGCGCACCATTATTGAGAGGTCAGACTTTTATTTTCCCCTCACACACACACACACACACACTATTAAACAATTAATACCCTACGTGAGGTAATAGTGTGTGTGAATCCTTCAGGTGAAAGATCTCCATTCGGTCCGTCTCCTCTTGGACACCCTCCCCCTGAAACTCGGCCTTTCCTTTCCCCCCCAACGCTGGTGGACGGTCCTCCTAGGGTCTCTCCACAGTTTCCCATGATGCCCGGTGGCAGAGGTGACCCCTCGTTGTATTTTATATCGCATCATGTTATCATAATAGAAAATAAATCATGATGTTTTAGATACTTTACTTTACACCCCCCCCCCCTTTCTTTCAGCGCCTCCTGGTGGTGCAGAAGGCGACAGGAGTGTTTCGTACTCTGAAAGTGGCTCGCCCACATGGGAGAGAGAAAAGGAGAGAGAGCGCAGGAGTGTCGTCCCACCAGGTACCATTTTCAGAATTCCCTGTGTTTACACCTTATTATCATCATCTTCATCAACCACAATCGTCTTGTTGGCCCAAAGATGATTTCTCTTTCTGCTCACCTCGACAATAAATAACAGGTCCTGATCCAGGACTCGCGTACAGAAGACCTCTCTCGGCTCCGTTTTTGCGAGCGCCGCTTCCTCCCGACGCGTACTACAACGAGAAACCGGGTAAGATCTGTGACTTCCAATCCTTCGTTCTGATTGGCCGAGAGATGCTCCTCGTGGGACTGCTGTTTGGGGGAATATGGGATGTTTTAAAAGCTTTTATGGTTTCTCTGTAGATTCATCGTTCGGGGCCGAGGGTGCCGGGTTCCGAGAAAACGGGATCCGAGACGTACGTGCGCTTCTGTTCAAACACTTTTATCAATACTAAAAGTTTAAAGATATCAGTACATTTGTTTGGTTGTGTAAATGTCCTTCATGCATGTTCATGTGTGTGTGTGTGTGTGTGTGTGTGTTACAGAGTGGACGCCCGATGCCTGGTGTTGATATAAGGGCAGGGCCTCTTCCTCCTCCTCCTCCTCCTTTTCTTCCGATGGACCCCCGAGACCCCCATTTTCCCCGCCGTGCTTACCGTCCCGACTTCTTCCCTCCTCCTCCTCCCCTCGGCAGTGAGTTTAACTCCGCACACGACCCTCACATGTACACCGACGCCGCCCGCTCCGACACCTCACAACATTAATGGTGCCCTTTTTGTCGTTTCCAGTGCTCCGAGGACCTCCTCCTCTTCCTCCTGGAGTTTTTCCCAGAATGCCTCTGCCTCCCCACATGGCATTTCCACCAATGAGGCCTCCGGCCGATCACGTTTCACCCGAACCTTCATCCAGACCTTCACCTCCAGGGAGTGAGCAGCCACCTGAGCAACCCGCATCTGCACATGACATCATCTGATTTCTCCTCTGTGTCCGCGTTTAATGCACCCTAACTAGTGTGGACCACCCCACCATAGTGCACTTGAACCCGAGGACAGGAGTGTGTAGAGAACATGCATTGAGTTATGGGTCATTTCCAAACGCAACCTCTCATTACTGGGAATTGCTCACTGGAGGAGACGCAAGTGATTCTTTTTTTTAAAAAAGAATGCTGCGTCGTCACGTCCTGTTCCTTTACCGTAAGGGCTGACCTGGTCATGTGACCTCTTTGCCTCTTCACATTTCCTTATTGATTTCTTTTTTTTGGGTTAATTAATGTAATAAAGAATTGCCACTGGGACTGAGAGATTGAACCGGATTATGTTTCTGGTTCAAAGCCACATGCTTTCTCCTGTGTGCTGATGGTGTAGATATAGGGGAGATGCAGGAGTTGATATTTGTTGTCATATTTAATACTTTTTACTGATGAAATAAATAGCTGAAAATCATGCCGTGTGTAAATACTGCACTTGTGTCATTACAGTATTGTGAATAACGTGTACATACACAGAATGTAGTCAACTTTGAGAAACGTGATGTAGATATGTCGTCTTATTGTTTGCATATTTATAGAGCAGAATGCTTTATCACAGACATGCGAATAATAAAATAAATAAATAAAAATGTTATCCTTCTATGAACTTTGTTTGTTTGTTTGTTTGTTCTCTGCCTGACAGAGTATTTTCTGTAAAAGTTCTCGCTACCATAATACAATCCAGGACTGAATGGAAAATGGTTTATATAGACCGATCTTCCGGTAAATTAGCGGATAAACATTAGAATTACAGTATATATTATGTATTTATAAATAAACAATATGTATTATAAACACAGAACCGTGTACCTACCATCCGCTCTCCGGCTCGGCCGCCATCTTGGTGACGTAGTTAAGTATTTTTTATTATTTAAATGAATGTGTTTATAATATGATTTAATATATGATTAAAATAATTGTTAAAATCGTTCACATTTTTACCGTATTTATCCCTACGAAGTTATGGAGGGAAAACACGGCGCATGCGCGGACCCCTATATTACCGCTATTTAATCTCAGCGGTGTGGACATCCGATTGGTTAATCGTTGTGTACTAATGTACTTTACAGCTCTGTGATTGGCTCTGTATTTGAAAAGAGGCGGGACAAACTCGTTCAATAACACAAGTGGAGACGGAACGGCTTAATTAGAAACTAATTAAGGAAAAAAAAACTAATGAAAGTTTTAAGATTTTCCAAATAAGAAAGTTTTTAATGAATTTTAAAGACTATATTCATGTTAATATCAAATCACAACTACACACGAATTGTTTTTAATCATCACTTTTATTCACTGATTAAAAGAAATTGCATTCATTCCACATTGATTCAAATCAACAAGCATGCTGGTTTATTCCAACACGTCAGTTACGCTTCGTTTGGATCGATGTTTTGTTTTTTTGCTTTTCCTTCGTTTTACGCTGAAACAGATCTCAGATCTCTTTTTTTTTTGTTGTTGTAAAGAATTAAAATCTTTCCCCTGTCTGGCATGTTCACCCGTGTGCCAGAGGATCTCCTGTTTTGAAGATGTACATATAAAATCCAATGCTATGTGCTCACTGGAGACAAAAGAGCAGACACAACACACCTGCCCAAATATTACACTTCTTTAAGATGGTAAAACCAATTTTTCTTCAGATATTTTTTAATAAGTTTTTTGCAAAAACAAAAACGCATATAAACGTTTTTTTCTCCATGTTCGTAAACACAACCCGGACACAGATCTTTATTAGATGTGACTGAGGTACGTATCGTGAACGCGTGTAAGGCATGTGTCGTTTAGCGTTATAATCGCAATATTCAAAATGATGGCTCTAAAACACCGACGTTTCTCCTTCAACAAGGGCAGAGGCTTATTTATCCTTATGCACTTGTACATTCCGTCTGGACCGGATATCGTCTACAGACTGCAAATAAGCTAGATCTAGCTAGATCGTTTAGCTAGTAGCTATCGGGACGGGGGACACGTCTTTCTACACGTTGGTTAACTTCCTAGACAAAATACGAGATCTGAAGGGCAATAAAATACTAAAGGTAAGAACGGCGTTGTAGGCAGCGTCCGAGCTCTAGTGTAACAGAGACGGGGTAAACGTCGGCTAAAAAGTGCTGTAAATTATTGTATTGTGTCGTTCAAGTTAGTACGCTATACTAAACTCTCTTCAACTTCAACCTGAGGAGACCAAAAAAAATGCTAGAGATGCAACGAGAGACTTTTGTGACGGAATTTTTACTCCGTCCTTACAGTTAACCAGACTAGCATGTGTGTGTAGGTCCGAGCCATAAATATTGCGATATAAAGGCTAAAAGTGCACACGCCCGACACCTCTCCGCGCTGTACGCTGTGGTTTTTACCTCGCCGTGATGTTTGTTTTTTTTGTATGGTTTTTTTTTTTAAGCGGCGCAGTGCGGTGTTAGCACTGCACACGCGCTCCATTGATGGCCACTGCGTTATTGCAGACTATCCTGATTTTAAACAAATGCACAACATTCGTACCACGTATTAATAACTGGGGCCTGCTGGCCAGTCTCACAGAGACCACGTCTGAACCCACGGAACGGAGTCGGCTTCCGAAGAATCTTAAAACAATAATCGTCGTCATAATAATAATAATAATAATAATAGAAGAAGAAGAAGAAGAATAAGGCCAAGTGTAATTGCGAGTGACAGAAAAGAAAAATGGTGCCACTGGATCGGCAGCGTCGCACGGATCGTACGCATTTCCACTTGCATAGTTTTTTTGTGTTGATGTGGTCGAAACGCTAAACCAGCCCGAGAGAGCCTGCACAGCCCAAACACATGCCACTGGAAATGAAAACCAGATCCGGGAACTGCTCTTAGAAGAAAACTCATCTCCATTCCACGGCACAACGGAGGCGCCGCGACCGTTCAACACCAATCACCTGCTGACTCTCAGATCCCAATCATATATACTCGTTTAAAAAAAAGAAAGAAAGAACGAAAGAAAGATGTTTCATGCAGACATTTGGCCGTATCGACTCCCCAGTGGAATGTTCCTTACACGTCTCATAGCAGCTTATAGCGGGTCTGATAGAAGGACCTCGGGTTAAAGTACATTCGCTCTTCACAGTGAAAACAGGTGCATTTATATACGAGAGATCTACTGGTGTTAACCCGGAGTAATAATCATCATCATCAACAACAATAACAACAACAACAACAAGGCCACAGCACAGCTGCGGAACCGCATTACGCCTCGTTCGAAGCCCTGGAGCGGCAGGAAGCGAGTCGAGCACCGAGCCGAGGCGTCTCCGAGATCTTTGGCAGCCGACAAAACGTCATTCCAGTGACTCGTTTTTCTCTCCCTCTCTCTCTCTCCTCTCGTTCACACTGATATCGCGATAAACTCGCCGCTTCATTCCAGCAGACGTAATGATAAATCCTTCCTGTGTAGACATCGTTATCAGCATCTAAAATTACATCCACCCGGTTAGCATTCGGACGTCCATCGTGAGATTTATTTATTTATTTTTCATATTCTGACCGCGATATCACGAGTCGTGATGAATCAGCACAATCGCCGAGGCCTGAGCTGAACCTGCGCGTTTTCCCCCACACACACCCTGAGAACGAGCGTTTCCTGTTCACTGATGAGAAGAACTGGTTTGCATCTCCTGCTCTGACCGACTGACACACTCTCTCTCTCACACACACACACACACACACACAGATCCTTTAAATATGCTGTCAGTAACACAACACACACACACACACACAAACACAAGCGGGATAGCTAGTCTGGATTTAGGCACGACATGACGCGATATCAGCATTCTTCTCGCTCCGACGATGTGGATAAAACAAAAACAAAAACAGGAAAAAAAATAACAATAATAATAATAATAATAATAATAAAGGTACAAATATAGAACACTTCTCTAGGTTTTTGGTACGATACTAAAATAGAAAGCGGACTCGGTTAAACGCGCGCTAATCGGCATGCGGGGTTTTAAAACGTTTCCTCCCACGCGTTCTCATGCACACGCTGCTGATCAAAGTGCATCAAAGCATGCTCACACACACACACACACACACACACACACACACACCTGCGGGATCCGGCTCGTGTTTTTTGGCTGATATTCCATCTCACTGCGAATACGATATACATATACATATACATATACATATATATATATATATTTTAAAAAACAGCTTCCTGTGGGGCTTCTTCGTGGAGGCACGCGCCGAGTAATGATCACGCCAGCGAATCCCCGCGTTACGAGCAAAGATTTTTTTGGCCTCAGAGTTTGGCCTTCGCGTCCGTGGCAGCCGCGGATCTCACCCACCGGGGGGCGCTACACTAAACTTTTCTATGAAGGCTGGAGTTCTGGCTGTAACACTGAACAGGACGTTTTCCTGTACGGGCTTCAAAACATCATCAAGGCCGTTTTTAAAAAAAAAAAAAAAACTCCACATAAGCACGCGCGTGTGTGTGTGTGTGTGTGTGTGTGTGTGTGTGTGGTGTGTGTGTGTGTGTGTGTGTGTGTGTGTGTGTGTGTGTGTGTGTCGTCTGGAAGAGCAAAAACAACGTAAAGCTTTCGAGATCGCGGGATTGGAGATCTCAGGAGGAGAATCACATTAAAAACAAAGCGACTAGAGTGATTGAAAACCTTCAACGTAACCAAGTCATCATCATCATCATCATCATCATCATCTCCGATCTCCTACCTGAGACAGATCTGAAATTGTGCTAAAAGGACTCTTCAAGTGTACGCTTCACAAACAAACAAACAAAACGCATCGTCGGCATCATTATGACGGAGAAACGGAACAGGAAGTGACGATGGGAGCGGAGCGGAAGGCCGCCAGGGTCCAGCCGATCGTCCTCGGAGCTTCTCGCACACACGCCTGGAAGACTGGTCTCGCCCGCTCGGGACGGGCCGCTGATCGTCTGAGGTAACTCCCGATTGAGATTATAGGAGTCGCATTGAAAAAGAGAAAAGACAAAACGCCCCTCCGTCTCCGGCGACGCCCCCCATGTCGTACGCGAGCATCCTCAAGCAGGATAATACCAAGCCTTATAAATATACAGCGCTAATAATCGTAATAATACTGGTTAAACACGGCACGCACAAACACGCCACTCATCCGTACGGGAGATTAAAAAAAAAAAGAGTGAGAGAAAGAAAGAAAGAAAAAAAACTGGCAATAGGGAGGAAATACGGAGCGTCTGATTTCCACTGCGAGAGGAAAAAGAGGCAGAGTTAAAGAAAACGCGGTGGCTCCGTTATCGCTCGCGGTGACAATAAATAAAGTGTAAAAGCAGATGTATTGAGCGCCGCACTGAGAGTGGAAGTGTAGCACGCGCGCACACACACACACACACACACGTAATCACAAGGAAGGGGAGAGGAACTCGCAGTGGGTGTGTGTGATCAGCAGACCAAACCATTAGCATTAACACACACACACACACACACACACACACACACACACGGAAAGGAAAAGAAAGAGAGAAACTCTAGACGTTCTTGCTGAAGCTCTGCATCTCCTGGTGGAAGTGCAGCGTGGGGTCGTTGATGACGGCGCTGTTCTCCGTGGTGACGGACGGTTGCCAGGCGCGGCCCAGACCCTGAGACACCTCCTTGACCAGCGTCTGCTCCGGGTCACCTTTAGCGAACAGGGCCTGATCCGGGTCGAAGTCGATGCTCTCCTTGGAAACGTCCAGGACGCTGAGACTGGCGCCGCGGAGCCGGGAGATGGCCACCAGGTTGTGAGACCACACCGTGTAACCTGGGAAAAGGCGTTCACGCGCGTTAGAATCGCACACAACCACAGAATGTAGCGTTAATAGAGAAGCGAATCCGACCAATCAGAATGCAACACCGGAGAGTAATAAGAGCGACTCACCGTGGATGATGAGCACGGAGAGATGAACGCAACGCCACGCCAGCAGCACCAGCGGGTCCTCGTTTCGGTTCCCGCTGAGGTCGGGGAACTGTCCGTCGTCCCGGGTCAGGATCATGTGCGTGAGCGTTTTGTGGTACTGCAGCGAGACGCGCTCCAGGAAGGTGTCGCTGAGCGGCGCGATGTAACTGTCCACGTGGATCCGCTCCAGAGGCAGGCTGGGCTTCAGGACCATCTCCAGGACGTCGTCGAACACGTCCAGCGTCATCAGGAAGACCCGCAGGTCGGCGTTACGCCTCGTCAGAGCCTTCAGGTCCTGATCGGACGCGACCAAGTCCAGCGAGTGGGCCTCCAGGGAGCCGCCGTTCAGGAAGAGAGACAAGCGCGAGAGAGGCGCTCGGTTGGCGTCCGCCAGCAGCTGGCACGCGGAGGAGGTGAAGTCGCAGTAGTCGATGGCGAGCGAGCGCAGGTTGGAGAAACGCTGCAGCTCCGTGGACAGAAGCGAGTCGGGGGTGTGGTGGTCCAGGAGACTCAGGTGCTGCAGAGATTCGGCACTCATGTTGGACAGCGAGGAGAGAGTGCTCGGGGTTAGAAGGCCGGGCATGAAGGAGCACGAAAGCCACGTCAGCTGCCTGCTGTTCGACAGGAGGTCCTCCAACAACTGCTGGATTCTGACGAGAGAGAGAGAATGGCAGGACTGTAAATTAAAACTACACATGAGACGTTTCCTGTACAAAATGTGAGTGATGTTTGCTGATGCACCCATTTTTAGCCTTTTTTTCAGGAGGGGGCGGGGCCAATGACGCACATGACATCATCAAATTATCCAGCGTCCGACTCCCGTCGATGTGCCAAGCGTTTAGACATGTCACTATGTCCACGTTTCGCAGATTTTTCACGTTTGCGGTCAAGCAACCATATAATCGCTCAATCATATATTCACTCATTACTTAATCATATATTCGCGACCGACTCCATCTCACCTACGAGGGGATGTGTCACATGTCGGCCGAACACGGGCCGAACAACGCAGCGCCAAATTTCCCCATTCATTCTCTATGGGGCCGGAATGTCGCGGATTTCCCAAAATTCCAACGTGTGTGTAATTCTGGAGGTATATGATCGTGATCCACTCCGGACCCCCTACGGGTGGATGTGCCATATGTGCATGTCGGACGCTCACAAGCCCGAACTGTGAGGCACGGAATTTCAACCCCATTCATTTTCTATGGAGGGAAAAAAATCCCTCTTTTTGGCGCCGGGTTCGGAATTCCGCAGGGCGATTCCTTACAAAAGTAACAGCACAGCTCACACCATCGGGACGATCGTACCGCGGGAGAAAGATTAGAATAGTGATGCTTTTGCACACGTCACTGCTTAAAAATTAATTAATTAATTACTTTTGAAGGGGGGGGGGGTTTGAACAGAACGCAGCACCTTCAATCAGCAATATCGGAACGTTGTGGAGATCAGAAACTGGACGTGGTGTGAGGAAACATCTCACTGTGTGTCTTTTGTGTACTCACTCTTTAATTTTCTTGCCTCCTTTGTCGACCTGGCTGAGGTAAGAGCCGTCCTGCACGACTTCATCCTGGAGAACGAACAGGTCTCCGTACAGCGTGAGCCTCTGCAGGTTCCTGCAGCACAACAACAACAACAACAACAGGTTTTATTCCAGTTTGCAGATGAAAAGGATGATGACAGTGTTGGAAACCTATTTTTCCTGACCCACACACACACACACACACACACACACACCCACACACTCTCTTTGTGTGAAAGTGCAGGTCTGCATTGGGCTGTAATAATGAAACACTGAGCAAAATCCAGAATGGAGGTTAAACTAAAGGCCGACGGCACGTGCGCGAGTCTGCGCTGAGCTTTCAAACATCAAAACACCGCCTTTCTCTATACAACACCATCCCTCGTCATTACACTTCACACTCCGCTGGATCAAAAAAAACCTCCATGCTGTGTGTGTGAGACACACACACACACACATTCCCACATCAATACACAAACGATCCCTCAGTGGAAAAGCAGCAGGATACACAATGCAGGTCTCATGTAGGCCACACCCCTTTTTCATCACGCTACAGTCCAATTAAAGTGTGTACAGCGTTCCCGTCACATCCACATTGTATTCCGATGGCAAGGAAAGGCGTATCGAAATCAGGATAAACATTCACACAGGCCTGGAGTCGAAGCAAAGCAGAGAAAAGACCGCAGCTCCTTGTGGAAGATGTGCGTCTGTCCACTAGGGGGCAACGTTTCATAGAATAGAATGGCCTTTATTTATCGCATATACATTACAGCACTGTGAAATCATTTCTTCATATATTCTGGTATGGGAGCCTGGGTCAGAGCGCAGCCATGATACAGCGCCCCCTGGAGCACAGAAGGTTAAGGGCCTTCTCAGGGACCCAAGAGAGGCAGCTTGGCGACACTGTGGCTCAAACCACAACCTTCCGATCTGTAACCCAGCGCCTTCACCAATGACACACACCCCTGCCCAAATAAACAATAAATAAATAACTCAATCTGCTTAATCAACATCAAGTCGTGGTGACCGGTACGCAGTGTTTAGCGTCGCTCTATCTGAGAAGGCTGTGATACACACAGCATGTCTGTTTACAGCACGCTTTCCTGGCAACGTCATGCTTATACGGGTTAACAAGGTCTTTCTGGAGCATTTTTTAATCCTCTTCCTGCACAAAACAACACATCGATACACGCCTGTAAACAACCTTCATCATAACTGAGAACACAAGCCGGGTTCCTCCTGCGTCCATCACCAACACCGAGAGGCTCGTTCAGGATTAATTCATTACGACGCAAGGGAAAGTTCCTGAATCGTAGCGGCGGTTCACACTGATGACATCACCCCCCCCCCTCCCCTCAGGAACGTCCACATCCTGATTAAAGGGTTTAAATGCGTGCATGTGTGTGTGTGAGACTGACAGTGAGGTCAGGTGTGTGAAACCACTGTACAGTTTAAAGACTAGATTAAACAGCAGAACCACGCCTGGATCACCATCGCCCCGTCCCGTATCCACGGCGACGCCCCCTTTCAAGTATTACCGACTACAGGAAAATGCAGCCTAGCAAAGGCTGTTCTAGTAAACAGACGGCGGCGCCAAAAAGTCCCGGTGTTCAATCCTCGTTAATCCGTCTGAGGTCGAAGCAAGCAATCACACGGTCATTAGAGCGTCTGTCGCCCTTAAAGCGGCCATAAGTCACTTTTCCCGGGTCTCTGTTCACCCAGAAACCAACGATCATAACACATGAACATCTGGGTTACTATAAAGTTTTAATGCGTCTTACTAACACACAAACACCTCTCACACACACACACACACACACACACACACACACCTCACATCCATCCCACATGATCCACAATTCTAAATAAAACTTCCTTCGATGGATAGAGATGGGTGAGTGGGTGGGTGGGATAGATAGATAGATGGGTGGATGGATAGATATATGGGTGAATGGTTGGATGGACAGACAGACAATGGGATGGATATATGGGTGGATGGGATGCATAAATGGGTGGGTGGATAGGATAAATATGCGGGTGGATGGATGGATAGACAGATAGACAGAAAGATAGGTGGATGGGATGCATAAATGGGTGGATGGATGGATAGGATAGATATATGGATAGAATAGATAGATATGTGGGTGGATGGATGGATAGACAGATGGATAGATAGATGAGTGGATGTATAGATAGATGGATGGATTAATAGATAGATGGAGGGATGGATGGATAGATGGGTGGGTGGATAGGATAGATATATGGATAGAATAGATAGATATGCGGGTGGATGGATGGATAGACAGATGGGTGGATGTATAGATAGATGGGTGGATGGATTAATAGATAGATGGATTAATAGATAGATGGGTGGATGTATAGATAGATGGATGGATTAATAGATAGATGGGTGGATTAATAGATAGATGGGTGGATGGATTAATAGATAGATTGGTAAATAGATGGATGGATTAAGATAGATGGGTGGATTAATAGATAGATGGGTGGATGGATTAATAGATAGATGGATAGATGGATGGATTAATAGATAGATGGGTGGATGGATTAATAGATAGATGGGTGGATTAATAGACAGATGGGTGGATTAAGATAGATGGATGGGATGGGTGGATGTATAGACAGATAGATGGATGGATGGATGGGTGGATGGGATGGGTGGATGTATAGACAGATAGATGGATGGATGGATGGATGGGTGGATGTATAGACAGATGGATGGATAGATAGATAGATAGTACCTGTTGTTCCTCAGGTTGCTGAACACACACAGCACGTGCTGCAGGTAGGTGAGCGTTGCGGTTCTCCAGCGCTCGTGACTCTGCGGTTCTCTTCCGCACGCGTCCAGCGGCCCGAACTCCAGCTGCAGCTCGCGCACCACCGAGCCGAACCGCCGCATCAGGAACTCGAGCCTCGCGGCGTCCTCTTCCGCTCCGGATCCCGACCCGTGTCCCGGTCCGGTCCTGGTTCCGGTCCCGGTGTAGAAGCGCACTTTGCACTCGCTCCACAGCGCGGGGTAAAAGACGCACTCGCGCCAGCGCGCACACACGGCCGAGGCCCGCAGCTTGTCCCGCTCGGACAGGAAGGAGAAGATGTGCACGATCAGCTCGCTGGGTAACGCCGAGGCCCCGACGCAGCCGCGCAGAGCCATGGCGGACGGAGCAAGGGGGGAGGAAATACACCACCGCTTCACGCACACTCAAATAGATAGAGATCTTTCTGCTAAAGCGGAGGGAAAGCGATTCTTTTTACCCTTTAAACCGAGATCCCGGGAGCGGCGGGGAGAAAAATAAACATAAACATAAACATAAACACAAACACACCTCCACCACCCAAATCCTCCTCCAACAACAAACACCACCGAGCTGCTCAGCCCTCTACACTACCGGGTTTACACCATTACAGCCTTCTTATAGGGGGTGTCTTTAAAGAGTGTGTAATAGCTCCAGATTTTATTGCAACGCTTTCAGGAAAAAAAAAACATAACAACAGAACACACATTTATATGCATTGTTGTTCATTCTATTTCAAAGTTATTAGCGATAATAGTTAATGATTACAATGTTTTCTGTTATTTTTCCTCAAACCAAACATCCCTTTTTTTTGTAAATGGTACCGTCCGGAATGGCGCTGTTTTTGCTATTCATAAAAAGACCGCTAGGGTGTGCTATAACACTGATGTAAAGACAGTTATATTATAGCTGTAGAATAGAATAGAATAATATATAAACTATACTTCATTTTAAATGTTTTTTTAACGTTTTTTAAAAATGCTTTATTGGTCCATTACGAGTATTTCTAACTCAAAGTTGAAACTGACAAGTTGTTATTGTATAAAAGTCACAGGTTTAATACACATTTTATTTCATATGTAACTTAAAACAATTTCAGCAGCGTAAAGAGGATTTTTATTGTCCTAAAATCTCCCGTAAATTCCGCACTCGGCAATATATATCCGATCGGGTCACGGGGAGCCTGTGCCTATCTCAGGCGTCTATGGGCATTACGGCAGGATACACCCTGGATGGAATGCCAACCCATCGCAGGGCACACACACACACACACACACACTCACATTCACACACTAGGGACAATTTTCCAAGGTGCCAATCAACCTACCGTGCATGTTTTTGGACCGGGAGGAAACCGGAGAACCCGGAGAAAAAAACCCTGAGGCACGGGGAGAACATGCACAAACTCCACACACACATGGCCGAGACGGGAATCGAACCCGGACCCTGGCGGTGTGAGGCGCCGTATATATATATATATATATATATATATATATATATATATATTTTTTTTTTTTTTAAGTCTCATGATTTAACTATATGTGTTTGTGCCAAATTCCAAAAGAGGCCGCTAGAACGTTAATGTAGTGTTTAAAACAACCGTAGACGTAATAGAGGTGTACATGTTGCCATAAAACGGGTGTGGAAAGAAACGTGCGCGTCCAGTTCCGTGTCAAAACAATAAACGCGGAAAAACAAAATGGCGGAACTGTCACTCTACATCACTAACGCTAATGTGTCTCTGGGGCAAACTATGGAACCTGAGAAAGTAGGTTTGACTTGTATAAAGTACATTTTCCCTTTAAACTTCTTTTTAACGGAAAAAGAGTTTAAAGGAAAAAGGGTTTGTACATTAAAAGTTTTATTTGACGTGTTAGCTCGTTGCTACGGAAGTTAGCCTGTAAATAAAAACAGCTTTATTTCTTATTCCTCGCGTGTTGAATTGTGTAATAAAATCCTCTGTGGTTATTTTTAAATGATATTTTATATTTTTTTGTAATCTATCATGTTCGGTTTTGAAAGTATTTGCAGGGAAAACAGGTGTGTGTGTGTGTGTGTGTGTGTGTGTGTGTGTGTGTGTGTGTGTGTGTGTGTGTGTGTGTGTGTGTGTGTGTGTGTGTGTGTGTGTGTGTGTGTGTGTGTGTGTGTGTGTTGAATAGGGTGTATTACGATGTCTTTGTGTAAATACGGAGTGTAGACACACATTAAACCGGTTTATTGAGTCTGGTGTGGATTTCACTTCACTCAGGACACAGACGCTCAAAATCTGGCGCTGATGATGCTCTGTATTTACTGATTATAAATGTTGAACTATAGTGTATATACACACACACACACACACACACACACACACACACACACACACACACACACACACACACATAGATAGATAGATAGAGACAAACATGCACTCAGGTCATAAAAAATATATTGTTTATGGTTGAGCATTTTTCTGCATCCTTCAAGGTGGTAAAAACCCTGTGTGTGTGTGTGTGTGTGTGTGTGTGTGTGTGTGTGTGTGTGTGTGTGTGACTATCAATAAATCTCACAGAGGCAAGTCTTTAAAAACTGTTTGATTTGTGATCTGGAAGTAAATTCGATCTCCCTCTGAGAAAAGCAGTATGACGAGTCTCTGCTCTGTTCATCATGTATGAGATCAGATCCTGCGTCTCCTACCAAACTGGGATGAAGAAAGACTTGCATTGTGCTGTGATTAATACGTGACAAGTCCTGAGTCACTGTGAGAAAACGCTTCAGTGACTCGTTCTTGTGTCAGACTTGATCGTGAATGTCGTCATCATCAAATCTCCTTCCTGAAACACGGAACAAACGAGCACTAAAATACAGGATGTTTGCTGGAGCTGAAGAACAATAGTCATGTTAATGTCAGAGTCTTAATGCGATGATGATGATGATGATGATGATGTTGCAGAGCTCCAGCGTGGTGAAGGACTTTGAGAGCGTGGAGCTCGGCAACCCGGCGAAGAAGCAGAAGGTCCCGCGCAGGACAATTTACTTTGCCAGCGGCGAGACGATGGAGGAGTTCAGCACGGACGAGGAGGATGAGGAAGATGAAGAGGAGCGACGTAAACACAATGCCATGAACACCATTGATCCGGTGTGTGTGTGTGTGTGTGTGTGGTGTGTGTGTGTGTGCATTGTATATATATCAAACATCTCAGTCAGTTTTGTAACTGTTTGTGTGCATTTCCAGTCCAAATTGACGTGGGGTCCGTATTTCTGGTTCCACATGTGGAGAGTGGCTACAAGCACCATCTCAGGTAACACCTCCACCATTACCACCTCCACCATCACCACCACCACCTTCACCATCACCACCTCCACCACCTCCACTATTACCACTCTTGCACTCTTGATGCTCCACTCTTGCAGAGTTTGATGATGCACTATATTTTTGTGTAGATTTCTTCAGCTATAAGAGTGTTGGTAAAGTCAGGTAGTGATGTAGGTGAGATGTGATGAGAAGGTTCTCTGATCACAGTCCCGTGTTCTGGCTTTGAAGGGAAAACTTTTATTCTTTTCTGCAAAGATGTCTGATACAAATTGTGTGTGAATGAACTTTAGATTCATTCATTCATCTTCTAGCGCTTTATCCGATCTTCCCTCGGGTCACGGGGAGTCTGTGTCTATCTCAGGCGTCTATGGGCATTAAGGCAGGATACACCCTGGATGGAATGCCAACCCATCACACACACACACACACACACACACACACACACACATTCATACACTAGGGACAATTTTCCAAGGTGCCAATCAACCTACCGTGCATGTTTTTGGACCGGGAAAGGAAAAACCGGAGAACCCGGAGAAAAACCCCCTGAGGCACGGGGAGAACATGCACAAACTCCACACACACATGGCCGAGACGGGAATCGAACCCGGACCCTGTTGGTGTGAGGCGAACGTGCTAAACACTAAACCACTGTCCCCACTTTAGATTCAATGATCTTTTTTTATAATCTAGCTCTCACACAGGTTCATGTATGAATGTGAGATCACGGCGCACATCAGAACACGACTTTGTGATGTTTATGTTGATTGTTTTGGTTTCAGTGTGTGATTATCTGGGAGAGAGAATGGCGTCGATGCTGGGTATCACCACGCCCAAGTATCAGTACGCAATCGACGAGTACTACAGGATGAAGAAAGAGGTACTCTGTGTGTGTGTGTGTGTGTGTGTGTGTGTGTGTGTGTGTGTGTGTGTGTGTGTGTGTGTGTGTGTGTGTGTTTACATTTAAATTAGAGGTTGGCCGATTTTGCATACAGCGAGGTTGGACTGGATCGTATTTGCCTTACTTGATTAAATAAGTGGACTTTATTGTACAAATGTGTAATTTATTCATGAAAATATGCTAAATAATATGAATATATTAATACACATTGAGAAAATGACATGAATTGAAACTGAAATGAAAACTCAATAACAAATAAATAAAAACAAATGTATAAAGACACTTCAGATAAACATGCACTTTCGGTGATTTGCCACTAGAGGTCGTACAGTGCAACCCTGAGAAATGATCAGTTTAGATCAGGGATCACCAACCTTTTTGTAACTGAGAGCTACTACATGGACACCGAGTCATATAAAGGGCTACCAGTTTGAAATACTCCTCTGAAATAACAAATTTACCTTTAGTTATATATTATTATTATTATTATTATTATTAATGATACTCATTTATCTATGTAAATACACTTGACAGTGACTATCAACAACGAATTAACTACATTTTACATTATAGACGCATCTCACTGATGAGTTGTGCACTTTTTATAGCAAGCCTGAGAGCTACTCATGTGCTCCTTGGGGGCTACCTGGTGCCCACGGGCACCACGTTGGTGACCCCTGGTTTAGATCCTTTTTTTCCCCTGAGTTTCATTGAGCGATAAATAAATCGACTTGTGATGTAGACATTCCTCCTGAGAGTTTATAAATCACATTTACCCCCATCGTGTTCGGATTCACAGGATGAAGAGGCCGAGGAGGAAGATCGTCTTTCTGAAGAAGCTCAGCGGCGTTTCGACAATCAGCAGCAGGACAAAGAACAGAATCCCACTGTGGAGCAGCCCGAGGGGAAAAGTTCCTTCGTCAACATGAGCTTCGAAGTGGAGCAGGAATCTTCATGATCCAGTGCCTTCTCTCTCTCTCTCTCTCTCTCTCTCTCTCTCTCTCTGTGTGAAATATTTATTTGTAATATATATATATATATATATATACACAATAGACTGAGTGACATTTCTGATTGATTACATATTTAACCAAGCAAACTTTAAAACCGAGTGCACTTTGTACATTTCTACAGGTGTGTGTGTGTGTGTGTGTGTGTGGGTGTGTGGTCGTTTATAAGCGTTGTGATTTTACACGTGCTTGAGACAAGACGCAGTTTCTCTTTATATACAACACCAGGTTTCTGGGTTTCGTTCATTTCGCGACGGAGAAAGGGAAACTGCTGAGTGAGGGAGGGAGTGTGTGTGTGTGTGTGTGTGTGTGTAAAACTCTAAACAGATAGAAAACAGTGATGTTTAACTTCAACACCACGGCTATAAAACACACAGTATCGTGTTTTTTATTGTGCTGTTTATTATTTTCTATCTCTGTTGCATTTTATGTAAACTCTTTATTTCTGTGTTCTTCCTCTTTATAAAGGCTGCGGTTCTCACTTTCACTGATCACATACTGTAGGCAAAATATACAATCTTTATTTCACATTCATACCCAGACAGGGTGTGTGGAAGGGAAGGTACATACATTAACGCTGTTAAAGACTGTGTGTGTGTGCGTGTGATTTAAATGTTTCCGGTAGTTTCTGATTGGTCTGTATTTTTCACGTCAGCCAATTAGATCAGATGGTGAAAACGGATTAGAGGCGGGGTTTAGTTTACATAATGAATTCTGTTAAATTGACACATCATTTCCATTTCGCTTGTAATTGTTTAACGAGGGTGTGTTTTCTCTCACACCATTTTCTGTTTGTCCGGATGCTGTAGAGAAGTGATAATGATGGAGTTTAATGTACTGCTGGTGATGATGAGCTGTGATAGAGGTTGGATTATTATTACATCCCCAACACTAGTGATAAAATATTATTATTTTTATTCTTACTTGTCATTAATAGCTGATAATCAGTTTGTTTTCAGGATATAACTTTGTTTATATCAGTCTCACCACACAACTTTGACAAACTGCATTGTTTATTTATCATGTACTTCTTTTAAATGCATGTCTTTCACTCTGTAATACGATTAATCTCCTTAAAAACAACATAACATGTATATAACAATGTGACTTTCTTTATTAAAAAAAGTTTAACTTAAAAAAAATCTGCTGAAGTGAATTGTATACAACTTCATCCAGAATTATTGGCACCCTTACTTAAATACAGGTTAAATATATATTTGTTTAATCGGAAAAATTCGGAATTAATCCCGTCTTGTCAAAGGGTGCCAATAGTTTCAGCACTGACGCTAATATCAATCAATCCTACAAACCCAGACAGTATTTAGTGTAAATCCAGGTTTTGGTGTGGGCTGGGATTTGTGCAGGTCACGTGTCGTCTAATTCGGCCGAGCCGCTCTCGTCAGGGGTGACCAGCACCTCGCGGTTCTCGTAGGTCCAGAAGCCGTTGAGGTCGATGAGGATGCTGGTGACCGTGTCGCCCTGGCCGCTGTTCACCAGATCCTGCAGCGTGATCTTATACGGATCTCTGGGTTTCACCATGTCAAAGATCTCGTCCTACACACACACACACACACACACTTTCCACTGAGCTGGGTTTCGAAGGGAAAGTGCTTAAATGAGAATTTATCATATAATCATATCACAAACCTTGACATCCTGGAAAGACACAGGCTCCTGTCCATGGATTTTCATCTGCTCCTGGATGGCCTACACACACACACACACACACACACACACACACACACACAGTTTATAATTATATACTGTCATGAACGGCACATCTCGTGTTAAAGCGAATAAAGTGAGATGTTTTTCTCACCCTGAAGAAGTAGTTGAGAGTGAAGACGTTGATGTAGCCCCGGTTCTCCATGTCCAGCAGCTTGAAGATGTACTGCAGCGCTGCCGGTTCCTTTCGGTTCTCCAGAGCCAGAACAAAGTCCAGGTATGTCTTATAATCCTGCAACACACACACACACACACACAGTGAGACACACAGTACCCTGTACATTAGACAAGGCAGTGGGAGCTCAGTGGTTAAGGCCTCTGGACTGGAAGGTCGCAGGTTCAAATCCCACCACCATGCTGCCACTAGTGTGCTCCAGAGACAGGCAACTCTGTCCTTAAGCCTTAATTGCTCCATTGTAAGTCACTGTGGATAAGGGCAACTGACAAATGGTGTAAATGTAGACTAGAAGAGTGTGTGTGTGTGTGTGTGTGTGTGTGAGTACCATCTCCCCATCGTAAGTCAGACACTCCTGATAGACACGATCCAAGAAAACGCCGGTCAAAGTTCCTGTGCCATAGCGAGACAGCTCCTCTTTACTCAGCATCCCATTATGATCCTTATCCAGGTTCAGGTACTGACCTACACACACACACACACACACACACTGTTAAAACTATGATTAAAGTAAACATTAATCAGCAGTAAGGTAATGTTTTGTTGTTTTTTACCGTAAACGCGGAGTGCAGACGGAGCGGAGAACCAGTTGGACTCCTGACTCTCCTTGGACAGTTCCTCGTCTCTGAGCTACAGATCAACATGTTTACATGTTTACAAACAAACTCATCCGATTCTTCTGTGTTCGCACAAATGAATCTTCATTACCTCCAGCAGATCATCCAGAAAACTGCAAGCCAGAATGTCCTGGATTTTGATTTTACCTAGAAAATATGTGCAGTATTTGGTTATAATAATAATAATAATAATAATAATAATAATACAACACCCTGTCCTACATCATGGTTCTGGGATAAACAACATCTCGTCAGATGTAATCCTCAGATTAGAAGCTCATCACTGAGGATAAAGTGCGCTAATGTTTGAGCTCTTGCATGAAAGCATTGGGTGTGTTTGTGGATGCAGAAAACAGGGTTAAACACCGCCCTTAACACACGTTATAGGTGTAAAACTACGCCAAAACAATACAACATGAAACACGATGTCCAGGAGGACGAGTGAGATCAAACACACCGGAACCTTTTCTATAAACGCAGATTTGTTGGATTTATGTTTTATGATTTTATACTCGGTTATAATAATAATGTAGAAATGGCCTGAATCGTGCGTACGTGTGTGTGTGTGTGTGTGTGTGTGTGTGTGTGTGTGTGTGTGTGTGTGTGTTAGTGAGGTGTGAAGGAGAAAGCGGGTTACGAACCCGTGCGCAGAGGGTCGAGGAAGAAGAAGAACTTGCGCACGGCCGTACAGACGTAAAACGAATAGAAGGATTTCTCCAAGCCGTCCAGCTGAGGCAGAGTCGGGATCAGCTCCAGGATGTAGTTCTCCAAATCCTCAACACAAACAAACAATAATAACAGAGCACGTTCACACACACACACACACACACACACACACACGGCTTTCTGCATGCGAGCATTATTAATCTGCTGCTCTTTTCCTATCATCACCACTCTGATGTTGAAACGACACACAGAGTGTGAGCAGCGTTTCCAGGATCGAGACTAAGCATGAAGATGAAAGACCTGTGGGTCTGAGGATACTCACAGACTCCCGGAGGAATCCCTGTCCCGCCACATCGTACAGACTCAGACCGATCCTCGTCTGGTGAAGCCACACTGATGACGAAAGGACAGTGATATTAAACCTTAAAGCTTTGTGTGTGTGTGTGTGTGTGTGTCACACTCAGACACACACTCACCCTTTCTCATGACATAATTGAAGAACTGCATGATGGAGATGCGTCCGTACGGGTCGTTATGCAGCAGCTTGGCGTACACTCTGGCAGTGAAGAACAATCTGAGAGAGAGAGAGAGAGAAAGCAGGAGTTTTATAATGAACATTACACACTCGGGAGCGAAACCGCTCACATCCACATGTTCACCTACTTGCACTTTTCTCCTGCTTTATCTCCAACCTTTAGGAAGCTCTCGTAGCTAATCATGGCCTCGTCACCGCTCGTAGGAGGCACTTGATGTTTATCCAGAAGAAACCAGAGGTTCTGTAGAGGGGAAGAAAAGCTTACACACTGGCAGAGAAACGGGGTTTTAAAATCGGATTATTTGACATTAGAATTTTTTTAAATTATATATTTATTCATTTTCTCCAAATTGAAACAAAAATTCTTGTTATAATCTGTATTAATATCGGGGGGGGGGGGGGGGGGGGGTCAGATTGAGACAAAAGAGATCAGGAGAAAACGGGACCTGCTCTCACCTGCAGCTCTTCGTTGTCGAGAAGCTCTCGGCTTTTCCTCTGCAGAAACACCGCTCTCGACTCCTCTCGCAGTTTCTGTAGCAGCACTTCATCCTCTGCAGGAAGCTGTTCATAAATACTGACAATTATTGTGCAATCCACCCCAAGTGAAAATAATACAGAGAAGAGTAAAAAAAAAATAACACGTAGGAGCTACGGTCGTTTAGTGGTTAGCACATTCGCCTCACACCTCCAGTGTGTGTGTGTGTGTGTGTGGAGTTTGTGCATGTTCTCCCCGTGCCTCGGGGTTTTTCTCCGGGTTCTCCGGTTTCCTCCCCCGGTCCAAAAACATGCACGGTAGGTTGATTGGCACCTTTGAAAATTGTCCCTAGTGTACGAATATGTGTGTGTCCTGCGATGGTTTGGCATTCCATCCAGGGTGTATCCTGCCATAATGCCCATAGACGCCTGAGATCGCCATGATCCGATAAAGCGATAGAAGATGAATGAATAAATGAATGAAGAGGTATAAAAATAATAAAGTAGATAAACAAGGGTCTGGACTTGTGTTTGGCCACCAGATGACGCCACTGGGTCTCTCTATTCAGTACTCCCAATCCCTTTAATTTGATCCACCATCTTTGCTCTGTTTGATATTATACTTGTTATTTGTTTACTGAAGCGAGGTCAGGGTGAAAAAATACCACAATTAAACACATCACACAGATGAACTGCTCAACAAGCAGAAATAGATCTCTCTCTCTTTCTCTCTCTCTCTCTCTCCCCCTCGCTCACCTCCAACATTTAAACATGAGAATGATCTGAAAGTCGGGCATGCAGGAGGACGAATAAAGGACACACTGACTCTGTAGTAGAAGCGGGGGATGTGTTTAAAGCTGCCGTCTGTACTTCCTCCTCCTTTCCATTCACTGTAATACTTAGTGAAGAGCTCTGTCTCCTCTGCTTTCTTCTCTTCTTCACTCCTGAGGTCTGGAGAATAAAACACACACGTCATCAGGAGGAGATTCTTCTCAATGGACATGTAGACAGTGGACCTCTGGCCTTTTATAGACTATATATATGTGTGTGTGTGGTGTGTGTGTGTGTGGTGTGTATATATCTATTATATATATATATATATATATATATATATATATATATATATATATATATATATATATATATATATATAATAATATAAGCGTCTGAGCGATTTTTATTTTTTCCCCCCAAATAAACATATTTTATTTTCCATGACAAATTATATTTGGCTTCTAGGCCATAGTTTATTAAATGTGCATGTTTGGGATAAATATCCTTCTTTATCGAGATAAATCATAAATAAATAAATAATGCGATAATGCGAGAAAACAGAATATATATATATATATATATATATATATATATATATATATATATATTCTGTTCAGACGCCTGTTATATTCTGTTCAGATATATATATTCTGTTTTCTCGCATTATTTATTTATTATTTATCTCGATAAAGGATATTTATCCCAAACATGCACATTTAATAAACTATGGAGAAGCCAAATATAATTTGTCATGGAAAATAAAATATGTTTTTTATTTGGGGGGGGGGGGGGGTAAAAATCGCTCAGACGCTTTATTTATCGTAAACAATCTTATTATAACAGTATAATAAATAGCACACCGGGTTTGGTGGAGTCCAGTCTTCTCTTCAGAATATCTTTCCAGTGTTGACGTTTGTCACTTGTTGACTCTTCACCGCTCGACTTTTCCATAATAAACAAAATGTTTACTTTCCGTCTCTAACCTACAAGCCGGCTACTGTTTACGTTTCCGATCGGTCGCGTAACAATGACGTGTGGCGGACGCGGCGCGATTCCGGTGACGCGCGTTGCTGAGGGTAGATACACACACACACACACACACGAGGAGGATGTGTTCGTGTTTGTTTCGTATTTAAGATGTTTACATGTTGTTGACGTGTGTTTTAACAGAAAGAAGAGACGCAGAAGAAGCGCCGCTGTGTGTCGTGTGTGTGTGTGTGTGTGTGTGTGTGTGTGTGTGTGTGTGAGCTGGTTGTTTGTAATGCGCGTTCAGTGATTATTACAGGTGTGTGTGCGTGAGTAGATAAACAATTGTTTACCAACACGCTCCTGTTGACAGATGTCAAGTTATTTATCATGTAAGAAAAATGTCAGCATGTTGTATGCATTAGTATTTCCACAATTCAGGTGAAAACACAAGAATGGGATCCTTTATTATAACCAGCACAAGGACGTGTCTCAAACACCTGTGTGCCCTACTTAGGCGCCCTCTTTCTCACCTGCACAAAGCAGATCATCACCCATACTGCACCAAAGGCGTGAGAAGACCACCAGAGCGTCCTGGGACCACACAGACAAACCCAACACCCTTCCCAAAGTCCGTGTTTGCAGCCGGCAATGCCAGGAGAACCGCTGAGATGTTCAAGAGGAGATCAGGAGAAGGTCAGGTCAATGAGGGATCGCTGACGGGCCGGGCATCTCGTACGCCGCAGATTCCTCCCCGTGCTCTGAGTGTTTCCGAATGGAGAGATCTAAAAGGCGAGTCTTCTCGGCCGGAGCGTTTCGAGCTGAGGATGATGGAGGGAATGCTGTCTGCTGAGGCCGACATCAGCATCGCCAAATCTCTCCTCAACTACGCCGCCGCCGAGAACGGGACCCTGCCGTACGAGCTCCTGCTCAGGTATCTGGCCCTTTGCGTATCCGCCGGCCACCATTCGGAAGTTACCGACGTTTACGACATCATGAAGAGCTGCTATAAGACGCTGGACACCGGAGCATCCAGTTTGTTTGTGAAAGGCCTGAGTCAGACCCGGCGCTGGAGAGAAGCTCTGGTCATCCTGGAGGACATGAAGAAGGTTATCACGCCGTCATCCAGGAACTACGGCGACGCCGTTATCGGGGCCGTTCGGCATGGAGACCGCGAGACCGCCTGGAGTCTGTACAGTGAGATAATAAATCAGAGGCTGACACCCACTCAGGAAACATGGCGCTGTTTGTTTGAGGGTGGTCTGAGTCAGCGTGAACACCAAGACGAGTTATTGGCCATCCTCACCTACATGAGAGAAAACCAGATTTATCCAGAGGAGAAGTTGGTCAGGAGCATTAAAGCGTGGTTTGAAAGGTGAGGAAACGCATCAGTAAGGGACAAAACACAATACATTCACACACTTATCCAGAGCCACTTACAACTGAGCAATTGAGGGTTAAGGGCCTTGCTCAAGGGCCCACTAGTGGCAGGTTGATGGTGGTGGGGTTTGAACCCATGATCTTCTGGTCCAACACCTGTAACCACTGGGCTACACCACCTCCCTAATAAGAAATCCCAAGAAGTGTTTTCAAATATACTCATCCCTCCCAGTGTACAGAAATACACCGTGAAAGACTTGAGTCATTGAGTAATAGAGAGGTACACAGCAACGATAGGTGATAGAGAGGTGGTAGTTCCGTGGTTAAGGCTCTGAACCGGAAGGTCGCAGGTTCAAATCCCACCACCACCACCAAGCTGGCCTTGACCACCTGCTCTGGATAAACGCTTCTGCCAAATGCCATAAATGTACATATGCAGTTTAGCATCTACCTGAAGTGCCAATCAATATGCAAATTCACATTCAGCATGCAATATTCAGCGTGTACATGTACTGCATACAAATATAAAGGCACTGTCGGAGAAACAACACAGAAGCTATTGAGTAAATAAAATAAGAATACAGATAAACCTATATTTCAGCATTTTTAACATTTATATGAGTAAGTTCTATTTGGACATGTTTAAGGCACAATAATGTAGACAACGTTGAACGAGGAAAAATGGTCTTAGAGATGGTCTAACAACAACAACACAACACATTTTATAAATATTATTTATTTTTTGGAATATTGTGAAGATTTGTGATTTATTTTTATTACAGTTTACCAGGTGAGAACTGGAGAGGAACGTTTACCTCTGTGGATCCCCGGTGTGTAAATAAAGTCATTTCATTACTATTTTTATGCTTTAATACAGTTGTGATGTATGTACACTGCATTGAATGTATAAATGGATGCACTACTCGGACAGAGTGTGATCTGAAATATAATAAATAAATATATAGAAAAAGGAAATGCTGTATTAGATGAAATGAAGGCGTTTGCATTGTTGGACAGAGGAGTGTGTCGGAGCTGCGGGACAGAACTGGAGTCCATCCAGCTGACGGAGGAAGAATACACTCGGCTGCAGCACAGGGTGATGGAGGATGTGATCGAGGGTCGGGACGTCTTCAATAAGACCACGCCTGAGGTTTGCGTCACTTTTCTTAACTTCCATTTAGGTGTCATTCCCACTAAATGAGTTACTAGTAGGGAAATGCATTAGTTAAGATAAGAGATTATTTAATGAGAGTTAATATGCACTATAAGAAAAGTCAGTAAGTATAATTGTTTATATCAGGTAGGGTTTTTCTGTGCATGCGTTACCAGAAGTGACCACCAGGGGGGAGCAGCGTCTGTTTGTTGATCATCACACCTCTACATGTAGCTGCTCACTCTGCAATGAAGCAGGAGTTAAAAACAAGATTATTACAACAACAACAACAACAACAAAACCTTGTTCTACAAATAATGATCTAAACAGCACGCGATTCATATGCAGATTGATTCCTCAGCAGCTGCTTTGTCTAATCCAGCTGTTTGGGGAAGGGATTGTGTCCCGTGTTAGACGAGTATCAGGACAGCTGTCTTTGTCTTTATTTTGGACATGTGAGCAGGGTGTGTGTGTGTGTGTCTAAGGCAAGGCAATCCCATCGTACCATTTAGAGTGTTAGAGTCAGGCTGCTACCGTGACGACAGCGATCAAAGCCCAGATTAAATTAGCGAGTGATGTTTCCTGTGTTGCAGGTGATCACGACCCTGTGCATGGAATAAAAGCACATTAACACCAGTTTAGCATGTGTGGATTTACATATAGAATATATATATGTTTAGAAGTAAAAATGTGTAGATTTATTTGAAAATCTATTTTCGACGTGTACGCTGTTTTTCTTTTCCTCCCTCACAGACGCTCAGTTTGCAGATGTAAATAAAGTGCAGGCCTGCAGACTTACTGCCTTCTGCTACATTTAGAGTTAGGGGCTTTCCACTGTGTGTGTGTGTGTGTGTGTGTGTGTGTGTGTGTGTGTGTGTGTGTGTGTGTGTGTGTGTGTGTGTTAATTTAGCCTGCATACACACCATCCAGAATTAGGAGAGCGTCAACACACAAACACACAGGCTGTCACGCGTCTCCTCCGAAAGTCTCAATGCGGCAGGAACACGGTGCTTATTTACATTTTGCAGTTTATTTATAATGCGTCCTGCGATGATGTTACGCCGTGTTTAACTCCTCGCACGCCGCCTTTTATCCGACCCGTTCTGCGTACCACACCAATCGTCCCAACGCTCAAATACACAAGCACAGCTCATGTAGTTCTGTGCTGTAGATTACGGGATGGAGAGGCAACGAAAATGCAGGAAAAGGGAAAAAAATAGTTATGTATATTCCCATATATATATATATATATATATTTAAAAACGCTGCCTTTTAGAAGCACTAGTTATGGACGTTGCGCATGCTGTGTGTGTCCGTGTGTGTGTGTCCGTGTGTATGTGTGTGTGGTGTGTGTGTGTGTGTGTGTGGTGAGACACAAGTTTGTGGGTGTTATGGTTGAGGAGCGTTTGTGGCACAAAGGGGTTTCACATTTCAGCCCTCAAAGGCCCTCTCACATGAGTGACCATGGAAAGTCCCTGTGTGTGTGTGTGTGTGTGGATCCATTTATATATATCTATATATATATATATATATATATATATATATATATATATAGTGTGTGTGTGTGTGTGTGTGTGTGTGTGTGTGCGCGTGTGCGTGCGCATGCGTGTGTGTGTGTGACTATGCCCCCCCCCCCCCCACACTGCTGAAGTGTGAAACCCCCCCAGCACTCAGCACCCCTCCTACAGATCTCACACTCTTTATTTATCTCGCTCCTTTATAAAGCACTACAGACGTCTATATATAAACTACTCAAAGATCATCTTTTTTTTTTTTTTCTTCCTGCTCAAATGTTCACCACGTTTTAATCCCTTCTCCCGAATCTGACCTCCAGGCTGGAGAGGAACGATGCTCTGTGGAATAAAGTATGCAAATCGTGCTCTAAACTGCGTCAATACAAGTTTGATGATCGTAAACAGGCGCCTCGTTTCCTGCTCGTCCATAAAAAAAGACATGGTGAAATCCCTGCTAATTACAGGATTATAATTCTTCATTAAAAAAAAAAATCTATCTATATATAGTTTGCATGTAATGTCGTGTAGTTACTTCCTGTTGTCAGTTACGTTATAGCAGCTGTAAACGCGCGTTCCGTCGCTTCAAAAGGCAAATAAATAAATAAACAGTAGTTTTGTCTTGCTAAGAAACCGCAAGCAAGTGTCTCTGTCTGTAAGTTATCACTTCAGCTGTGTTCCACAAGGCTAACACTGGAGACTCCTTCCAGACACACGTATCCTGCACCGCATCACTGTTGACACACGTTTTGTATTGTGTTTATTTTCTGATACAGTGTGTGTGCGCACGACACGTCCCTGATGAATCAGCTGTTTATATTAAATACAGCAGCCATGACTTGGCAAATCGCACACCAGAGTTTGCGCACGTTTAAAATAAACGACGTTATTTATCTACGTATCACCATGGAAACGGGGGGGGGGGGGGGGGGGGGGGGGGGGGGATTCCTCACCATTGGAAGGTTTAAATCCCAAATGAGGAATCCGGTCGGAATCGTATGAATGTGACGTGTGAATGAAATCCAGCCGGGTTGTAAATCTTGTCGTTTTTCACGTCGTCACGCTTCTGTCCGTTTTTATATTTTTTTTAATGGTATTATTTATTTATTTATTTGACCTTGAATCGACACCACACGCGACCCTGACCTGCTGTATTTAGCGAGGATGGCGTTTGTGATACTCAGCGCCCGCCTGAAGTTGTGTGTGAGTAACACGACCCTCAAACACTTCGCTGTTCAGTGTAATAAAGAATAATAGGGCGTTTATTCCACAGCGATTGTTCCGTTGGTGCGATGGTGACATTAGACGCGCTCACTGTTCCTCGTGTAAACGTGACTCAGTGTGCAGGACGTGTTCAGGAACAACAGACACATTTACTGTAAAATCCTGACCACACCCGAAATTCCTGATGGTTCTTTATTCATATATGAACTGAAAGGATTACTGTTCGGAAGGTCGGGGGTTCGAGCCCCGGTGTTGCCGAGCTGCAACCCTTCGGTCCTTGAGCAAGGCCCTTAACCCTCTGTGCTCCACCAATTTCCGATATGTGAAAAAGAAAAGAATTTCCCCTCACGCGATCAATGATGGGAATAAAGAGCCGAGCGTGTGGTGAATCGTGTCCTGCTGCGGCGTCACACTTCACTAGTCAAACACGTAGAAATGATGGTGAGTCAGTATTGGAAATGATCTTCTGACAAAATGAGTACACTTCCTATTTTTAGTAAGCGCGAAAAAGAAACGCACATCAAAAGTTGTTCTCGGGGAAAGCAAATGACCGTATAAAACACACACACACACACACACACACACGCATTAAAAGTTTCATGCAGAGTGTTTTGTCTTTAAAAGCAGAAGCTCACGGTCTCTTTGCAGATTCTAGAACCTCAGAATGTCTAGAACAGTGTGAGTCAACAATCAGCTTTACGTTTTAAAGAAATTAAAGTGAGATTTAATGGTGTGTGTGTGTGTGTGTGTGTGTGTGTATCCGTGTATGTATGTGGGTTAATGGTTATGTTTTGTGCCACACCCGCCTCAGGGCGGAGTCACACTTACAGAGACACACACACACACACACAGGCACACACACACACACACAACCCAGAGTGGGAATCCCCACACTTTCTGTTCTCATTCAGCTTTAACAACGCCTTGAAAACAAACCTGACCTCTGCAACCATGAACACACACACACGCACGCACGCACGCACACACACACAAACACACACACACGCACACACACACACTACATTTAGAATCTCACAAAGGATTAAAACGTGCCAGCAAAACCTGTAATTTACATATCATTTTTCATCAGTTTGTAAGGTTAAATGTTGCAGTGTTTTACAACACACACACACACACACACACACACACACACACACACAGTCGTAATTCTATTTATAATTGTGTTGTCAAGAAATAGAAATCTATTAATAAAGCTCATTAGTGCATGTGTTTATAAAATAAATAAATAATTCAAACTGCACACACACACACACACACACACACACACACATATACTTACACATGCACACACTGTTCTGTTTTAACAAAATATTATATAGTGTATGAGAACAAATACAACAAGTTTTTATTCTTTATATAAAAAAAAACAAGTTAGTTGTTTGTGCGCTTATAAAAGTAATAATGATAAATTAGTTTATTCTGCATTTATAGAATTATATTCAACTCTACAGTTTCCCAAAGCAGCGGCACAGAAATAAATAAATAAATAAATAAATAAATAATACATTTCAGCGTTAGGGAAAAAAAAACTTTATCCTTAATGAACGTGAGTGTGTTGATAAAGGAGGTGTGTTTGGTCAGTGTTTGGTTACAGGGGGCGTAAGGTCATGGGTTCAGCGTACACCTTTACACCTGCAGGAAGACACAGACAGATGTGTTGAGACAGACGGGTGTGTGGTGATGGAGAGACGTGTACACGCCTGCAAAGAGACTTGTGTAGAGTGAGAGAGACATGCAGCGCTTTATAATAGTTATAAAGGTGCTATAAGAGAATTATAACACTTGACATGTGATGGTGACGCACGTGTCTTGTCTCTCCAGCAGCAGTGAGACAGATTCAGCACCATTCTTTCACTTCTCTTGTTTTTGAGGAAAGGACAAATCCTGAGTCATGTTCTTGTGTTTGTCTGGACACGGACACACACACACACACGCGCGCACACACACGCACAAACAGCTGCTCGTCTGCAAAGAAACACAGACACGACTGCTCATCTGCACACACACACACACAAACAGCTGCACATCTGCGCAGAAAGACACACCCAGCTGTTTTTCAGCATGCACACACACACACACACACACACACATATACACTGCTCATCTGCACAAACACACACATATAGCTGTTCGTCCGTATACACACACATACATATATACAAACAGCTGCACATCTGCACAAACACACACACACAAACAGCTGCACATCTACATGCATACACACACACACATGCACACAGGTGCTCATCTGCGCAGACAAACACGCACATAGGTGTTCGTCTGCATGCACACACACACACGTGCACACACATACATACAAACAGCTGCACATCTGACCAACGCAAACAGTTGTTTTGTCTGCAGACACACACTTGACATGCGTCTGCGTGCTCACACACACACACACACACACACAGAATAAAGATCAGAATCTCCTCTGTTTGTAAAACATGGAATTCACAGACTTCTTTCTGGCTTTTTCGTCCTTTGTTATGGGTTAAATGGGTTAGTGGTATCTGGCCAAAATCAACACACACACACACACACACACACACACACACAGTGGGGAAAATCCACCTGGAACCGAGCCAACAACACTCCACCCTCACCACACAGCTTCACCTCTGCAGCACACACCTTTGTTCCTCACAACAACCTTCTCATACCACAGTGCATTCCATGGCTGTGTGTGTGTGTGTGTGTGTGTGTTTAATACAGTACACAGTACAGCATGTCCCAGAGTGTTCTTTTCCATTAACGCCAACGTTACAAAGCCTGACACTGGAGACTCCTTCCATAAACTCCTTCATTCATTCATTCATTCATCTTCTAGCGCTTTATCCGATCTTCCCTCGGGTCACGGGGAGTCTGTGTCTATCTCAGGCGTCTATGGGCATTAAGGCAGGATACACCCTGGATGGAATGCCAACCCATCACACACACACACACACACACACACACATTCATACACTAGGAACAATTTTCAAAGGTGTCAATCAACCTACCGTGCATGTTTTTGGACCGGGGGAGGAAACCGGAGAACCCGGAGAAAAACCCCCTGAGGCACGGGGAGAACATGCACAAACTCCACACACACATGGCCGAGACGGGAATCGAACCCGGACCCTGGAGGTGTGAGGAGAACGTGATAAACACTAAACCACCGTGCCCCACTATTATTATTATTATTATTATTATTATTATTATGTAAAGCGACACAAGAGAATTAATCAACAACTTCTGACCAATCACAGTCCAGCATTCATTTCACTTGTGATTATAATCTTCCTTATCATCATCATGTGGTGTTTTTCCAGACAAAAATATCAAGATGTAAAATTTGTATTTGTTTGTTTGTTTATTTTTGCAGGAGCTGGAAAGTTTTAAGAGTTTTGTGAAGAAAAGACCTGCATTTGATGTCATCGTTGACGGCCTGAATGTGGCGAACATCAGCCCCAAGTGTGTGAAATCACAGACGGTGAGTGTTTAGTGTTCATTCAGCTCCATCCACTTCTCCAACTGAGATAAAACCATCTGATCTATTCAATAGATCAGAATAGATTAGATTAGTGTGTGTTAATCGGGATTACACATCACAGAGAGAAGGGACAAGCCGTGTGATAAACACCGCTGTGCCGCTGTCAGTCCCCGCTGCTTTTATTTTTGCATCTGACCTCGTTCCAGTTTTCTGTTCTCAGAACGTCTCTTGTCTCAGACTCGCTTATTTTCAGTTACCGTTTTCTTCCCACTTCGTCTACATCCTTTTAAGGCCAACTTAAACAGTAAGGTCAGAGGTCAAACACTAACACACCGATCTAATCACGCTCCCTGAATCAATTCCCTTTTTTTATTTAATTTTTTTTTAATTCAATCCCTCTGGACTGAAATTGTAGTAAACACAAAAAAAGGTTTCTCCATTAGGGGGCGCCCCAGAGCGAGACAGCTTTAAAATGTGTGAATGAAAGTTTGGTATAAAATGAGTATCAGGTCACGGGACATTGATATAAACCTTGTGAGCACACGATTGTGTCTTCGGGTGAAATGAAATTCTGTCTAAACTTTGACTAGGAGACCCCAAACCTGCTCCAGCATGACAATGCAAAACCTGCTCCAGCATGACAATGCAAAACCTGCTCCAGCATGACAATGCACCTGTGCACAAAGCCATGTAGATCTGCTTTCCGTTTTCTCCTGCTGTAGATCTCCTGTTCTATTGAACAGGGTGAATGTGAACTGCACACTACATCCTCACCTCCGTCTCACCTCCATCTCAACTTCCGTCTCACCTCCATTTGACCTCTATCTCATCTCCGTCTCACCTCCATCTCACCTCCGTTTCACCTCTATCTCATCTCCGTCTCACCTCCATCTCACCTCCGTCTCACCTCTCACCCATCTCACCTCCGTTCTCCGTCACCTCACACTCCACCCGTCTCTCACTCTCCTCATCCACCCGTCTTACCTCCATTTCACTCTCATCTCATCACCGTCTCACCTCCATCTCACCTCGTCTCCCTCTCATCTCACCTCCGTCTCACCTCCATCTCCGTCCACCTCCATCTCACCTCCGTCTCACCTCCATTTCACCTCTATCTCATCTCCGTCTCACCTCCATCTCACCTCCGTCTCACCTCCATCTCACCTCCGTCTCACCTCTCACCTCCGTCTCACCTCCATTTCACCTCTATCTCACCTCCATTTCACCTCTATCTCATCTCCGTCTCACCTCCGTCTCACCTCCATTTCACCTCTATCTCACCTCCACCTCCGTTCTCACCTCTATCTCATCTCCGTCTCACCTTCGTCTCACCTCCATTTCACCTCTATCTCATCTCCGTCTCACCTCCATCACTCCATCTCACTCCATCTCACCTCATCTCACCTCCTCTCATCTCATCTCATCACCGTCTCACTCCTCTCATCTCATCTCACCTCACCGACTCCTTCACCATCCATCTCATCTCCTCCGACCATTTCACCTCTATCATCACCTCTCACCTCCTTTCCCTCCTCTCTTCTCACCTCCATTTTCACCTCTATCGTATCACCTCCATTTCACCTCTATCTCACCTCCATTTCACCTCTATCTCACCTCCATCTCACCTCTATCTCATCTCCGTCTCACCTCCGTCTCACCTTCATCTCACCTCCGTTTCACCTCCATTTCACCTCTATCTCACCTCCACCTCACCACCGTCTCACCTCCGTCTCACCTCCATCTCACCTCCATCTCACCCTCCATCCATCTCACCTCCGTCTCACCTCCATCTCACCTCCGTCTCACCTCCGTCTCACCTCCACCTCCGTTTGACCTCTATCTCATCTCCGTCTCACCTCCGTCTCACCTCCGTCTCACCTCCGTCTCACCTCCGTCTCACCTCTGTCTCACCTCTGTCTCACCTCCGTCTCATCTCCACCTCACCTCCATCTCTACCTGACAACTTGTAGCTGAATGAATCTACTGGACCGTCTGATCATAACACCATAACAGTGTCCACAAACATGTATTCAGGAATAGTCTGCTGTGTTGGTGTGTGAGGGACGTTTCACACCTGCCCGAGTGGAGTTTTAACACTACAGGTACACGATGTGCAGATGAAGGGTCGGATCCCGGGTTGTGCCACGCCTCGGGCACGGCGCGGTCTCCACCCTCAGGACTGCGCTGCACCGAGTGTACTTTCCTTTAATCCTCTGCTGATTCCTTCCTGTTCACATGACGGGGTTAAAGTGTTAATCAGGTCGTTCTGGTGTGTGTGTGGTGCTTTCCAGCTCATGTACAGGACACAGTTCACTTCCTTATGATGAACTAGCAGAAACCATAGCTAATCTGCTGAGTGTGTGTGTGTGTGTGTGTGTGTGTGTGTGTGTGTGTGTGTGAGAGAAAGAGAACACACCCTGATCCACTCACTGACCATGTTACATATTTGACACACAGATGAATAAGGTCAGCGGACGTGATCGCAGCGTTTATGACGAATCGGAAAGTCGTTATTCTGCACTAATAACTTCCTTTCCTTTAACACTTTGCTTTCTGTCTCAGAATCACCAAAAAAAAGTTCAATAGAATAATAATCAAATAAAATATCCGTTATACAAAGGAAACGTTTGTGTAAACAGGTCAAAAAAAATGTCAAAACCCTAGATTGTGATATTGTAATAATATGTATGTTATAATAATGTCTATATATTACTTAATAAAATATAGAAATATATTTATGTAATGTTTTATATTTTATATATATATATATATATATATATATATATATATATATATATATATATAATGATGCAACATTTCTATATTAATATATTGATATAAAATATATCAAGAGAGAATATTTATGTATTATTGCATTATTATAATAATTATTATAAGGGGTGGAGCTCAGTGGTTAAGGCACTGGATTACTGATCAGAAGGTTGGGGGTTCGAGCCCCGGTGTCCCTTGGGTCCTTGAGAAAGGCCCTTACAAGCTGGGATATGTGAAGAACAATGTCACTGTTATGTAACGTATATGTGACGGCTTCTATTTAACTTTACAGATGTTTACTCGGCGTTCCCGGTCTGAGCGTCACTTCCACGTCTGCTAATTATAACACACTTCTATTCATAACCCCGGGAAGAAGGATGCGAACTTCCACACGGCTCGTTATTCTTCAACATTCCAGACCTTTCCTTCCCCCGGCGTTATTAACGTGCATTTCCTTCACTTGTGCACGACGCAGATTCCTCTGCAGCAGGAAGCGCGTCCAGCGTACGACGCGCCGGGGATGAGTCACTTTCCCAGACGCTTCATCTTCACCCCGATGAATAAACCTCGTGCTTTTTTTTTTTACCTCATTAATCAGAAAATCCCCCCCGAAAGCTTCACTTTTCCATCACGAACGGCAATTAATATCACACACACCACGTGGAACTTGTGATTCATTTCCACACCATTTATTTGACTCGAATTATTTTTCCTCCTCATAAGTACTTATTATTCTTCGTTTTATATATATATATTTTTTTTTTGCACATTGATTTGGGGATTTTTTTATGTTGTGGGTTTTATATTTATTTTTTAAATAATTAATTAATTCTGGGTGTTTTTTTAATTATTATTTATTAAAACTGCATGATTTGAACAAATCTGTGGGATTTGGGGGATTTTGAGTGACATGGTTGTTGGTGTGGAGATCTCCTGAGGCCCACACAAAGGGACCCCCCCCCTACACCCACCCAAAGAAGAAACCCCTTTTTGCATAGTGATGAAAATTTTTCTTGATAAAGTTAAGAAGTTCAATCTTTGTGTATACTTGTTAGGATTTACTTGTTATAATGCTTCGTGTGTGTGTGTGTGTTGTGTAGCTGTTAGCGGTGGTGTCGGAGCTTCAGGGTCGTAACGTCCTGGTGCTGGGAAGGAAACACATGCAGCAGCCGTCTCGAAACTGGAACCGACACGACATGAACCAGATCAAACAGAAAGCGCACTGTTTCTTCACTGAGAACATGTGAGTGGCGTCGCGTTCCTTATTGTCTCCAAGCGTGAATGTGTTTCTGTGACCGTCCTCTGTCCCCATCTCAGCTCGGAGGACGACCCGTTCCTGCTCTACGCCGCACTGCACTCTGGGAACCACTGTAACTTTGTGAGCCGGGACTTGATGAGGGACCACAAGGCGTGTCTCCCGGACAGCGCCACCCGTCACCTGTTCTTCAAATGGCAGCGAGGACATCAGCTCGTACTCAACAACTTCACCCCCGGGAAACGAATACACTTTCAGGTACACACACACACACACACACGCACTCCCGGTATACTGAGCACACAGTGTCTGTCCAGGTAGATACACACCTGCATTCTTTTGTCTTTCAGAGGACTTCAGTGTTTGATACAGTGGTCCAGAGGAGTGGAAGGGCGTGGCACATGCCTTATGATGAGAATGGAGGAGAACGGAGCACTTATGAAGTTCCACAGAAGTGGCTGTGTCTCCATAAACATGTGTGAAATGTGTTCCAAACATACACATCAATAAAGAAATGCTTTATTAATGTTCTGTTTATACAATTAATGATGTCTTTCTGCCATGATTTATTATATATATGTGTGTGTGTGTGTGTGTGTGTGTGTGTGTGTGTGTGTGTGTGTGTGTGTGTGTGTGTGTGTGTGTGTGTGTGTGTGTGTATATTTTTTTTTTTTTTACTTTTTTCTCGCCCTTATTTGTTTTTTTGTTTTGTTTTGTTTGGGTTCTTTATTTTGTTTTGTTTGTTTGTTTTTCACAAAATTGGTCATGTATTAATTAAAATGTAAAATTAATTAAAGCTAATATTTAAATGTTTAAACAAACATTTGTTTAATAGTAACCCGGATATAAATGCGTACAATTTTGCTACAACACTTCCGGGTTTGTTCAAACTCCTTAACATTTACTGAGTGCATTATTTTATCCTACCCGCATTCCGTTTAAGCGCCCGCCCCTTCTTTAGGATTGGCTAGTTTTGTGACCGTTTTTGCGCTGTGATTGGATAATTATTTTCCCCACGAGCAATATTACCGCTTTTATCCAATCATATGAGCGGAGGGCGTGTCTTGGCGAAAAACGGGTAGGCATTAGTGTTTATAGAGTAAGGAATAACCGGCTCTGGTGTTTTATTTGGGTCATTTTAATCAATTCCGTCAGAAATGTCTCGGGGTTCGAGTGCGGGGTTTGACCGCCACATCACCATCTTTTCTCCGGAGGGAAGACTTTATCAAGTCGGTGGGTAAAACAGAGCGCTGGAGAAAGCGAAAGTGTGGAAATGCTCAGTCATGGACTGCAACACGAGCGTTAGCTTAGCATCAAGGGGTCAAGTTATTGTTTGTAGTGTTTAATCTTTTCTCCGTGTCTGGAATCAGGAGTTAAATACTGTCAATACTGTAATAATAAATACTGTAATACTAAATACTGTCAATACTGTAATAATAAATACTGTAATACTAAATACTGTCAATACTGTAATACTAAATACAAGAGAGAAGGAGAGGAACAGCAGCTCAGGCATATACACACCTGCACATGTGCTGTGTATTTATCCTCTTCATCATAATGTTTATGTGTATTATAGCATCTATTCTATAAATAAAATATAATGGAATATTAGAGAGAAGTTTAGATAGTGTGCACATAAATAGATTACTATAAACATTAACAGCATCAGTAGTTACATGTGTGAGATGTTATTGTTTATGTAAACATCCTTCCTGTCCTTCCTGTGTGTTCATGAAGATCACTTTTCATTTATGTTTTATTATTAACATGTGCGAATAGCAGTAGTTTAAAATGTCTGATTGGTTTAAATAATATAGAAAATTATATTCTATAAAAGTAAAGTAGAATAAATTAAATTAATCATATATATATTTTTGTTACATTCATTAAACTGAGAAATTGATTATATTCAATCTGAATATAATTTAAATATATTCATTTAAATAAATGAGTTATCTAGTTAGACCAAATATAGGTTTGTATGGGACATTGTTATAAAATGCAATATGCAAAAGAATCCATTTCACTATATTGTTATAAAAACGTTGATGATGACCAGGATGTGATTTCCCATATGTGCAAAAAAAAAACAATAAAAAAAAACAGTTTAACAAAATACAAATACAAATCATATTCACGGTACGAAGTGGCACGGTGGCGTAGTGGTTAGCACGTTCGCCTCACACCGCCAGGATCCGGGTTCGATTCCCGTCTCGGTCATGTGTGTGTGTGGAGTTTGTGCATGTTCTCCCCGTGCCTCAGGGGGTTTTTCTCCGGGTTCTCCGGTTTCCCCCCGGTCCAAAAACATGCATGATAGGTTGATTGGCACCTTGGAAAATTGTCCCTAGTGTATGAATATGTGTGTGTGTGTGTGTGTGTGTGTGTGTGCCCTGCGATGGGTTGGCATTCCATCCAGGGTGTATCCTGCCTTAATGCCCATAGACGCCTGAGATAGACACAGACTCCCCGTGACCCGATGGAAGATCGGATAAAGCGCTAGAAGATGAATGAATGAATGAATGAATTCCCGGTACGCAGTGTGTCGCCATGGTGATACTGTATTAAAGTTTTCAAGTTTAATAATTATTTTTTAAAAAAAGAAACATTGACACTGGGCTCAACGTATGAGACAGAGACTAAACTTACAGTACGCTAATTAATATGTCCCAAGATATTGAAACTGGTCAGTGCAAAAATGTTTACCGTTACACCCCATTTTACACACCCATATATATATGTGTGTGTGTGTGTGTGTGTGTGTATGAATATCTTTTTTTTTTTTTTGCCCTGTACAGAATATGCATTCAAGGCCATTAATCAGGGAGGGCTGACCTCCGTCGCGGTGCGAGGGAAAGACTGCGCCGTCATCGTCACTCAGAAAAAAGTCCCTGTAAGAACTATGGAAAGAAAGTGATGTGTTTTTCTGTCTCTAGACTCACAACAGGACCAACGTGCGTTGTTGGTTTGTATAATAATTATTTTTAGCTCATGTAACACTTTATTAAAATGTCATGTCGGAGATTAGTCGACACATTCACTGGAAATGAGACTCTGGTGTTTTCTCTTCTTACTCTAAAATATCCTGCAAGAGTGTGAAATGATCTTCTCGAATCAGAAGAGTCGAATCAGATTGAATCAGAAGAGTCGACTCGCTGAGCTCTAAATGGTCTGTCTTGTTTCAGGACAAACTACTGGACGCCTCCACTGTCAGTCATTTATTCAAAATAACAGAGAACATCGGCTGTGTGATGACCGGCATGACGGGTGAGTGACCTGAAACCGGCTGTTATAAAATCGGATAGATAAAAGTGATAACACCTATTTGTAAACGTGTGTGTGTGTGTGTGTAGCTGACAGCAGGTCGCAGGTACAAAGAGCTCGCTATGAAGCTGCTAATTGGATGTATAAGTACGGCTATGAGATCCCGGTGGACATGCTGTGTAAGAGGATTGCAGATATCTCCCAGGTGTACACGCAGAACGCGGAGATGAGACCGCTCGGCTGCTGTAAGTGCCGCCAGAGATCACATGTCCTCAACACCATATACAAATCACAAGCAATGTTAACGTACACACTCTGTGTGTGTGTGTGTGTGTGTGTGTTGGGGGGGGTCAGGTATGATTGTGGTCGGGGTGGATGAGGAATGCGGCCCGCAGGTGTATAAATGCGACCCGGCCGGTTACTACTGCGGGTTTAAAGCCACAGCCGCCGGCGTCAAACAGACCGAAGCGACAAGCTTCCTGGAGAAAAAGGTCAAGAAGAAGTTTGACTGGACCTTCGAGCAGACCATCGAGGTAACCTCACACGTCCTTCATTTATCATCCGTCTTTCCGTATATGCACGTATAAATGTACCAGGTGGTATCAAAAGTGTTCCCTACTAGTTTTGTAAAACGCCAGCAGGTGGCAGCACAACGCTGCACACACAGTCACAGGCAGCACCAACCTCCATTAGTCACTGAGCTCTCATCCCACGTGAAACGCATTCACTAGATCCAGATCCTCTTCGTGAAAGAAGATGATGCAGCTCACACACATGTGCACAAGTGTCAGGAATGCTGGAAGCTCTGTATTGCTGCACGAGGGAACTATTTTGAAGGTCTTAGTGTGTAAATAAATAGTTTAGTTAATCTCTAAATGTGTTTATACCGCCTCGTTTATATATGATATAATCTTTGTTGATATATGATATAATCATATAATATTTGTTTAAATTGAATATAATTTATGATATTGTCCGACCCGACAGACGGCCATCAGCTGCCTGTCCACGGTTCTGTCCATCGACTTTAAGCCGTCAGAGCTGGAAGTGGGCGTCATCACCACACAGGAACCCACGTTCAGGTGAGTCAGACTAGCCCCCCCGTCCTCCCAGCGCTCCTGAACATGTTGTTTTGATCAGTTTATAATTGTATAGAGTATGTGAGGAAACTTTCCGGTGTTCAGAGGATTCCTGAGTTCCTCGTGGAGATGATCCACATCACATGCATGTAGTTGACACGTTTTTGAATAGAAGCTTCTATAGACCAATGTGTTTAAAAGTGAAAATAACTTTTTCCCATAGAAGCATGAATTAAAAAGGAAAATAAAAATGCACACAAAAGTATTGGTATGTATCGGACGTCTTTGGACTTTTTAACTAAGACAATCAAACCTGTTCCAGCATGACGATGCTCCTGAGCACTGAAACACCAAAAATGTTCTTATAATCCCCATACGCCACGTTTATAAACACCTAAGCATGATCTTCCTGTGTCCCTTTCATCCAAACGAGTGCCACGGACAATGCCAAGACTTTAAATACGTTTATTTATTGCTGAAAGGGTCACATGACTGTCACATGATTTGAAACATTGTTATGGTGTGTGTGTGTGTGTGTTTCCATCTCAGGATTCTGTCTCAGTCTGAGATCGACACGCATCTTGTGACCCTGTCTGAGCGCGATTGAGAACGGAGACGTTAGATTTGTGAGAAGCACTACGTCATATCCTCAGTATTCAGGTCACCCTCTGCCCCGCCCCTAACCCCGCCCCCTCACACACTTCCTGCTGTTTATTTCGCTTTCACCTTCAACACCTCAATAAAACACAACTGGGTTATTTTTCACACTGTGTTAGTCCTGCTTTCTTTAACGTAATGCTTCTGACTGCATGATGAGACAGAATATGTCTGTGTTAAAAATAAAAATGGACCAGGTTTTAAAAAATGGTTAATTTATGCATGAAGCATTTTTTGAAACCTGGTGGGTCGCTGCCGCAACGTGCAACTTCCTGTGTGAGTTTCATCAACGTTCTACAGTAAACTCTGTACAGAGTGGCTTCTTCTCTCTGCTCTTCTTTCATTGGTGTGTGTGTGTGTGTGTGTGTGTGTGGAACTGCAGTTTATTCTTACATCAGTAAACATGCTGCCTGTCTGGTCACTCACTTGTCTGTGTCTCACTCTGTCTGACTGTAACTCATTAGTTCTCTCTGTGTTCCTGTGCTCTCAGACCCGCCTGGAAAAAAGATCATAAATATCACGTTTATGAACATTTTTTTTAAATGGCCAAAAGTATCTGGACACCCAAGCTTCAGATTTCCACCTCTTTCCAACTTTGCTGTTATAAGAAGTTCACATTCACCCAGCGTTGGAGCTCTAACCCATGCAAAATCAGATCTTCATGCTCATGCTAGAACAGGTTTGGGTCTCCTGGTTCAAGCGAAGGCCCGAAGACGTCCCATACACTCATGTGTCTCCAATTGTTTTTGTGAAGAACCTCATATGGGTGAGCGAGTCGGGTGTCCCGATACTTTTGGCCACCTTTTAAAAAGACAAATCTGAAAATTCAAATAACAATGTTATTGTTTCCTGCAACCAGATGTACAAACCGAGCACAAGAAGGAACTGAGTAGATGTAGCTCATTCTATAATGTAGATTTAGACTGCCGGAATTATTGGCACCCTGCCACAGGAACGAAATCATGTGAACACATTTTTTTCCTACTTCCTTAGATCTGTACAAAGAGTGCCAATAATTATATGCACATGTATGTGTGTGTGTGTGTGAGTATAATTATCTTGTTATATATTATAACCATATACCCGTCCCCCAGTGTGAGGTTGTAGATTTGACTTGTGCACATGTTTACCTGTAATACAGGTATGTTTTTGTGTGTAATTGTATCAGGAGGTTTTTTTTAGTGAGTCTTCCTCCCTTGAGATGTAAATGATTTGGATTTTTCCCCTGTATTTGCATAAAGACAATAAAGGTCCGGTCTCAGGGTTAATAGATGAAACGTGATAAATCCCCGAACCAAAACCTGAAACGGAGAAAGAGATCGAAAGAGAGACGGGTTTTCCGGCTGTCGTTTCTCGGATCAAGCTGAATCATCTGAGATTTTTTGCGCTTGTTGTGTGTGTGTGTGTGTGTGTGCGCTCCAGAGGGAGAGTTGTGACTCTGTGATTTGCATGAATGTGTGAGATTTCTCAGGAGAGTGACGCTGGAGTCTGAGACGCAGGTACAGCCCCGTGCCGGTCTCTCAGGTCTTTATTTAAATCAGTGAAACCGCACGCGTCACCTTTCCGTCTGCGTTTACTGTAAAGGGAAGTTTAAAGGAGACGGAGGTCGTTAAATTCAGAACACACACGTTAACAACAACAATTTAATGTGCAGCGTGAATGTCAGATAACAATACATGTTTACACTCTACTACTGGAGAGAGAAGTGTGATATCACACCATCAAGCAACATGTAATGCTTTTACCTCATCATAAACATTTACTCTCTCATATTTATACTAAATCCCAACTTTATATCTAAATCCCAGGTTTATGTCCAAATAGTGGGTTTATATCCTAATCCCAACTTTAGATCCTAATCCCAGGTTTATATCTAAATCCCAACTTTATATCCAATTCCCATCTTTATATCCAAATCTCATCTTTATATCTAAATCCCAACTTTATATCCAAATCTCATCTTTATATCTAAATCCCAGGTTTATGTCCAAATAGTGGGTTTATTTCCAAATCCCAACTTTATATCCAAATCTCATGTTTATATCTAAATCCCAACTTTATATCCAAATCTCATCTTTATATCTAAATCCCAACTTTATATCCAAATCTCATCTTTATATCTAAATCCCAGGTTTATGTCCAAATAGTGGGTTTAAATCCCAGGTTTATGTCCAAATAGTGGGTTTATATCCAAATCCCAACTTTATATTGAAATCCCAACTTTATATCCAAATCCCATCTTTATATCTAAATCCCAACTTTATATCCTAATCCCATCTTTATTTAGAAATCCCAACTTTTTATCCAAATCCCAACTTTATATGTATAGAAAATCCCATGTGTATTTCCAAATCTCATATTTATTTTCAAATATCTGGTTTATATAGAAAAATCAGGTTAATATTAAAATCCCAGGTTTATATTTAAATCTCGGGTTTATATTTAAATCTCGGGTTTATGGGTTGTTATGCGTATCGGTGACCTTCACTTTGTACATTTTTGTTCACGGTGTGTTCACCGACTCATTTCTGCTAGTCATGCTAGCATAGAAACAAGTCATGCTAGGTGTGCGCCATGCTAAAATGCTCTATCACACATGGCCTCGTGCAGATCTTATGCAACTGTTTCTCATTACCAACGTAAAATACATTTACTCCTGATTCTATAAGAAATGAAGCTAGCTGCGTGCCGTCGTGCTGAAAAGCCAAACGTAAATAAGCATAAACGTAAATAAGCCGCTCCGCTAGTTTAGGAGTTCTCTGCTGTGTGTGTTAAATAAATCCAGTTTCTCATATTCATAATTATTTAACACTTATTTGTCAACCGAAAGGTTCTTTTTAACAGCATTTTCAGTAGAATTGTATTCTTCTGTCTGTACACACTTTGTTTTAGGATGATGATGTCTGTATTGTTGTTCTTAGGAATGCTGCGTATTGTTTTCCTGCACTGGGAATCTGACACGGATAATGATTAGTGGCCTCCAGTTTAGCACTAAATGCATGCGGGATCAGTGCAGCTCATGTGTATCACAGAGTAGTTTTCCACAAAGTGTCGTATATCTGGAATTTCAGCGGCCCGGGTGACTCGGATGGGGGATTTTTAGCGTTGCCAATCTTCAGTGTCTCATCCCCCACAGGAAATTCCAGCCTTTCTCAGCTGATTGAAGCCCAAGTGCACACACACACACACACACACACTCTTCTCCATAGCCATAAAAAAACAGAATAAATTCAGGCGTGCTCCGGTTACAGCTCTCCCTCCTCCCTCCACCACTCGCTCCAAGAAAAGAAAAGAGGAACAACACACTTGCGCAATTATGGGGTTTTAATTTAGCAGAGCATTTCGGAATTTCCAACAGAATACTCAGGATACACAACTATACATATGTACACATATAAAAAATAAATCTGTCTATACACAATATATTACAGTTGAATGAAACAGCACTGCGGGGGAGGAGCTTCAGTCCAGACAGCAGGCGAGCTCGCACCGTCACGTTTATACCATATTCAGTCCCAGTTTTCTCCTTTTTATTTGGACGTCCATATTTATTACAGGCACGTTCCCGTCGTGATAGGATTATAAACCGTGATCTATTGTTAGATGTTATGAAATCAAGGCCGGTATCAGTGCAGGCCAACAGCAGTGCGTCTCTTCCTCTTCTTCTGTTTTCCCTTTCATTTCAACCTGGATATTTTCTTCCCGCGCGGTTCCTCTCGGCATTGCAGGTCTTCCAGCTGAGCGTTCCCACTTTAGTCACGCTTTACTCTGTATGTCCTCCTGGAGTTTAATATCCCGCTTTTCCCCCTCGTCCCTGCTCGCAGGACCGGAAGCTTTTTTTTTCGGATCATCTCGACTTTCCCGAAAGCACCGAAACACTCGTTTACTCCTGCGCCATCACTTTAATATCATCGTACTGCGGAAAGGAGAAGAGAATGACGTTAGGCAACATCTAGACCACAGTGATATTACAGCCAAGTAACAGAATCTGTAGCACACAAACACACACACACACACACCTCCTCATCAGAATGCAGCTCGTAGCTGTCGTAGTCGTATTCATATTCATCCTCGCTATCCTCGCTGTCCTCGCTCTCGGGCAGATCTCTCAGACCCTGATCCGTGACGTCGTGCAGCGCTTTCTGGATGTCGGCGTTCTGGCGCCCGTGCGTGAGGTGATAGGCAGAGTGACCGCCGTACGTCAAGCTGTTCACGTCTGCACCTTTACTGATCAGGAGCTTCACCAGCTCAAAGTTCTGCAGGTCCACGGCTAAGTGGAGAGCCGTCCTGCCGTTACACTGCTCCTGAGAACGCAGGAAGTGCTGACCTTAGTGCACGGTTTACTTAAGACTTATTGTAATTACTACCTGCTTATAATTCATTATTACCTGTTCATTAATATCTGCACCAAAACAGATGAGGCTCTCCACCATGGAGAGAAAACCGTGTAGCGCCACCACATGTAGGCATTTCTGACCTGCAGGGGGGGGGGGGGGGGGGGGGGGGACACAAAAACACAAACGTTGACAATGTTGAACGCACACTTCTAACACAGTGACGGATGTGATGTGTGAGGTCGACGCTCACCGCTGTAGTTGGCCGTGTGCAGGATGGAAGGAAGATACGGCGTACAGTTTTGGGTGAGCAGACCGAAACACGCCAGCGATCCTTTACTGCAGGCGATGTGCAGAGCCGTGTTGCCATTGTTGTCCATTAACGTGGGGTCGCAGCCGGCCTTCAGCAAACGCTCCACCACCAGAGGCTGCTCCGTGATCACGGCCAAGTGCAGCGCCGTCTGCGGAACGACCCGGGGGTTTAGATCGGAACTCATTCCCTTCCGGTTTTAGCTCAAAACAAAAGGTGCTTTTTGGTTTGGTACCTGTCTCTGGTAGTTCTGTTTGTTCAGGAACGGGTGCTTGTTGGAAATCTCGATTATTTTCAGCGTCATGTCGTGTGCTTCGTGAATGACAGCCAGATGTAAATATCTGTGAGAAAGAAAAAAGGGGGAAATTGATTGATGGTAAAAATGGAATTAAAGGTTACACACTCGCTACGCTGCACACGGCACACTAGGGGAAAAACATGCAGTGACTTTTTTTTTTCTGCAGCAGGCAGTGGTGTTTTTCCTAGAAGGGCTTTACTGGCAGACAGCCCGGGACTTTCCACACACACACACACACACACACACACACACACACACTGAAGCAAAGTAGTATAACCACTGTATAGTGAACAATTCTTCCTGCAGAGCTTGTGTGCACAAAACACACCCACGTTGCATGCATTTGTTTTATCTATACTATATTATCCATATTATAGTACATATCTGATGTTTATCTGCTGAGATTTGAAACAAACAAACAAAAAAACTCTGCACTGAATTCACAAATGTTCTGCAGCCACTGGAACAACTATACTGACATTAAACCTCTGTGTTTTATTTATTTTTTTAATTATACTACTACACAAACGACGTGTGTTCGTTTTGTTGTGCACGAGCATGGCAAAACAATTAGAACATTATAACGGTGTTAAATGTGCACCCTGTGTCGTGTGCGCGCGCGGTCGCGTGCGTGCGTGTGTGCGTGTGTTTAGGAGAAAAGAACCCCTTGCAGTGTTTTAATGAGTGTTTACGGGGATTTAATTAACCCCCTCCTCCTCCTCCTCCTCCTCCTCCTCCTCCTCCTCCCCAGCGCAGAACGCAAGCGCGAGCTTTGATTCCGCGCCGCGCACGCTCTTGGACGGGATCCACACCGTGACCCGTCAGCGCGGATCGGATAAATAATAAATAAAATAACAGTAATGACGCACAAAAGGGAAAATAAATAAATAATAAGTAGAGAAATAATGTTCATCACGCACGTGTCTCCGTCCTCCGTGATCTCGCACCTCCAGCGCTCCTCGTCCACGCTCAACTTCGCGAAGTCGGCGCTCACGGGCTCCTCGCGCGCGCACCCGCAGTAGTCCTCGGCCTCGTCCTCGCGCAGGGAGTCCAGCCCGCTGTCCAGACGCTCGTCCGTCGTCGTCCCGGACTTGTGCGCGCGCCCGTCCAATGCGTAATCCATCGTGCTCGTGCCGGGAATATTCCGAAAAAGAGCCATTTTCGTGCGGAGAGAGAGAGAGAGTGTGTGTGTGTGTGTGTGTGTGTGTGTGTGTGTGTGTGTGTGAGTGTGTGTGTGTGTGAAGTGCGATGTGATCTGAGCTGCTCCGCTGCAGTGGAGGAGTGTTTAAGTTTGCGCGTGTGCAGAGGAGGCGCTCCGGGTCCGGGTGGGGGATTTCCAACTCTGGCCTGCAGAGAATTTTACTGATGGCCTCGTTTCATTCCTGGTATAAAACACTTCCCCTTGGTTAAGTAACAACATAAAAAAAAAGTATTTAAAAAACGTCACAAATATACATCACATCACATCCAGCCTTATTTCTGTCATCACAGCCTGAGATTTAGTTTAGTTTAGTGGTCTGATCCCAGGTCGCCCATGTCACTTTCAGCTCCTGTTTGCAAATCCTGCTCTCAAGATCTGAGGCTGAAATGTGTCTCTGATTCACCGGACACTCAGACACTCTAAACACTCACATTATTATTTATTATTATTATTATTATTATTATTATTATTATTATTATCACTACACGTTTCCGAGTGTTTTTGGTGATCAGACGAAACACGGGTCCCATCAGTGAAACAGTTTAATAGTGTTGGACGTTGGGAGTAAAACCTGTATGTGGAAGAGGGTAAACAGGCATCCGAGTGTGAAACTCCTACAACTCGCTCCCTGTGCCCTAATCCCTAATTCACTATAATTCCCTATAATTCCCTTTAATTCCCTATAATTCCCTTTAAAAGTGCAACTTTTGTGCATGTACCTGCAGCAATGCAATGCGTTGTTTTTTATCACAAGTGCATCTGAAGTTGTTTATAACTGTGAACAATATTAATAGAACTCTTTCTATTTTGGGTTGCGTGCCTCGTTGGGATCGTACAGTCGTTAGGAAGATCGTTAGGAATCTAATCCATTAGCTAGCCGGCTGAATTTGTGCATGTGTAACGAAAACACACACAATGTTTCATGTGCATTTTTTGTGTGTTGTTTTGCATCATTGATTAATCACACGATCAGCACCATTAATCGAATCATGGGTGTTTATTTGTAGATGTTTAGCCAGAGGCGTCGAGTGCTGAGTAAGAATGACAATTCTTGTTGTGATGGGAAAGTCGGAGAGCATTTTGCTGAGGTTGTTGTGGCATTCCGGGAGACTGCATAGGGAACGTTATTAACGCTGCGCTCAGAGAACCAACATTCCCCCAAATCCACTAACGCTTGGGAAATAATGTCTTACACGCCCGGACTTGTGTCACAGCACTGTCATGATGCAAAACTTTCTAAGAAAAAGGAAGACGTGTGTGTGTGTGTGTGTGTGTGTGTGTGTGTGTGTGTGCGCCGCACTGTGGACTCTGATGCGACACAAAAAAGCTTGGCGATAAATAAAAAGAAGTAAAAAAATGCAGTAGTGTTCGGATAAAAGCACACAATGGCTGCAGGAGGAGAAGGACGCAGTAGTGAAGTGCGGATTTTCCCCTGAGAAACGTCTGTTTAACAAACTACACTTATCCTGCAGTGTGGGAAACTCCGCTCTGTGTGTGTGTGTGTGTGTGTGTGTGTGTGTGTGTGTGTGTGTGTGTGTGTGTGTGTGTGTGTGTGTGTGTTTAAGCATGTGTTAAGAATGGATTGTTTCTAAGGAAACACCAGGGAGCCATTTGCACAAGTCCAGCATTGTGTGTTTGTGGGTTTGTGTGTGTGTGTGTGTGTGTGTGTGTGTGCTCACAATGTGGCAAATGTTTTGAAAAATACACACACACACACACACACATCCAGCAGCTTTAATAAAGTTACACCATCTGAGAGATTCACACTGGAAAGTTGATCTGCAGCAAAAACCCAAAGTGCTGTTACAAAACAAATTCAGAGCTTCCCCAAAAACACACACAAAAAAAAACACACACACGCGTGAAAACACATCTCATGCAGAGGAACACCACAACAATGATGTTGCAGAGCGACAGGACCAAACCCAGAATGCGTGTGTCAGATGATCAGTCTGTCTTAAACCTAATACACATGATCTGTAAGATCTCAGGGTCCAACACATGTCTCTATTAAAGCTGCAGTGTACACACACACACACACACACACACACACACAGACACTCTATCTCCCTCCTTCCCCTGTGATGTTGTTGTGAGAAAGTAAGTGCACACCTGCTTAAATGTTTCATTTTTCAATATTTACTCCTTAAGAAAGAGGCCCCTAAGCTTTTTTATCCCCCATGAGGGCCACATATTTTGATCCTGGCTTTATGGTGGAGATTTTATGGAGATTTTTAATGCATTTGTTAAAACCTCCGAATGCTGGATGAGTTTATTATTTTGTTCTGCAGGAGGTTTTATAGGTGTGTATGAAACTGAGCATTAACGTTGATTCGCTTTGAAAGTATTTGTTGTCGTCCATTACTTTCTTGTTAATCAGTGTTTTATCAGCGTTTGCTTCAGAAGACCAGAATGAGATTTGCACTAAATCGTTCAGGGTTTAATGTCCTGTGGATAGAAATGATGAAAATAAGTTGTGAACGCACTGAATCTATCGTAAGGAACCTACACATAACTCCATCAGCAGGAGGAAATCTGTGGGGAAAAACGTCTTCTCAAAACAAACAAAAACCATCCATGTGGATGAAATGTGACAAAATAAATCCTTGCAGCAGTTTGGACTTGAGCAGCGTGCATGCCTGAGGAGAAGTGCACTACTCCCTCGGCTGTGTCCTGATTTTACATAACAAGAACTGAAAGTACAGTTTGACGAGGAAGTCGTGTCCGTGTTTATCTGATGTGAGGTGTTTTGTGTAAAAATGTCTCGGCTGGGTGTTACAGGACGTCCTGGACTCGCACACGAGAGGCACAACGACAGAAAGTCTGGGCTTCGGTCCATCCTCGTGTTTACGGCATTGTGCTGGGGAAACTGTGGAATGACCAGTTTCTCAACTCTCTTCCTCTTTCTGTCAGGACTGCACACACACACACATACACACACACACACACACATTATGAATGCTGTAGTCAGAATTACAGTTTTGCCGAGCTGTTTTGAAACAATCATCCCAATTCTACTTCACCTCAAACTGCAGGTTGATTCCAGTCAACATTTTGTCCTGATAGAAGCAGTAAAAACAGACTGGTGTAAGGATTTCACAAGCACACTGTGTTGTCTAGACGACTGGATCTGAGCATCTCAAAAAAGTGCCTCTCTTGTGGGGCAACAGACGAGCTCCTGTAACTCAAACTGCTGAAGAGCTTACTACTGTTACTACTGTTACTACTGTTACTGCTGTTACTAATGTTACTACTGTTACTGCTGTTACTACTGTTACTGCTGTTACTGATGTTACTACTGTTACTACTGTTACTGCTGTTACTGCTGTTACTAATGTTACTACTGTTACTGCTGTTACTGCTTTACTTTTACTGTTACTGTTACTACTGTTACTGCTTTTACTACTGTTACTACTGTTACTGCTGTTACTGCTGTTACTGTTACTACTGTTACTGCTTTTACTACTGTTACTGCTTTTACTACTGTTACTGCTGTTACTAATGTTACTACTGTTACTGCTGTTACTACTGCTGTTACTGCTGTTACTACTGTTACTGCTTTTACTAATGCTACTGCTGTTACTACTGTTACTGCTTTTACTACTGTTACTGCTGTTACTGTAATGTTACTACTGTTACTACTGTTACTGCTGTTACTACTGTTACTACTGTTACTGCTGTTACTACTGTTACTGCTGTTACTAATGTTACTACTGTTACTGCTGTTACTACTGTTACTACTGTTACTACTGTTACTGCTGTTACTACTGTTACTGCTGTTACTACTGTTACTGCTGTTACTACTGTTACTGCTGTTACTACTGTTACTGCTGTTACTACTTACTACTGTTACTGTTACTACTGTTACTGTTACTTGTTACTACTGTTACTGCTTTTACTACTGTTACTGCTTTTACTACTGTACTACTGTTACTGCTGTTACTGCTGTTACTACTGTTACTAACTGCTTTTACTAATGCTACTGCTGTTACTACTGTTACTGCTTTTACTAATGTTACTACTGTTACTCCCTGTTACTGTTCCTGCTACTGTTCCTGCTGTTACTCCCTGTTTCTACTGTTACTGTTCCTGCTGTTACCAGAGTTTCTGTTCCTGCTGTTACTACTGTTACTGTTCCTGCTGTTACTCCCTGTTACTGGTCCTGCTGTTACTGTTAATACTGTCACTGCTGTTACTGTTACTGCTGTTACTTATGTTACTGTTCCTGCTGTTCCTACTGTTACTGTCACTGCTGTTTTTCAGATCTCCAGACCATGGATGAGGAACATTTACGGCCATGTCCTGCAGCACTGCACCATGATGCTGTCCGAGTCAGCTAATATTCGCAAGCGGGTGATGTTTAATTCCCAAGTGCTACTTATTAACACTAGCTAATTGCATTTCTAATTGCACACACTGAGGTTTATATCGTCTTTATTTAAGTCACTCTGATTGAGGTTGTTTGTCTGTGAGCTTTCTCCGGCTCCAACAGTCTCGTCCCTTTCACAGCATGTTGTATGCATGTGTAGACTATAAAAGCACCAGTACATGACCAGCACAAACATTGTTGAAGGTCAGAGTCACAGCATGACAAGATAAAAGATAAGAAGAAGAAATCCCACTGATTGCTCCTGAAGAGGTGATTTGGAAGAAATATGAGTGAAGGCATGTTTTCTCTCTCAACGCTGATGTGAAGAACTGTCATTCTTAGTCACTGTCTGTTTTATATTAAATCCCACAGAGGTGCCCAGATGTTTAGATACTCACAGCTAAGTCAGGTGAGCAATATAAGATGAGCAATATGAGACTCATGGACGGACTTTCCCGAAGGCTCTCGGCCTCGCCCCGACGTGACTCAGGGATTTGTGACTGATTCCATTCTCTTTATCATTACAGTGAAATGTGACTGAACTGTTCTTTTACTGTACAAATTTCACTTTACATTGCGAAACCAAAATACGCTTTTTATGATGATTATATAACGATATGATACTTTCATGTCACCATGTTAAAGACCTTTGTCTCTGACTCGCAGGTATTGAAGTTTCTGTGGAAAGTGGAAAATCAAGAATTCACAACATGAGGATTTTATTGGGGAAAATGTGTAGCATTGTGTTCAGAGTGTCAGGTGTGTTTCTGCTTGTCCGGGACGTCAAACGCCACACAGTTTCAGGAGTTTCAGGTGTTTTGACTCCAGAAGAGAAATCCTTCAGCACTTCATATCACAAGACTCATGGATCAAAGAGTGTGTGGAATGAAGATCCTATATAAAGGAGTGGTCATGTATAAACACACACACATGAACTTTAGCCTCTGTATATTAAATAACCAAAATAAGACCTGGATGTGTGCAGAGTGTAAACAGAACTCGCCGAATGGACAAACCTTCTGATCCCAGAATCACCTTTATAACAAAAGTGTCAAAAATATGTCATGATGTTCAGCAGTGACTTTCTAGCAAAATTTCTAAATTAACCATAAAGTGCTGATATGAAAGTTAACTTCCAATAACAGCCTGACAGTGAAATGTTTAGTGGGCGTGTCCGTTTGTGTAAAGTCCTGGTAAAATAGAAATCAGCCACAGATTTACATTTTACACCTTCATGTGCATTACAACCTCTAGGTATATATATATATATAAAAAAAACATTTCTAAACAGCATACAATCTGGTGTGATGTTCAAAAATGTAAACTTTTACCTTTTCATCTATTGAACTATTAATCACGTGTGTAATCTTCAAGAACAACAGATTGATGTAACGTCTCTCATGACACATACACACAAGATGCTATCACAACGTTTCCAGACTATGCCAGTAGATGGCAGCACAAAGCTGTATGCGCAGTCACAAGGAGCACCAACCTTCATAATAAACCTTCATTCTTCTGTCACTGATCTCTCCTCACTCACCAAACATCCTGATCTCACTTCCTCTCCTAAATCATACTTTGTTATCTAGGTGCGTTTAGAAGAAAGTATTGGCACCCTTGCTTCGGTGTGGCGTTGTAAACAACATTAAACCGCACTGGCTGCGTTTCTCTGATCATTTGCTTGCGGTGCATTATGGGTGACACAGAGGAACCTTGCCGCAGTCTCTGTACCCGCTTGTAGTTCTCCATGCAGTGAATTATGGGTTACACTGTCCCTCGACTGCTGTGTGAACAAGGAATGAACTGGAAAATGATTATATGGTTGTGTGTGTGTGTGTGTGTGTGTGTGTGTGTGTGTGTGTGTGTGTGTGTGTGTGTGTTACACTATAGCAGTCTCAGGAGTTATCATTTACAGTAAGTATCGGCTTTAAAACTGGGAAAATCCGTCATGGCACTGACCATTCCCACTGCAGAAGGTGAGGGAGCTTAATTTCAGTTAACAGCAGTGTAACACAATCTGCAGGTGGAGACGGACACACAATCACAATCACAATCAGCTGTTCCTGTTCACACTTCACCCTCTCTACTCACTGATCAGTACTCAAACACCAACACTACAACGCCCTCTGCTGGAGAACTGCTTTTAAAACACACACACACACACACACACACACACACGATATACATGTTTATGAAGAAGATAATGAGTTTTGATGAAGGTTTTATGAAATTGTTCTTAAAATGGAGTTGGAAAGGTGTTAAAATTAAAATTTTACAGTATATACGACATGCAGTGAAATGCTTATAACGAGGGCATTTATTGTTAAAGTGGCAATAGATATCCGTGTTTTAAAGTGCTAATTTATATATAGAGTTGAAACTGAATTAAAAAAGGAATTAAACCGAAAAAATTTGTTTTAGTAGCAGTAAAAACCGGAAATGACAATAAAAGAAAAATGTTTATAATTATCACTAAACATGCATCAAAATGTCCAAAAACAAGAGAGAATTTGAGCAGAACCGATCCAGGTGTCCTCACACTTCACCACGGTCCCACTGACCCTGAAACACGCCCGGTGTGGTCTCACCCCCCGTCTCTCTCTGAGAATACAGAAGTGCTGTTAGAGACTCTGTACTGAGGTGGTGGAATGACACCTGCCAGTGTTTCTGTCTCCGTGTTTTAAATCCTGTTACTATTTAATTTATTTCTAATGTATGTTTTACATTTATATGATTAGTTTCACTGATCAGAGGTCAGTAGAGGAGAGAAAAGCAGCAGGTTGATGGTTAAAAGTCAGATCTCAGAGACGTTCTGCAGGTAGAGGAATAATATAAAAGTGAAATCCTGTAGAAAAGAGAAGAAGATCATCAGCTCTGACGGCTCAGTGGGTTAAATGTCTGTATCTGTATCAGGTGTGAATCTCACTTCATACCTGTGTCAGGTGTAGATTGTGGTTCAAGACCTGCACCGGATTGTGACTTAAAATACCAAAAAAAAGTCTTGAACCACCAATAATGTACTGAGCTGCAGATCCTGATTATTATATGTTATTTTATTTTAAATTCAGTCATGTGACATGTGATGTTTGAATCAGTGGTGTTGAAGATGTAAATCTTAGATCTTCACCTCTGAGCTTCATCTCTTCTTATTTCCTCACTTTGTTCTAAACGCTCACATCCCTGTCCATAAAACCAAAGATAAACCCTTTATAAAGCGCTGCTGTGTGTGTGTGTGTGTGTGTGTGTGTGTGTGTGTGTGTGTGTGTGTGTGTGTGTGTGTGTGTGTGTGTGTGTGTGCTGTGTGTGTGTGTGTGTGTGTGTGTGTGTGTGTGTGTGTGTGTGTGTGTGTGTGTGTGTCAGCTCTGACGGCTCAGTGGATTAAACATCTACATCTGTGTTGGGTATGAACCTCAGTTCCTCTCTACCTCAGGTGTAGAACCTGGTTCAAGACCAGCTGGAGGGAGTGAAAAAAAGGTAAAGACAACCAGCAATAATCTACTGAGCTTCAGACACTGACTAATGTAACTTCATTTACTTTATATGATTATTTTCACTGATCAGAGATCAGTAGAGGAGAGGAAAGCAGCAGGTGAAGGTTCAGAGCTCAGGGATGTGAGGTGAGATCTTCACCACTGAGGGTTGAACAACTGAAACCAAACCTCCATTAAACAAAGGTTCAGTTCTGTTTATTGAAATCTCTGCTGGGGTTTTAAACGAAAGACAAACCCCCTAAAAAAAGGCGGCACGTTTCTCACCTTTGGTGGCTCAGTGGATTAAGTCGTGTTCCTCTGACGCTGTAGATCAGGGTTCGAGTCCCGTTTCAGGATTTCTAAGTGTGAATTTCTTCATCTATTATTTCATTTGCTGTTTCTGGACGTGTGAAACGAAGGACAAACCCCCCAAAAATACACCTTCATCTGTCTCCTCTGGTGGCTCAGTAGGTTAATACCAGTCTCTCGGTGATGATGCTGGAGATCAGGGGTTCGAGTCCTGGTTTCTGTAACAGAAATACTTTTGTTAAAGTTCTTGTAATACCAATAAATTATCAACCAAAAGATAAACCCCCTAAAAAAAGCAGTGTATGGTGTGGGACTTGGTGGCTTTGTGGTAAAACCCTTGCCTCTGGATTGAGAGGTTGCTGGTTCGAATCAGGCTGGTCCCCATGTCAGACCTGATGCGGAAGAAAGGATGTTGAGATGATGATGATGGAGTGGTGCGGGTCTGTCCGGTGCAGCGAGCTGAGCTAAGGTGAGATGAAGGTCAGAGAAAGGATGTTAGGATGATGGTGATGGAGTGGTGGGGGTCTGTCTGGTGAGGAGAGGTGAGATGAAGGTCAGAGGGTGTGTCTGGGTGGAAAAAGAATACTGTAGAAATCAGGAGCAAAAAATGAAGTGATATTTTTGTATATATATGAAAATCCTGCTAAAAACTAAGTCAACATGTTTTTTTTCTGATCCATAACCACTTCAGTTGGTCCTCTCAGGCCTCGAGGGGGGAGACGCCCGGATATTACCCCCTCTCTCAGGTCACGCCCTTCAGTACCTTTCTCCTCTCAGGCCCTCCACTACTGTCTTCAGGTCACGCCCTCCAGTACCTTCCTCCAGTCACACCCTCCGATACCTTCTTGACCTCGCTCCTTCCGACACCTTCTTCAGATCAGCCATTCTGAACCTTCTTTCATTTATTCCGGAACCTTCCACGCAACCTTGGGCATTTATATCCTGGAGACCTGGCTGGGGTTTGAACCAGCAACCTCTCGCTCCAGAGGCAGAAGCTCATCCGACTGAGCCACAGGATCTCACACCATCTCCCTGTTTTAAAGTCCTTTTCACTGAAATGATTATAAAAACATTGTTAATAAACAGAAGGTAAAGATGAGATTTGAACCAGCGATGTTCCACATGAAGGAGCTCCACTCTAACCGTTACACCACCACAGGACAAGGTGGAGATTTACTTATCCCACTTTTGTCTTTAATATCTCACATGCTGGTCATAAACACTGTGATGATGAGATGATGTTTGTTTGGACTCTTGAAGCAGAAAGTTCAGGTGAGATTTTCACCACTGCGTCACAATCCTTCTCTGTTCCAGTCTTCTTTTAAAACGATCACATCCTGTCCATGCTTCATGTTTACTTCCACAGCAGGTGAACTCTGAACAAAACATAAACATCATTAAATCAGACGTCCTTCTGTTATCTCTGATGGTTCAGTTTGTTTTCTACACCTCCACATGTCTTCAGTATGAACCTCAGTTGGTTCCTCTCCCTGGTATCCAGTGGCCAGTGGGTTTGAATGGGATTGGTGATGGTTGGTGATTGGTGATCAGGTGATGTGAGAGTCTCTCTATCAGGAATTTCACTCACTGCTGGTAGAGGAATAAAACAGAACATAAACACCAAGAAAACACCTGTATGTCATCAGCTCTGACGGCTCAGTGGATTAAACATCTACATCTGTGTTGGGTATGAACATCAGTTCCTCTCTACCTCAGGTGTAGAACCTGGTTCAAGACCAGCTGGTGGGAGTGAAATAAAACAAGACAACCAGCAATAATCTACTGAGCTTCAGACACTGACTAATGTAAATTCATTTACTTTATATGATTATTTTCACTGATCAGAGATCAGTAGAGGAGAGGAAAGCAGCAGGTGAAGGTTCAGAGCTCAGGGATGTGAGGTGAGATCTTCACCACTGAGGGTTGAACATCTGAAACCAAACCTCCATTAAACAAAGGTTCAGTTCTGTTTATTGAAATCTCTGCTGGGGTTTTAAACGAAAGACAAACCCCCTAAAAAAAGGCGGCACGTTTCTCACCTTTGGTGGCTCAGTGGATTAAGTCGTGTTCCTCTGACGCTGTAGATCAGGGTTCGAGTCCTGTTTCAGGATTTCTAAGTGTGAATTTCTTCATCTATTATTTCATTTGCTGTTTCTGGACGTGTGAAACGAAGGACAAACCCCCCAAAAATACACCTTCATCTGTCTCCTCTGGTGGCTCAGTAGGTTAATACCAGTGTCTCGGTGATGATGCTGGAGATCAGGGGTTCGAGTCCCGGTTTCTGTAACAGAAATCCTTTTGTTAAAGTTCTCGTAATACCAATAAATTATCAACCAAAAGATAAACCCCCTAAAAAAAGCAGTGTATGGTGTGGGACTTGGTGGCTTTGTGGTAAAAGCCTTGCCTCTGGATTGAGAGGTTGCTGGTTCGAATCCGGCCGGTCCCTACGTCAGACCTGATGTGGGAGAAAGGATGGTGGGATGTGATGGAGTGATGCAGGTCTGTCTGGTGCGGGAAGATGGGGCGACCTGAACTGAGCTGAGGTGAGTGGAGATAAAGATCAGAGGGGGTGTGTGTGTGTGTAAAAAGAAAACGGTAGAAAATGGTTTGCTAGTAATGAGTTGATAGTTTTACATATAGAAATATCTTGCAAAAAAGAGTCAACATCTTTTTTTTTCTGATCCATAACCACCTCTGTTGATCCGCTGCGGAGAAAGGACATCACCCCATATTACCCACCTCTCTCATGTCACGCCTTCTCTCAGGTCACACCCTCCGGTGCCTTTTTCCTCTCAGGCCCTCCACTACTGTCATGAGGTAACACCTTCTTCCGCCCCAGTCACTCCCTCACGACACTCTCTGCATTTACACCCAACGATACCTTCTTTAGGAGACTCTCTTGGAACAGCCATTCTGAACCTTCCATGCAACCATGTGCATTTATTATTTGCCCCCTCTCTCAAGTCACGCCCTCCAGTACCTTCCTCAAGACACACTCTATTGCCTTCACCCACTAATGTCTTCAGGTCACGCCCTCCAGTACCTTCCTCCAGTCACGCCCTTCGATACCTTCTTGAGCTCGCTCCTTCCGACACCTTCCTCAGATCAGCCATTCTGAACCTTCTTTTCATCGACTTGGAACCTTCCACGCAAACTCCTTCATTTATATCCTGGAGACCTGGCTGGGGTTTGAACCAGCAACCTCTCGCTCCAGAGGCAGAAGCTCATCCAACTGAGCCACAGGATCTCACACCATCTCCCTGTTTTAAAGTCCTTTTCACTGAAATGATTATAAAAACGTTGTTAATAAACAGAAGGTAAAGATGAGGCTTGAACCAGGGAGATTAAGTACGAGAGCACATGACTCTAACCATTACACCACCACTGCACAAAAGCTCCTTCCTTCAAATGGGATTCAAACTTGTGGTAGAGAGAGAAAGTCTGATCACTGAGTTCAGAGTTGCTGCCTGCTTCCAGTGAAATCCTGTAGAAAAGAGAAGAAGATCATCAGCTCTGACGGCTCAGTGGGTTAAATGTCTGTATCTGTATCAGGTGTGAATCTCACTTCATACCTGTGTCAGGTGTAGATCGTGGTTCAAGACCTGCACCGGATTGTGACTTAAAATACCAAAAAAAAGTCTTGAACCACCAATAATGTACTGAGCTGCAGATCCTGATTATTATATGTTATTTTATTTTAAATTCAGTCATGTGACATGTGATGTTTGAATCAGTGGTGTTGAAGATGTAAATCTTAGATCTTCACCTCTGAGCTTCATCTCTTCTTATTTCCTCACTTTGTTCTAAACGCTCACATCCCTGTCCATAAAACCAAAGATAAACCCTTTATAAAGCGCTGGTGTGTGTGTGTGTGTGTGTGTGTGTGTGTGTGTGTGTAAAGCCAAACCCGTGTGTGTGTTGTATAAAGTGTATGTATACTGCGCAGTGTGTGTCTTTTGTTTTGTGTGTGTGTGTGTATTGAACAGTGTGAGTGTTTTGTATAGAGTGTGTGAGTATATTGTTATTGTTGTGCGAGTACATAAGAGTGTACAGCGGCAAAAACAGCAGATGAATGACAGAAGTTGTTACAGACTTTGACCACAAGGCGGCGATGAAGATAAATCAAATTAAAGGGAATATACAACACACACTTGGATTTACAGTTTTATTAGTGTGTGTGTGTGTGTGTGTGTGTGTGTGTGTGTGTGTGTGTGTGTGTGTGTGTGTGTGTGTGTGTGTGTGTGTGTGTGTGTGTGTGCGTGTGTGCGTGCGCTGCACAGAGTGTATGTTGTACAGCGTGTGTATGGAGTTCAGTGTGTGTGTGTGTGTGTGTGTGTTGTTGTGTGTGTTGTGTGTGTGTGTGTGTGTGTGTGTGTGTGTGTGTGTGTGTGTGTGTGTGTGTTGCACAGAGTGCATGTTGTACACCGTATGTATAAGTGTGTGTATGTTGTATAGAGTGTGTAAGATGTACAGTGTGTGCTTCTTGTATAATGTGCAAAGAGAAAATAGTAAATGAATGACGGATATGTGTTGTTACAGGTTTTGGCCACAAGAGGGTGCTGAAGGGAAAACAAATGAATATAAATAACAAAACCGTGTAAAGCCAAAAGTGTGTATGTTGTATAGTGTGTGTATGTTGCACAGGGTGTATTTTGTTTAGTGTGTGTATGTTGAACAGTGTGATTATATTGTACAGTGTGTGCATGTTCTACAGAGTGTGTGTATATTCACCGCAGAAGATTCGTGTAAAGGAAGTTAAATGTTTAGTGATTTTAGTCACTGAAATATTCACTTATTCTCATGTAACAGACGATGGAACTACAACAAGAAAATGTTTATTAATTTAATACAATTCTTCTGAGAACTGCAAATGCATAAATATTTGTATTGTAAATACATCAGTATTATTGTCTGTAATGCTGTTACAGATTTTGACCTATTAAACAGTGCTTAAGATCAAATAAATTGATAAATTCACACTTTGGGATTTACACTGTTTTATTACTTACTTTCATTTATTACAGATCATTTCTATCACTAATGTAGTTTATTTGTATACAACTGAAGGGTGTTGTTTCCCAGTGTGTGTATGTTGTACAATGTGTGTATAGTTTTGTTCGGAGTTCTGATTGAGTAAACAGATGTTATTTTTTATGGAGATTTTTGTATTCTGTCTTTTTTTATCGGGATGGTTTGACCTTGAAAATGTGAAACTATAAGTGCGGTTTCAGATTCATCTTTTCACTTTGATATTAAATCCTCTTTAATAGCGAATCATTACTACAGAATATTTATACACCTGCTCTGAGACATCTTATAATCATTCATTCATTAGTTTTAGGTAGTATAATGTAATAAAGTAAAACCCCATTCACCCCATATATATATATATATATATAAGTGTCGGAAATCGGAAGAAGCAACGGTCTGATCTCATGCGTCTCATCAGCTGCAATCTCAGGAAGCAGCAATGTCAGTGTGTTTTAGCGCAGTATGTGTGTGTGTGTGTGTGTGTGTGTGTGTGTGTGTGTGTGTGTGTGTGTGTGTGTGTGTGTGTGTGTCAGGGCTGAAACGTGTCTGGTGAAAAAAAAAAAACCCTAAATCCATAATGCCCCAGACGGCTGGATGTCAGACAGCAGTGCGCGCGCTGCAGGTTAGAGATGTGCGGAGCTGTCTGATCTCACCGCGCACTCAGGAATCTGATATGCTAATTAAGAGTGACCACGCCTCCGCCTTGCGCTCAGCGCTGTGATTGGTCAGAGATGTTGCCCTGAAAGTGGCTTCGTGAAAAAAAAATATATCCAAAGAATAAAAAGAAGAAAACGGTGGAGTAAATGCGACAGATACGGTTTTACACGGAGAAAGCGCGAGGACACGGTCCGATATCACGTCAGCGCGTCTTCCAAAAACAACCGTGTAGAGTTTTATCTTTAAAATAAACAGTATAAAGATAAAATGCCTCGCGGGTTCCTGGTAAAGCGGAGTAAACGCGCCTCGGCGGGGTCTTACCGGATCCGACCCGACTGCGCGGAGATGCACGGGCTGGGAACCGAGCCGCCGCCACCGCCACCACCACGCGACCCGGTCAGAGCCCCGTGCACGGACGCCACAGCAGCACGCACTCTGCGCGCGCAGCCACCGGAACCGTCCGCTCACGCGCCCAGGCGAAGCGTCTTCCACAGCACTGTGAGTGATGATAATGAGGATGATGAGGATGATGATGATGATAATGGTGGAGATGGTGAGGAGGATCACGGCGCTGAGAAGGACTGCCACGGACCCGCGGTGCACCTGAGCGCGGGATTAAAGCGCTCTCCGTTCCCCCGGGGGCTGAGCTCACCGGCCGCGGCGGAATCGTTCCCGGTTTCCTCCATCGAGCGCCTCCTGCTTTCCAGCCAGGCGGACATTAAGTTCACTTCGTTCCCTGCATCCTTTCAGCACAACGTGAAGACCGAGATCAAGAGCAAGCCGCCAGGGAGGAAACTAAAAGTCGCCAGGAAGCTGACCTTTGAAGACGAGGTCACGACCTCACCGGTGCTCGGACTGCGGATCAAGAAAGAAAGTCCAGACAGCGCGCCGGTACCGAGAGCGAGCAAGAAGCCGCTGGGGGAGTTCATCTGTCAGCTGTGTAAGGAGGAGTACCCGGACCCGTTCTCTCTTGCGCAACACCGGTGCTCGCGCATCGTCCGGGTGGAGTACCGGTGCCCCGAGTGCGACAAGGTGTTCAGCTGTCCCGCTAATCTGGCCTCACACCGCCGGTGGCACAAACCGCGCGACGCACAGGACACCAGGAAATCTCAGGTGCACGAGAAAGCGTCGGTGGAAGGAAAGGAAAACGCGACCGACATGCGAGTGAAGCATCAGCATCAGCATCAGCATCTTCCTCATCCTCAGCATCTTCCTCATCCTCAGCATCAGCTTCTGTTTTTCTCCGCCGAGAGCGCGCAGAGCTCCGTGCCTACCGCGGAGAAGCGCTTTGACGACGCTTCGAGGCTGTTTGAGCGCCGCCGCGACGACGCAGACCCCCTCGCGCCCGGGTACCTGTGCGCGCGGCCGCCGGGCGGAGGAGGAGGAGGAGGAGGAGGAGGAGGAGGAGAGGAGGAAGAGGAAGAGTACGCGTGCCACTATTGCGCCAAAAAGTTCCGGAGACACGCGTACCTGCGGAAGCACCTGGCCGCCCATCAGAGCGTGCACGCGGCAACGTACAAGCACGCCGAGAGCGCGCCGATCCCGTTCACGTGCCACCTGTGCGGCGCGCGCTTCCCCACGGCGGAGGTGCGCGAGAAGCACCGGCTCTGGCACGCGCTCGCGGGACCCGTACCGGGCAAGACTGCGGGTGCGCTGATGAGAGCGGATCTCCTGCTGCCGCCGAAACCGAGCCGGATCTGGGAGGTTCCGACCTGAAACGTTTTCATCACCAGGACAGTGTGCGTCCAGAGTTTACGGAAATAAACTCAAATCAAACATTAACGTGTGTAGGAAAAACAACAACAACAACAACAACAACAACATGTATGTTCATTATGCAGGTATAAAACAGGACAAAAATAACGAGGAAATAATAATAAACAGATCGCGCTCCATTAACAAAAACAACAACAACAACAATAATAATAATATCATCATCATCCTGATACAGTAATTATAATTAGAGCATCGATCTGATTAAAGGTATACATTTCGGGTATCAGATTTAATCCTTCAGTCCAGAGTCTCAAAGAAAAAGGTACTAAACAGAACCAACTTTAACACATTATTTCACTTATGTAGGTTTACAGATTTAAAAAATATATAGTAAAAAAAACAACCTTTTTTTAACCAGACGTGAATTTCAGCTCAACGTGAAGTTCTGTTCAGTACCATTTCCACACTTAAACACTTTAACACTCAGACAATCGGACACTCAGACACTTAAACACTCAGACACTCGGACACTCAGACACTTAAACACTCAGACACTCAGACACTCGGACACTCGGACACTCGGACACTCAGACACTTAAACACTTAGACACTTAAACACTCAGACAATCGGACACTCAGACACTCAGACACTTAAACATTCGGACACTTAAACACTCGGACACTTAAACACTAGGACACTTAAACACTAGGACACTTAGACACTCGGACACTTAAACACTCGGACACTTAAACACTCGGACACTTAAACACTTAGACACTCGGACACTTAAACACTCGGACACTTAAACACTAGGACACTTAAACACTCACTCGACACTTCAGACACTTAAACACTTAGACACTCGGACACTTAAACACTCGGACACTTAAACACTAGGACACTTAAACACTCGGACACTTAAACACTTAGACACTTAAACACTCGGACACTTAAACACTTAGACACTCGGACACTTAAACACTCGGACACTTAAACACTCAGACACTCGGACACTTAAACACTCAGACACTCGGACACTTAGACACTCCGACACTCCGACACTTAGACACTCCGACACTCGGACGCAGACTAATAAGGTTGAAGTTATTGTTGAGTGTGTGTGCGATCAGACTCACCTGCTTGTCATACAGGCGTGTGGTCGGTCAGACTGGGACGAGCTGATGGTTTGATGCACATCATGATATTTAGGTAAACTTCTTTCCAGCAATACATTAAAGCTGCTGTTAAACACAGTAAACACACATATTTATCAATAATGAACTAAATCACTTCACTTTTATATTTCTATACTATAAATCATTAGAATAATTATTATATATATTAAACAGTCACTGTCATGTGATGTGAGCTGATTGGTGGTGATCACGTCGCCTACACGTTAACATAAACACCTGGTCATGGAGGAACGCGCGCGCGTGTGTGTGTGTGTGTGTGTGTGTAGATTGAGGGTTGTAGAGTTTAGATGTTAGCAGCTACAGTCGTGTGAAACCATCTTGATTCTTGTCATTATGATACACGTCCTCACACGCATGCGTGTTACGCACTAATGAATGTGGCGACATCTAATTAAACAAATTGGTAGTGACGTCACTCCACGAAGCTCATATCACAAGAGGGTTGTTGCGTTCACAATTAGCACATAGACATACGATTAAAACGGTTTAAGATCACACCCGCATTCCGGTTGTTGCGTGTTAAAGCCACCACCTTGAAGCTTAAGTGTCGTTAATGGTGTGTAGCTCCGCCCCAAATATCACATGGGAACCATTTTCATGGACAACGCCTCGAAAATGTATTTACGTCACATTTACATCACATCACATCACGCTGACTTGTATAAAGATTCCGTGTGTTTTATAACATCATCACGTTAGCGAACACTAAAGTGTGTTTGTGTGTGTGTGTGTGTCAATGACTTCAGCTTTAGTGTGACACTTTCTTTCTTTTCTATAAATGTGATGTTCTGACTCCTGACCAGAGGTGAAGTGATGATGGTGTAACAGCTGGATTAATAACATGATGTAATTTTTTACCAAGATCAAGTCAGATTTCATAAAACACATCAAACCTGTAAATGAATTTAATTCCCATGGAAAGTTACTGTTGATGTGCTTTTTGTAGTCGTTTCTCTGGATCATTTGTTGAACATGAACGCTTATTACATTTGTGTGTGTGTGTGTGTGTGTGTGAAGAGAGGTGGTTACCATTTGACATTCAGAAAAGAAACATATTCCTAATTAAGAATAAAGATTATAAGAAAGAAATCAGTGTGCAGTATTTTCTCATTTTGTCAAGCAAAAACAAAATCAGTAAATAAACAGAAATGGCAATAATATGTAAGAACAAAAGACAATAAATTTAAGAAATAAGTCCCTGCTGTTTACATAAACTTAAGTATATACAATAATTACAATAATATACAAAAAAATCTCTGTAGTTTTATTTCAAATATTATATATATATATAGAGTTTTCACATTTAATATATAGTATATATATATATATATATAGATATATATATATATATATATATATATATATATATATATATATATATATATATATATATATACACACATCATTTGTTTTAATTTGCTGTAACCAGTTTACTATTTTAATGTTTTTTTCCCTTTAAATATAAAAATAAATATTGCTAAGTAAAAATAAATCACAGGAAGACTGACTTATGTGAGAGGAACACTTTTTATTTGTGTGTAAAGTTGTACATCTGATTTTTCCTCTTTACAAACATGTAGATGAGAAAGTGTGTGAGTGAGTGTGTGTGTGTGTGTGTGTGTGTGTATGAGGGCTTGTCCTAACACATGCAGCTATCACGTGCCTCATGCATCCCTCTCTCTCTCTACATGAACATACAGCAGCATCTCACATGTCTCCACGTTCCAGCGTGCACACGTTGCAGCTTTCTGATATAAAACCATCTCCATACTGTGTGGAAAATATTCAGGCCTCTGGGACGCATCGCATTTACAACCCTAACATTCTATAAAACTCCCTTCCTGACCTGAACACACACACACACACACACGTCCGAGCTCGGCACAGAGACCGAGTCGCTGTCACACTAACACATTTCAATTTTACAGAAACTCACCATTAAAGCAGAGACTCTACACAACCTGCATGTGGAAGTAATGATTTAGGGGCGGGGCTACACACGTGCAGTCTGTGATGTCAAAATATTCTCCAATCATGTCCAATATACAAATTACTCTTACAGTATACAATATAAAGGCAGATTCACCGTAGAAACTCCCACTTTTGACTGATCATATTTACTGGCTGGAGAACAGCTGTTAGTAACGTCACAAAGATGTTCCCAAATTAGCAATTAACATCAAGAAAAAAAATTGCAAAACACTTTCAGGAGACAAAAAAAACAACAACAAAAAAGTATAAAGTATTTAAAATAATAATAAAAAGCTTTCATTTTATACCTCTTTTATAGAAGAGGTTGATCATCAGTGCAAGTCTATTTGCGGGGCTCTGTGTGTATGTGTGTGTGTGTGTGTGTGTGTGTTAGGGGAGGTTCTATAAGCTTGAGTGTGCATGTGTGTGATTCAGGGCTGTAGCGTTTGTGTCTTTGGTTTGGTGGATCTGCAGTTCCAGAGTTAAACTCAAACATGGTGCTGAAATAATCAGCTCGCGTGTGTAAAAGTGTGTATCACTGTGTGTGTGTGTGTGTGTGTGTGTGTGTGTTCAGCAGCGAGCTCAAGGCTCGTTTTGTTTTGTTTGGCTGTTTTAAATACTGTTATATACACAGACCAGGTTCTGTTCTCCAATACACACATTCATCTCACACACACACATTTCTTCACAATTATATACTAACACATCTCATGATGCACACACACACACACACACACACACACACTTTCTCTCTCACACACAGTGTTTCTGTACAACAGAAAAAAATAAATGGAGTGAAATGAGCTGAACACACTTGCGCACTCTCACACTGCTGCTAGCATGCTAATGGAGCTAACACGTAACATAAGCGCGTAGCTGCCTGATATATCCTCGCTCTTCCCACACAAAGGGTTCGAGCTCGTCAAGGCCTGACCTTCACGCGACCTCTGTAGATGCACTGGTGGTGTCTGGAAGCAGATTCTTCAGGCTCTGAGGTGAAGCGTTTTATCCCTGGATCGGACGGAGGCCGAGTCGACGCCTATCATGTTCCTCAAACCGTTCCTGAACCAAAGGAGGTATCCTGCTTCGTCTATTTCATACAATGCCTCCTGGTAGCAGTTCCTTCTCCATGTAACATAGCCATGCATCTGGCCTCCTTCTGCCACTGCACCATGCCCACATGTCCATATCTAGGAGCTCTGGGTGGAGGCTTCAGCACGGCCTTTCTCATGCAAGAGGAATGAAACGTCACACACACATCAATGAGCTTCGAGCAAACATGAACCGGTCCAACATTCTACCCGAGCGGTTCTTCTTCCTACAAACACTTCATGTGCAGATCATCAGACCTGATGTTCACCCACCACACTCGCCCCTTTCTCAACGTCAAAGCCAAACAAATGTAGACTATTTTAACCAGATTTTTTTTCCTCTTCCAATGTTCCAACACACACACACACACACACACACACACACACACCTGCAAGTGCATATCTGGAGGTCATGAGCTTGCGATATGTGTTAGCTTGGTATCCTGGGCTTCTCAGACTGATGGAGTGTGGTGAGAGACAGAGAGAGAGAGAGAGAGAGAGAGAGAGATAGAGAGAGAGAACAGTAGTGTTTTATGATCAGATGATTAAAAAACAAAAAATGATTAAAAAAAAAAGTCAAAAATAATAATAATAAAAAAAGAGACTGGTGTAACAGAAGGAAGTGGCTGTGTTTCATTCCACACAGCAAAGTGCACTTCATTCCTCAGAGCTACAAAACCTATCAGTAACTGGAGCGAGGGAAATGTGCAGACTGTGATGTGATCGCTGCAGCGGGTCCGATCTCAGTCACACGGTACATCGGATCCGAACACGGACGCATCGCCGCCAGAATCACCGTTACCACAGCAACAGAGTCATCAGTAACCTCTTAGCAGAAACGATGATTTATCATGATTTATCTTACAAACAATCAGCACGATACAATGTGTGTGTGTGTGTGTGTGTGTGTGTGTGAGCAGTGCAATGCAGTGTGCAGATTTGTTTGTGTATGCATATATATATACATACATACATATATACACATACACATATAAATACACACACGTACACACACACTCACGAGTGTGTATGTATGTATGTGTGTATGTGTGTATGTGTGTGTGTTCAGGTCTTGTTAGCGGATCCTGAAGAGCGTCGGAGCTTCATGGATACGCGACTCTTGCTGGCTCGAGGAGAGATGGGTGAAGATAAATCGGCAGGATCCAGAGGAACGATCGGGTTCTCACACAGCGGGTTCTCCAGGAAGCAACCTGAGGAACAGAACCGTGATGAGACTATTACGATAACGTATCTGTAAATACAACTAACCTGGGGCATCCAGTGTCTATCTGTGTCAAACACACACACACACACACACCCACACACACACAGGAGTAAACAATTTGTTGTAGGTGTGAGTTCATGCGACAGAACAGATAACAGACTAAAATATTAGAAAGAAAAAAGGTTTAGTGTGTGTGTGTGTGTGTGTGTGTTAGACATGCATGAGATGAGTGGAACTATGAACTAAACACATTGTTAAACATACAGTAAAAGCTGCAGCATGCATGCGTGTGTGTGTGTGTGTGTGTGTGTGTGTGTGTGTCTTACCTTTAGATACACACGAGTGTATGATTATCATCTAAAGGACAAGAAACACAACAGAAGAGCAAAAGAAAATGGAAAAATAAAAAGAAAGAAAATCAAAAAGCAGAATAATGATCATTGAGGGGTTTGAGATGTTCAGGATGGGAAGATCTCCACCTCTGGACCAGAGCTGTGTGTGTGTGTGTGTGTGTGTGTGTGTGAGAGAGAGTGTGTGTGGAGTATCAGTATTCAGAGCTCGGACTGAACTGTTCCCATAAGCGAATGTTGGGCACATGGGGGCGGGGCTTAACTATAATGCAGGCTTGTATATGATAAATATGGAAGTTGGTGATGATCAGAAACTCCTCATGCAGATATGTATTACTCATACAGCACACACACACACACTGCATCACACAGCAGTGTAACACATTCAGGAGATAGAGCTGTGTGTCAGTGCTGCCGTGATTGACAGATCCCCCTCTGGACAGAGCTGTGTGTGGTGTGTGTGTGTGTGTGTGTGTGTCAGGAGAGAGTGAATATGCGAGCCCGTTCCCATAAGGACATGCTGGGCACAGTCCCGGATGCCTCTTATAAATACCACTTGATATGCTAAAATAGGAAAGTTAGTGATGCCATCGAAAATCAATCAGATTGATTTAACTCCCGCACACACACTCACATCTACACCACTAGCAGTTGAAACATTCACATAGAAATGCAGCTTCAGGATTTCCAAAGTGAATGCACAGATCTTCACTGCTATATACTCACAACATGAGTCTTAAACCTACAATACACAAAGCGTGCACACACACACACACACACACACACACACTCAACTGATGAACTGCATTTGAAACTTTACTCATCCTCTTATTTGAAAAGTAAAACATTTACACATTATATTGAAAATTTGTATATATTTATACAGATACAAATACTTACACAATATTGTATTATAATATTATAAATAGTACTGTATATTAGTTGTACAGTATATTTTCTGAAGAATGAGTAATACATTTCCAAATGCCATCTGCGGTGTTGTTTATTCAGTCAAACATGGGAAATGTTACTAACAAAGATTTAGCAATAAGCTAGCGCATGCTACCTGCACTCAATGTTAGCGCTACATTAACACTTTCGAAAGCACTGTTCTGTAAACTGTGCTGTGATGTCACTTCCTGCTTCTGCGTGAAAGGGAGATAAAAACAAAATAATAATTCTTTATGATTTATCAATCGAGTGTTTGGGGTGAAAATGGTTCGGTGTGTGTGTGTCGGTGTGTAAACATGATCAGTGTTAGGACGAACGCGCTTAAGACAGGTGATGTCCGAAGTGAACTGCGCTTGTAGAAGAGTCGAGACGTGACTCACCTGATTCGCTGGGCGGATGGTGGAAGGGGGCGGGGCTAAACATGCGCGCTGCGTAGTCCTCAAATGTGCTCAACTCCACATGGTGCTGTACGATCGACTCCAGATACCGAGCTCGCTCCTCATAACTGATCACAAAGGTCAAAGGCCAACATGCCAGCGTGACACACAGGAGACGGAAGCACACACACACACACACACACACACACAACACTCAAGTAATAACAATCACAACAATATAAATCCGAATGAGTGTGATTTAACTATCTCAGGTAGAAATTAACAGTGTTTGTTCCCTTTACAACAGTCTGTGTGTGTGTGTGTGTGTGTGTGTGTGGTGTGTGTGTGTGTGTGTGCTCCTGCTCCTGTCTCTGTAATGATGTTAGCAGGAATAATAGTTCAGTGGAAATGGAGCCGATCAGATTACAGACACAAAGTACAGGAATAAAACACACCAAGATCACGTTAACGCGCAAAACATGACTGTCACTGCATATGTTAGACACACAGACACACACACACACACACACACAACAGTCACACAGACAACACAGTCACCCACACAAACACACACACCCTAAGGTCACACAGAAAACACAGTCACAGACTACAGTCTCTCTTTCACACACACATACATAGACACACACACACACTACAGTCTCTCTCTCTCTCTCTCTCTCACACACACACACACTACAGTCTCTCTCTCTCTCTCTCTCACACACACACACTACAGTCTCTCTCTCTCTCTCTCTCTCTCTCTCTCACACACACACACACACACACTACAGTCACACTAACATTATACCAGGCAAAATAAAGTCTGGTTTAAGTTGTGTGTTGGAGTTCTGATTGCTGAGACAAAGCTTCTGAGGTTACCATGAGGAGAAACAGAGACAGAGAGAAAGAGTGTGTGTGTGAGAGAGAGAGAGAGAGAGAGAGAGATGAACTGCTCATCTACAGAAGTAAAGAAGTTAATTTAAATTGGGAAGGGGGGGGGGGTGGTGAAAGGAATATTTCAGGATCTGGCACCTCACGGTGTGTATCTACCACCTCTGAAGAAGCTGTGTGTGATTTTATATATGTGTGTGTGTGTGTGTGTGTGTGTGTGTGTGTGTGTGTGTGTGGGCTCCCCCCCCCTCCCCTCTCTCCCTCTCTCTCTCTCAGCTGGAAACGGGAAAAGGAAAAGGCAAACGCACATCGGTAGGGGAGAGTGAACAACTGCACACACACACACACACACACCACACACAACACACACACACAGCATATATGAATGAGATGGGATAAGGAGCATGTGTGTGTGTGTGTGTGTGTAATCAGTGTGTAAGGTCACAGTCAGGAGCACACACACACACACGTCTGAGAAACAGTTAGAAATTAGGAGGAAATGAACATAGCAGAGAAGCAAGTGGCTCTCGGAGGAGAGATGTGTTACAGAGTCATTAAGACATAGATGTCTTTTAGGACTGTTCTAAAAGGCAGTGTATTCTTTTTAATTCTATATTACAATAATATAATATAACACACTTACAGGTGTGTGTGTGTGTGTGTGTTGTGTCATTTTTGTCATTTTGCACATGAATCTGTCAGGAACTATGTACACTAATGGGTTGTTTTTATATAATAAAAAAAAAAAAAAAAAAAAAAAAAAAAAGAAGGGATAGTGTCCCAATACTTTTGGCCACAGTATATGAAGGATAATTTAATAATAAAATGCTGACTGTCTCGGGAGATGTTCGATGGATATCGACACGGATAATTAAAGTCATAAAATCAACTCGCATCCAAACAGAGCTTTCTACAAACATCACACTTTCTCCTTAAACATGTCAATTCTGTTTCTCCCGGGGTTTTTACAAGCTTCACGATTCGACTGAATACACACACTCGCCCTCGACACGACACACAGAGAGAGAGAGAGAGAGAGAGAGAGAGAGGAACATCCCATAAATAATCCAATTGGAGGAGTTTTAGCGAGTGTAATTAGAGAAATGTGTGTGTGCCCTGAAGTGCAGTCTAATCGCTTTATTTGTCCATCTGATGCGCAGCGATATCGCAGCACCAACACTGATTTTATTAGCGGAGCGCGCAGCAGCGTCATTACAGCCAATGTCCCCGAAGATCAGGCCACAGATAGCACAGGCTAATGCACTGTCGCCTGGGGGCTCTCTCACACACACACACACACACACACACACACACACACACACACCTCCCACATCACCTATTCATCTTGACCCAAAACCAAATTGTAGTCGTGTTTAAAAAAAAGCGCTATAAAAGAAAAGGGCCTGATTTATGTGTGTGTGTGTGTGTGTGTGTGTGTGTGTGTGTCCATGGCAAATACAACATTTATTTAGCATTTAAATGCACACAGCTGTTCTGATGTTATCTGTCACACACACACACACACACACACACAGACACACACACACCTATGAGGTGTGTTCACCAGCTGCCTGCGTGATCATGCAATTGAGCTGAGGTCAAAGGTCACCTACTGTACAGATCACGCTGCAGACAAGCAGCTGCACAAATTATTGGCACCCCCTATCAAACCCCATCTCACACACAAAAACACACACACACACACACACACACACCACACACACACACAAACCCAGTGAATGAAGGAGAAAAATTCCAAAAAAAGAAAAGGAAAAAGGCAAAAAAAGAGAGAGAAATTAATAAAGAACAGATAAAACTGGGAGATAAATGTGAAGTAATGATAAAAATGGAAAGAGACGGATATACACAGAGACATACACACACACACAAGCAAAGAAAAAGACAAAGACAGAGACAAAGAGAGGGACGGATAGATGCAGAGAGACAAAGACAGACAGAAAGAGAGACAGAGAAAAAGAGAAATACAAAGAAAAGAAAAGAGACAAATGAAGTGATAGAGTGATTTCTGCATCTGTACTATTTTACAGATGACACCAGATAATTAGTCTCTCTCACACACACACACACACACACACACACAGATTATTGTGGAAGTTGGCATGTTGTGGACTGGCTAATGCCTGAGTGTGTGTGTGTGTGTGTGTGTGTGTGTGTGTGTGTGTGAGGGCAGTGACCCAGCATTCAGTCACACACAGCTCTATCACACACGGCCATACACTGACCTGAGCAGCCCAGTGTTTATCTCTGCCAATCACACACTCCCACACACACACACACACACACACACACACACACGATCCATGTCCACGGCTCCACAATCATACACGCACAGATGGAGAATTAGAGTTACATTTCAATCCAGCAGCCAAACAGCCCGGTGTGTGTTTCTGTGTGTGTGTGTATGTGTACTTGCAGGGCCATAGATAGGGTAGTGTGTGTGTGTGTGTGTGTGTGTGTGTGTGTGTGTGTGTGTGTGTGTGTGTGTACTACTCAAGTCTCCCCCTGAAGTTAAAACATCACCACGCTCCCTTGTAAGTACAGACTCCAGACTCTGCCTCGTCCCAATCCCACATACTACAACTAATCACTCAACCCAAGCCCTAACACACACACACACACACACACACACACACACACACACACACACCTAGAGTCAACTTACTGCCCCCCCAAATACACACACAAGCCAAAGAAGCTCCTTTCTTCTGCAGGCCAGCCCTGATTTCACAGTCACGCCGAGTGAGGGATCAGAGAGAGGAGGCAGATGGACAGAGCCGCTAGCCAACAGGCAGAGAGAGAGAGAGAAAGAGAGATGGGGGGGGGAGTGAGAGAGAGAGAGAGAGAGAGAGAGAGAGAGAGGGAGAAAGAGAGAGGAGGGAAGTAAAGAAAAAATGCGACTATGGGAAAGAAAGGGGATGTTATAATGAGATAAGAACGGAGGGGGAATAAATAAGTGGGCAGAAATGAAAGGATGATAATAAAAGAGTGAAAATAAGCACAAGACAGGAGATGGATGAAAGGAATGATGACTAGAAGAAAAAGGTGGGGAAAGAGATAAAACTGACCAAAAAAGAAGATGAGAGAAATACAGATGAGCAAAGGAGGGAAGATAAAAAGCAAAAGATGAAAGAAAGAGAGAGAAAAAAGAAAGAATGAACAGGGTTAGAAATAGAAAGAAAGAGAGGGACTGGACTTTGCTTTTCTCTGTGTTTTTTGGGTCAATGAGGGGGGAAAAGGAGGTAAAAATGCGAAGAACGGATGTGGAAAAGAAAAGATTGATAGACAGCAAAAAGAGTGAGAAAGAAAAATACAGCGCAAGTTCTCTCTCTCTCTCTCTCTCTCACACACACATAGTGAGTGTCTCTCACTCAATTGTGAACTTGGTGCGGCTCTAATCACATCTCACACTGCCAACAATTATCAGCCCTGAGGGAACAAAAGTAGGGCACAGAGAGAGAGAGAGAGAGAGAGAGAGAGAGAAGGGGGGATATAGGGAGAACAACAGAAGAAAAAAGTGAAAGATCTGTGTGTGTGAGAGAGAGAGAGAGAGAGAGAGAGAGAGAGAGAGAGAGAGAGAGAGAGAGAGAGAGAGAGAGAGAGAGAGAGAGAGTGAGAGAGAGAGATGTCCGTCGATAATGACAGATTACTGTAATTCAGACTGTCAGGATCATCGACCTGCACATCTCAGGCCAATCAATAACACACACACACACACACACACACACACAACACACACACACACACACAGGTGAGATTGCTGCAAGCAAAGATTCAAGCTGAGCCAAACAATCTCTCTGCTTCAGAAAATCTGTCTCTCTCTCTTTCTCCTCTCTCTCTTTTATATATATATTATATATATATATATATAGATATAGAGAGAGAGAGAGAGATAGGAGAGAGAGAGAGAGAGAGAGAGAGAGAGAAGAGAGAGAGAGAGAGACACAGACACATAGAGAGAGAGACAGAAAGAATATATATATATATATGTCTGTCTCTCTCTCTTTATGTCTGTCTCTCTGTCTGCATGATTATTAAAGTGAAATGTAAACCAGAATTACACACACACACACACACTACTGTACCCTGAATACAGTACTCAGAGACAGAGAGAGAGAGAGACACATACAGAGAGAGAGAGAGAGAGAGAGAGAGAGAGGAGTAAATTGTCAGAGTGATTTGTGAGCGAGTGATCAGAGCGATTCCATCACCTGAGAAGAAAGAACCCGAGTGCAGCAGCAGCACAACAAAAACATCAATAACTATCGAACCTCCCACTCCTCTACCTGCTCTCTGTGTGTGTGTGTGTGTGTGTGTGTGTGTGTGTGTGTGTCCTGGAGTCAATCACCACATACACTCTCTCTCACACACACACACAGGTCAGTGAAACATGAGAGGAACAACTGAGAAAGAGGGAGAGAAAATGAACTGATTAATCACACACACACACACACACACACACACACACACACTTCCCCGATGCATGACTGTGAGGGTGATGTGGTGAATGTAGAGGTGTACAAGTGAAAGGATACAAGTTCTGGTAGAGGGCGATGAGGGATTTGAGAGCGCGGCTGGCGTTGATGGCCGTCGCTCGAACCATCGTGGGTAAAATCTTACTGTCCACTATAGCACCATCGAACAGCGGCCCGAAGAACGGCACCTGAAGAGGAGGGGACAATCGTCTACACTCAGAACTTGTGTTCATCACACCATTATAATATCAGAGAGAGAGAGATGAAATGAGAGCTGTGGAGAGAATAAGAGAGAGAGAGAAAGGGATGGAAAGCATGAGAAAAAGAGAGGTGGAGAGAATGAAATACGTAAATACTTAAATTGTACACATTTCTTTTTGTCTCTCTCTTGTGATTCAGTCTGTCACTTTTTCATTCATTCATGTTTTTTGTTCCTTTTAAAGTGTTTTCACTCCCACCAGAGCTCCGCCCACTCACTGCAGGACTAAACAGAAGCTCCACCCACTTACTGCAAGACTAAACAGAAGCTCCGCCCCTCACAGCTTTCCCCGATACTGGGAAAATCTCTGCCTGGCGACTGTGAGCAAGGCGGAACGAAGCCCCGCCCTCTCCTTATAAAACTCTGAGACTGACCAGAAGCCCCGCCCCTCTCCATGACAGCATTAAAGCGTCTGTCTCACTCGGCGTCTCGTCTGTCGCTCCGATCCGATTCTCAGGGTCCGTCTCAGCTGATCGGATTACAACATCATCACAGAGCAGGAAGAGGGGATCCACTTCAATTCAGCTCAAACACACACACACACACACACACACACACACACACACACCCGAGTGTGGCCTTGTCCCAAACGCCACAACATAGTGCTGTTTGCAGACACCAAACTATTTAACGGTGATTGTGTGAAAGTATAGATATACAGGTAACCAGAGTTCATCAAATTCTATCCTATGGCATGTTGGAACAGTGAGCGAAGTGTTTTGAGGTGTTACGTGTCAGGTGTATGTGTGTGTGTGTGTGTGTGTGTGTATGTGTGTGAGAAAGAGACATGCCTCTGGTTTCTTGATGATCTGGATGCTGTACATGTGGTTCTTCATGGGGTAGATGACGATGAGGACGTCTCCGAACTCTGTAGGGATTATTCCTCTCCTGTAGTCCCGAGTGTGTTCCGACCACACGATGTGGACCTCGTCATTACCCAAGTGCCTCAGCTGTGTGTGTGGGTGTGTGTTTGTGTGAGGATGAGAGACAAAAAGAAAGAAAGAGATCATCATTAAACCAATGACTGATAAAACTGATAAACTTTCCATTTAATCATGGTAACAAGGAAGAACTGTACTTACACACACACACACACACACACACACACACACACACACACAGAGAGAGAGGAGAAAAATGGGAGTGTAATTATTCAGCAGTAGTGGTGAAATGAATATTATGATGTCATACAGTAGGGGGCGTGTTTTTATTAAGGCGAGTGAAATTCACTGAATCATTATGGTAATAAAACAGAAGCGTGTCGAGGATAAAGATTCTCCTCCTGTGTGCGTTCACTATCCGGCGTAAGTGGCAATAAATATATTTGATCAGGTTATAAATGTTGCGGTTGTATTCTGACGCGGGTAATGCGGACATTAGGAGCGCCGCTGCCGCTGCTGCGCTGCACGAGGATAAATGTGTCGAGGTTATGAAACTCTCCGACCGGGAGCGAGATGGCAGAACGACAGCGCGGGAAAGGAGAATAAATCCTGACCCCGAGCGGATGAATGAGTGCGTTTCGGTGATGGCGGCTCGGCCGACACGCTTTAGCGTCTGTTTAACGAGGTTTAGCGTCACTGCTGGCCCATCTCGCTCGGGATAAAGTTCCCAGAAGCCCCAGCAAATCCGATTTTGAGCTGAAAAGTCATGCGAGGCTGAGCGGCCAGGGGACAGGAGCAATCTAATTTGGGAGCAGAATGGCTACACGTGGCTCCCCCTTTAGGCCGTGTTTTACACACACACACACACACACACAAATTACAACGATGTATTACACAAAGTACAAGCCACACAAGCGTCCAATGCCTCTGCCATTTCTTCTGAGGGTCTGTGTGTGTGTGTGTGTGTGTGTTTATTGGACACTAAGAGCAGTCTGGACACACTTCCCTTCCATCATCTTTTTCATGGATGCTTTAAGAAATGGCTCTGTTCTCTGGCACGTGCACACACACACACACACACACACACACACACACACACACACACACAGCTGTTAGGAAAACTTTAATGGTTGATTTATGAGCTCAGTATTCCATATGCTGTTGTCTATGCATTTAATACAACATCGGCCTGTTAATAGCTCATTAATAAGGGTGTAATAGCATGCTTATAAACAGCTTAAATGAGCCTCTCTCTCTCTGTCCTTCTGTCCATTACTCTTACCGTGTGTCCTTCCACATTCCCCCCCCCCCACCCGAAGTGACGCCATTAATGACAGGTGATTGGTGCTCCTCTAACGAGCTCGTGTCGTATTACAGTCAGGCTCGTTTGTGCTCATTAGACTCGATATTAGATTTCTACTGTCCGGTAAACGGAGGAAGAGAAAGACGAGTGCAGACAGGGCAGAACATGAGAGAGTGATGATGCTGGAGAGTCAGAATGCAGGATATTTGGCGTTCAGAGATATTTGCTCTCATCACTTTACATCTTACAGCTTGTGCACGGTGCACCAGCTCAACGGGGGTAGGCCACGCCCACAAATAATAATCAGAGACAGGCCACACCTGCAAACAATAACATTAGACATAGACCACACCTACAAACAACAGTATTAGACAGACCACACCTACAAACAATAATACCAGAGACAGGCCACACCCACAAATAATATTAGCAATAGACCACACCTACAAACAATGATATTAGACAGGTTACATCCATTTAAAAATAAAAAGACATAAGCCAGACACCACAAGCAATAAAATGTATGATAGGCCACACCCCCAAACAATAGTGTTAAAGACAGGCCACACCCACAAACAATAATTAGACACAGACCACACCTACAGTAGCATTAGACACAGACCACACCTACAAACAATAGAGTTAGAGACAGGCCACACCCACAAATAATATCAGACACAGGTCACACCAACAAAAAACAACAATAAACATGGGCCAGACCCACAATAGCAATAACATTTACAATAGGCCACACACACACAAACAATATCAAAAAACAGACCACACCCACAAATAACAATATTACCAGTATGAATGGAAGTACCCAAAATCTAAGCTTATAAACAGTGCACACTCCTAGTGTAAACAATTACTCTTCCTCTGTATGTAAAGCCCTGGTCACTACAGCAGGCTGCGGATTGGGACGCAGCCCACACTCTCTACAGCCTCATTTACTCCAAACATCTCTCTCACCCTCCTCCTTCATCCACACGGCGACTTTTACACCTCAGATAAGCGAGAAAATCTCATTTCATCATAATTAGCTTCTCTTTTTTTTCTCTTAAGAAAGAAAAAAAAATCGTTCAGATGGTTTTATGCTCGAAATCAAAATGTGCACAAAAGCAGGTGGATGTGAACCGGAGTCGAATGGAGAGCGGGAGTGTGAGATAAGGAGGGAGGGGGGGGGGTTGTGAAAGGAGGGGAGCACGGGGCTGTTATCCACCATTATTCGCTCCTCTTTTCTCTCGTGCTGAGGTGAAAATGCTGCGGGCCGGGAACACAAAGGCCGAACGCGCTGCAGGTAGAAATGCAGGTCGAGGTCAGCGTGGCTTTATGAACCACTTCAAACGGCACAGGAGGAGCGGAGACGCTCTCCAAGAGAGGAAAAAGAGAAAAAGACATAACTTTCCATCTCTCCCTCTCCTCCTATGCCTCACTCCATCTCAGTCAGAGTTTCAGCCTCAGGCTGCTCCGAGGTCAGAGGTCACCACAGCGAGAGGAAAGTGGCGAAAAACCATCTGCTTGATCTTTTGTGGGTCTTTAAAAGAAGTGATTTTTTTTATAGAGCGAAGAAAAAGAGCAAAGAAACACAAACAGAGAGTGAAGCAGTGTGAACATTTTCTGCACAACCTTTTATAATCTGAAGATGATGGGAATATAACGAGGATAAAGACATGAATCCAGATGTGGAACCTTCCAGGAGACACCACAGGAGAGTTAATGATCAAAGCTTCTTCTATCGGGACAATACGGATGAAGAGAAGATGGACATGGAGCTCGGAGCTTCCTCCAAATCTGCTAGGGTTGTGCTCATAAACAGGCACTCACACACACACACACACCTTTTTGGTGAGCGAGTCGTCGGAGTCCGGTGGCATGCGAGTAGACACGTGGAACATGACCTCCACGGTGGACGTAGCGAAATACGGCATTGTCAAACCCGTACTCTTATTCCGCTGGAGACCTCCCATGAAGCCACAGTGACTCGTCAAGTTCACCTACACACACACACACACACACACACACACACACACACAAACTAATGTGTACAAATAATACAATAATTCTCCATCTGTAACCTCAGCCTGATCATAGTCCCGCCCCAACGATCATGTCACCAATCAGATTACAGAGAAATTCCTCTCACCTCCCATCCCAGTCCGGACACAAAGTCCTCGTAGGCCTGACTCCCGCTGGTGTTGGACAGGATGGAGTGTTTGTCCTCTTGTCCCTCCGCCACGTAAAACACGGCGATCTTGTGCGTTTCACGGCTGCGCATTAAAGCACGATCGTTACCTGCCGTTCATAAACCCGGACGAGACGCAGATGTTCAGAAACTCACCACTGTCTGGAGTCCAGGTTCTTCAGCTCCCGCAGCAGTTTCTCGTTCTTTTTCAGCAGGTGGAAGCTGCTCCTGCAACACACACACACACACGAAATCATCATCATCATCATCACCTTTAACTCAGACCTCAGGCCACACCCCCTTCCTCACCATTGAACACAGTGTGCACTACTCTAAAGCACACTACACTCTGCCTATCAGAACACACCCTTCCTAATTACACACAGCTCTGTTTTTCTCACACACTCCTGGGGAAAAGATACGACAAAACAACACACACACACACACACACACACACACACACACACACACACACAGCGTGTTTGCTTCTTCTCAGATAATGAATCTGATTATTTAATTTCTCAAACAGCTCTCCTCATAATTACATCTCGGGCCAAAAGTACTGGGACACCTGCCGTGTGTTTCTTCTCCTAACTGCTGGAGTGATGGAACATTTTCATGGCAATACCCCGGTGCACAGCTCCATGAAGATCTGCTCTGGATGGGTTGGGAGTGGAGGATCTCCTGCTTTAGAGCTTCAGCCATATTAAACACCTTTGGGATAAACGTGAATGCCGACTGCACCCCGGGAACCTCCTCACCTTCTCACCTCCATCATTACCTCCTGCAACATCCAGTGCTCAGTCTAACCGCACATGGAGACGAAATATGGAATGAGATGTTCATAAACGCAACCTCAGGTGTGGATCGTCTGACTGTTACAAAGCGCTGACACTGGAGTCTCCTTCCATCCATCTTACATAAACATCTGCTTAAAAAGCCACAGTGTGAATGAGAGGTTACTACGGAAACGCATCCGAGCAAGAGCATTTTTATTTATTTTTTTATATATAAAATCAGCACGATGACAAAAAGATCGACCAATCCTTTACTGGTCCTGTAGGGAAATTATTAATGCAATGAAAAGATGAATGTAATAAGTAAATAAAAATAAATATACATTTTAAGTTATATATGAAGTGAAATGTGTAGCAGCAGTGAAAACAGATGGCCGGACTACAATAAGAATTATAAAAATGATTGCACGTGTAATTATTGCACTACTTGCACAATGAAAATCCATGAATATAAGTATATCTATATTATTGACCTCGAGGTGCAGCTTGTAAACACTCCGAGGGGGGAGTTTTATAGAAATGAATCTCACTTGTGTAGATGGAATACAGAACAATGTTCATTTCATATATCATTATACTCTTCATGTTAATTAACACAGTTCATGTTGGTTAAGAGAGTGTGAATGTAAAGCATCTTAAAGCCTCTGTGTGTGTGTGTGTGTGTGTGTGTGTGTGTCTGCTGCACTGTACTCATTCTGCTTTTCTGTTCATATTCAATGCGAAACTCCTGAAATGATGTGAGATAATGCAACTCCTGCTTTTCTTTCGTCTCTCTCTCTCTCTCTCTCTGCATGAGTCATGCGTAAAAGCCACGCGACGCTCTCTAAAAGGACTTTTTTGTTTAGTGCTCTTTTTCTTTCGAGTAAAGAGGCCTCTTTATTAGCCTGTTGCAACGTAATGGTCTTCATTTTGCCCATTGAAAGCGAGCCATTTCAGGAGTAAAAAAAAAAAAAAAAAAAAAAAAAAAACGCCCAGCACAAAGAGTGCAAGCCGGCGTTCACAAAGCCCTCAGCGGATCGCGGCTCCTAAATGACACATGAACGCCTGGAGGACGATTCCTCATTAAAGAGGCTCGCGCTCGCTTCTTCAGCTCGCTCAGCTCCACCTTTCTAATAACGACGGATTTTAAAGCTAGCGGCCCTTTTATTCACAGCCCCCATGAAAGGCAGAGCAGACGACCGAGCCTTTAAGAATTAATCTCTTATATGACCACTCAACACACACACACACACACACACACATCTCTATAAGCACAATGAGAAAAGTATTTCGCCTCAGTGCACATCAGAGCTCATGTATATCATAGAAATTAATGCCATTACATTACCACCTGACAAAAAACACACCAATTACCGCTAATCTGGAAATAGTCTGCTTTTCAGACGGAGAAAAACGACAGCAGCGAGGAGACGGAGAGACGCACGGGGGACGAGGGGAAGTGCACATGATGAGCTGATGAGGAACCAGAATAAATACACAATGACTGTTTAGCACCGATTACAGGAGATCAGAGAATGTGCATGTGCGAGTGCACACACACACACACACACACACACACACACAATCCATTTCAGTATTAATAACATGAACAGAGTATCATTATTCACATTAAGACATTTTTTTATGCTTTTATGATAGTATAAAATTATCTCTTAAATCACTAATATACTAAAAGGTCAAATGTGTGTGATTTGGAGTGTGTGATTTGGGTCAGTATGTGATATAGTGTGTGTGCGTGTGTGTGTGATTGTATGTCAGTGTGTGTTAAGAGTGTAGTGTGTGAGATGTGTAGTGGTGTGTAGTGTGTCAGTGATTGTGTTAGATTTGAGTGTGTGAGATTGTGTGTCTTGTGTCACTTAATTGTGTGTCGTGTGTGTGCTTTGGCTGTTTGTGGTGTGTGTGATTTGGATGTTTGTGTTAGAGTGTGTGAGATTGTGTGTCAGTGTGTGTGATTTGGATGTTTGTGTTAGAGTGTGTGAGATTGTGTTGGAGTGTGTGTTGTGGATGGGTCAGTTGTGTGTGTGTGAGAGTGTGTGTGATTGTTGTGTGTGTGTGTGTGAGATTGTGTGTCAGTGTGTGTTAGAGTGTGAGTGTGTTGAGAGTTGTGATGATTGTGTGTCAGTGTGTGTGTGATTTGGATTTGAGTGTGTTAGAGTGTGTGAGATTGTGTGTCAGTGTGTGTGATTTGGAGGGATTGTGTTTGTGTTAGAGTGTACGTGTGTGTTGAGATTGGTGTGAGTTGGAGTGTGTGAGAGTGTGTGTGATTGTGTGTCATTTGTGTGTGTGTGATGTGATTTGGAGTGTGTTACAGTGTGTGAGATTGTGTGTCAGTGTGTGTGATTTGGATTTGAGTGTGTTAGAGTGTGTGAGATTGTGTGTCAGTGTGTGTGTGATTGTGTGATGTGTGAGATTGTGTGTCAGTGTGTGTGATTTGTGTGTGTGTGTGAGATTGTGTGTCAGTGTGTGTGTGTGATTTGGATGTGTGTGATTGGATGTTTGTGTTAGAGTGTGTGAGATTGTGTGTGGAGTGTGTGATTGTGGATGTTTGTGTGTGAGTGTGTGTGATTGTGTGTGTTGTGTGTTAGGAGTGTGTGAGATTGTGTTGGAGTGTGTGATTGGATGTTTGTGTTAGAGTGTGTGTTAGAGTGTGTGAGATTGTGTGTCAGTGTGTGTGATTTGGATTTGAGTGTGTTAGAGTGTGTGAGATTGTGTGTGTGTCAGTGTGTGTGATTTGGATGTTTGTGTTAGGGTGTGTGATTGGATTGTGTTACCGGAGGGTGTGTGATGGTTTGGATGTTGTGTGAGTGTGTTAGAGTGTGTTAGGGTGTGTGAGTGTTGATTGTGTGTGTTGGAGTGTGTGTGATTGGAGTGTGTTGTGTGTGAGATTGTGTGAGTGTGTGTGATTTGATTTGAGTGTGTACAGTGTGTGAGATTGTGTGTCAGTGTGTGTGATTTGGATTTGAGTTAGTGTGTGTTAGAGTGTGTGAGATTGTGTGTCAGTTTGTGTGTGTGTGATTTGGATTTGAGTGTGTTACAGTGTGTGAGATTGTGTGTCTGTTTGTGTGTTAGTGTGTGTGATTTGGATTTGAGTGTGTTAGAGTGTGTGAGATTGTGTGTCAGTGTGTGTGATTTGGATTTGAGTGTGTTAGAGTGTGTGAGATTGTGTGTCAGTGTGTGTGATTTGGATGTGTGTAGAGTGTGTGTTGTGTTGAGATTGTGTGTGGTGTGTGTTAGAGTGTGTAGAGTGTGTGAGATTGTGTGTCAGTGTGTGTGATTTGGATGTTTGTGTTATTGTGTGAGTGTGTGTTAGAGTGTGTGAGATTGTGTGTCAGTGTGTGTGATTTGGATGTTTGTTTGAGTGTGTTACAGTGTGTGAGATTGTGTGTCAGTGTGTGTGATTTGGATTTGAGTGTGTTAGAGTGTGTGAGATTGTGTGTCAGTGGGAGAGATTGTGTGTGTGATTTGGATGTTTGTGTTAGTGTGTGTTAGGGTGTGTGAGATTGTGTGGGAGTGTGTGATTGGATGTTTGTGTTGAGTGTGTTAGAGTGTGTGAGAGTGTGTGGTCAGTGGGGTGTGAGTGAGTGTGAGGGTGTGAGAGATTTGTGAGGTGTGATTGTGTTGTGTTAGTGTGTGTGAGATTGTGTGAGTGGTGTGTTTGATTGTTGTGTGATGTTGAGTGTGGTCAGTGTGTGATTTGGATTGTGTGTCAGTGTGTGTGATTTGGATGTTTGTGTTAGGGTGTGTGAGATTGTGTTGGAGTGTGTGATTGGATGTTTGTGTTAGAGTGTGTTAGGGTGTGTGAGATTGTGTTGGAGTGTGTGATTGGATGTTTGTGTTATTGTGTGAGTGTGTTAGGTTACAGTGTGTGAGATTGTGTGTCAGTGTGTGTGTGTCAGTGTGTGTGATTTGGATGTGATTTGGATTTGTGTGTTGTGTGAGTGTGTTAGGGTGTGTGAGATTGTGTGTCAGTGTGTGTGATTTGGATTTGAGTGTGTTACAGTGTGTGAGATTGTGTGTCAGTGTGTGTGATTTGGATGTTTGTGTTAGTGTGTGTGTTATTGTGTGGGTGTGTGATTGTGTGATGTGTGTTGGAGTGTGTGATTGTTTGTGATGTTTGTGTTTGTGTTACGGTGTGTGTTAGGGTGTGTGTTAGGGTGTGTGAGATTGTGTTGGAGTGTGTGATTGGATGTTTGTGTGAGATTGTGTTGGAGTGTGTTATTTGGATGTTTGTTTTAGAGTATGAGTTAGTGTGGTGTGTGTGTGTGTGTGTGTGTGTGTGTGTGTGTGTGTATCCCGGTCCTCACCTCTTCTCCCAGGAGTTCATGCCGAGGATGTTGAGCAGGAGTCTGCAGTAGAAGAATGCGGATTGTGGTTTCTGGGCGGAGGGCTCCGGCTGCTCCACGCCCTTCATGTGGACGTCGTTCCCGTGTTTGGAAGCGAAGTCGTTCTCCTCGGCGCTCTGCTTCAGGATGGCGTTGATCACGTCGTTCTCCTGTTTCTCCGACACGCAGCAGGGGGGCGGAGCCGGGATGTTCAGGGGCATTCCGGTTCTCTGGAGACACTCCGGACTCGAGGAACCCAAATACTGCAGCACCTCGTCCAACACGTCTTCCCCGTCCTGCAGAGAATCCCAACTCGGAATCACTTCGCGGCATCGCCTCTTTGCCAACGGCGCCATCGTCTCCAAAAGCGTCTCCTCCTCCTCCTCTTCTTCTTCGTCTACTTCATCATCCTCATCATCTTTTTCCACGTCTTTATTTTCTGACAGGTCGTCCTTCTCATCCTGTTCTATAGAATCTCGTTCCTCGGCGTGTTCTCCGTCGCCCCCCGTCGGACTGGAGGCGTCGCGCGCGCGCAGCGCTCGGCCGTGAGGAGAACACTGGGGCGGCCCGTACAACACCACCGAATCCCACGAGTGCTTTCCGGAAATGTCCCGGACCACGAGGCGGACGCAGGCGTCCGGGGCGAGCAGGCCGGCCGCCATGCCGTCATCCGAGCGGATCTGGAGGCAGGAGAGCAGCGTGGACCCGTTCAGGACGAAGAACTGCAGGTTGGGCGTGTGGAAGAGCTCGGGGGCGAGATCAGCGCTCTGGCAGTACGGATTGTCCTGATTCTCACACACCTGACTGGTCAGAGCGGCCGGACCTCCTGCTCCCAGAGGGAAGTGAGACAGGTGATTCAACAAGTGAGACACCAGAGTCCGAGCCGCGACGGAGATCAAACCCTGCTGCATACGATTTCTCACTGAGACGAGGAGACACAACAAACAAACAAACAAACAAACAACCAGAGTCAGACATATGTACTGAGAGAAAACAACTGTAAAAAGGAAAAGTGAAGAGGAGCCAAAGTGAAAGATACGGAAAGAAAAAAAGAAATAATGAGGGCAACAAATGTGAGACGGGAAAATGTAAGACGGTCAAAGTCTAAATTTATAAATAAATAAATAAATAAAAATGGGCAAATGAATGGAGAGGAACGATAGAGAACAGGGAAAAAGCGAGGACATAGAAATAAAGAGAGAGATAATAAACGTACAAAAAGAGAGAAACGTGTGTACAATGAACAGAGATATTAGTACATTGTTTCACTAGCTCCGCCCCCGAGTGCCTGTTAGGACACTAATTGACCCGGTTTGTGTGCGTGTTCCAACATTTAACTGAAAGCAGGTATATGTAACCCGACACTAAACACTCCTCATCTCCATGATTCTTCCTCTCTTCCACACACACACACACACACACACACACTCTCTCTCAGGGTTTTTGAGGAAGGCTCTAACAGGTTCTGTGTGAAGAACCCGGAGTACGCATGCCTCACGCCGCCTCGGCTTCATTACGAGCTGCAGAGCTCCTGCTGTTTACCAGAAACGAGTGCAGGAATTAAAGCAGCATGGGGCAGCGGAGAGAGATACAGGAACACACTCCGCATCACACAGAGCTGATTCAGTGTCTCACACTCCCCCTGACGAGCTCCCGCTCCCCATTAATGACAGGAAGACGACGAGGAGGGGGAGGTTGGGGGGGGGGGGGGGGGGGGGGGTAGACGGGGGAGGGGAAGACGGGAGAAGGGCACCTGCAGAGAAAACAACATCGTGTGCGTCCTCATGTTACATTCTCATATCGCAATAATTACACGCTCATCCTGAACGATGAGCACTGATTGGTCAGAAGCTGTTGTTATGGCACTTGCTTTGATACCATATCGTTTCCATAGCGACACATTGTTGTTATTTTGGGGAAGGAGTCTCGAGTGTCAGGACAATCACAGGTGAAGCAGGAACGTTCTCATGACCAGTCCAAGGATGAGGAGTGGAATTCTGATGAGAAAACCATCCTAAATATATCATCTTCCTGAATCACGCGTGTGTGTGCATGTGTGTGTGTGGTGTGTGTGGTGTGGAGGAACCCTTGTAACTGTGTGTGTGTGTGCCCTTGTGTGAGGACTGGACCTTCAGTTTTAACTGAGGCTGTATTTTAGACGAGCGCTCCGAGTCGGGCGAGTGCAGTGGCAGAGGCTCGGGCTCCTTCAGACCCTCCAGCACGACCAAGGGCTCGAATTCTAGGAAGTTTTTTTCCCAGGGGTCGCTTTTCTTCCAAATGTTGAACTGCTGAGGTCAGAGAGGTTCAGAGGGAAGTAACGTAAATTGCTGAAACTCTGAGCTCCGTATACACAACCGTGCAGCATCTGAAACAGACACACACACACACACACACACACACACACACACACAAAGTTTAGAAACTTCAGTTCTCTTTTTCCATCAGGACTGGCTTAATGATCTGATAAGTACTAAGAACAGAGAGGTTTATATAAACACACACACACACGCTCAGGTTGTGTGTGTGTGTGTGTGTGTGTGTGTGTGTGTGTGTGTGTGTTCGTACCTTGTAGATGGCACTGAGGACGGTTTTGTCTGATTTGTCTTTGTCCTGTGAGAGAGTCTGAATCGGCTGCAGCAGAGTTTTCGGAGGGAGAGCCATGACCCAGTCTAACAAACACAGCAGGAGGGACACTACCAGCTACACACACACACACACACACACACACACACACACACACACACAGGGCCAACAAAGTGATCAGTGATGAAACAGATGTTTAAATGCAATTAAAAAACAAATGTACAAATGTACCACCCAATAAAGAAAGTTTGCCATATATGGTCATTAGGGAGTGTGCATTTATGCAAATAAGCACATTTGCATTTATAATGACAAAATAAGATACACACACACACACACACACATATATATATACAGTATATACTGTCTGAACAAAATACTACAAATAATACTAACAAATAACATTTTCATTTTTATACTAAATTCAATAAAAACGATATAACATGAAAAGGAAGAAAAGCAGAACAAAACAATAAATCAGTGAAAACATGAAAACAATCGGAATATCCACATTTCCATTTGGTTTCTTCCAACCTGAGCCTGACTGTGTGTGTGTGTGTGTGTGTGTGTGTGTACCCTCTTGTCCAGCTCATGAGGAGAAGATTCAGTAGTAGGTAGCAGGTATGTGATGGTTGCAATGAGGATCTGCACACAGTCAATAACAAACACACAATTAAATAAACAATATGCCAGTATTGGTGTTAAAAGACACTTTCACCGCTCGGAATGTTTACCTCCACGATTTTCTTGGGTGTGTCGGGGGGGAACTTCTGCAGATGGTCGACGTAGTTGATGAGGAGGTGCAGGATGTCTGAAGCCACCAAAGCCACGGTTTTATTAGGAAACTGATAATAAGGACATGAAAATCATCACAAACAATACACAAAGACTGGAGCACAAGGACACTACTGAACACTACTAAACACAACTGAACACAACTGAACACTACTGAGGACGTGTCTACACAACGGCTTTAAAAGTTACAATTACTATCTGATTGGACAACAGCTTGGTTATGGGCGGAGCTAAATTATGACTGCCCTCACCTTCAGAGTAACACAGATGACATTTAGAGCTTCTTTAATCTGCGGGTGTCGTGTGCCATGGACGAGTTCCTCACACAGCCATATACCTAAACTACACAGAGCTACACATCTGACACACACACACACACACACACACAAACTGATTACTCAGTGACATTTTTTTGGATGAGTGACAGATTGGAAGATTGGAAACATCTGAAAGAAAGTTTTTCAGTCTGAGGTAGAAACACATCTGGATGGACATGTCTGGTGTCCCGATACTTTTGGCAATACAAACTTTCTCTTATGTCTGTCACACACAGTGTGTGTGTGTGTGTGTGTGTGTGTGTGTGTGTGTGTGTGTGTGTCACCTGGCAGGGGCAGAAGGCTCGTCTCTAGCTGAGGTTAAGATGTGTTTAATAATGTGCTCCTAAAACACACACACACACACACACACACACACAACACACACACACACACACACTATTAAGGTTATTAACATTTTTACTACTAAATTTTGAAGGCTTGTATTTATGTAGCGTCTTCAGACAAATACACAATACACATTCCATCTGTTATCAGAGTATTTCACACACACACACACACACACACACACACACACACACACAGATGTAATCCAGACAGACAGGGTGATAATGACCTGACACCATTCAAACAACAGTGCAGTGAAATCTGACTCGAGACCTAAAACACAAAGTGACACAAGCAACCATCTGGAAGAGTGTGTCAGAGCGTGCGCGTGCACAGACACACACACACACACACACACACAAACAAGTGTACATACACCACTAACCATGGTCTTATCATTCATGTCCGACCCTGTTTATGAGTGGTGTGTTTGTGTGTGTTTATACAAGGCACACATCTGCATGGTATTAGCTGCTTAAGTTTTAATCATACAGGCTCAGAGATAGAAAAAGTGTGTGTGTGTGTGTGTGTGTGTGTGTGTGTTTACCTTGACGTCTTTAAATTTGGTCAGGAAGACGTCAGCGGTGGTGGGGTGGAGAGCAGGAAGCTCCTCATACAGGTTTGGAAAACACACCAGAGACCCCAACAAAATCTGAGCCTCCACCCTTGGAGCCTGAGAGATGTGAGAGAGATGAGAGAGAGAGAGAGAGAGAGCGAGAGAGAGCGGAGAGAGAGAGAGAGAGAGCGGGGAGAGAGAGCGGAGAGAGAGAGAGCGGAGAGAGAGAAAGACAAATTGAGAAAAATAATTCAGGAGAAAATCCTGCTTTTACAAATGTAGCTACAAAATCTCACAGGTATATAACCTTTTAGTTGTGTGTTGTGTGTGAAAGAGACTGTGTAGGTGTGTGTGTGTGTGTGTGTGTGTGTGTGTGTGTGTGTGTGTGTTACATTGAGAGACGAGCAGGCCGTCACTCTGCTAGCTGCTGCGATGAAGTCGAGGATGAGCATGGTGGCTCCCGGCAGCCCGATGGAGAAGAAACGGGGCGAGCAGTGTTTTATGATGGTGTTGACAATGTCCTACACACACACACACACACACACACACACACAACATAACACAGTTCAACAGTGTTTCCCTTAACAGAGTCAATTAATCAGTTTCAAAACACACACCCACATACACTCACACATACACATACACACACACCTGATCTTGGTGCAGCAGGCCACAGTGCATGATGTTGTAGAAGTGTGTGAGGAAGTCAGAGTTGGGAGAGACGTCTTGTCTCCTCTTCATGATCTTACAGATCAGTTTGTATGCGTGCAGCTTTCCCTGTTTATACTTCTCTGACAACATGGTGGCCTGAAACACACACACACACACACACACACACACACACAATGTGGTTATGATGCTCTAAATGGTCTAGAAAATACTCATGTTTTCAATGAGTGTACTCCCACTGGAGTACATACTGCCCGTGTGTGTGTGTGTGTGTGTGTGTGTGCGCACAAGTGAGTATACACACTTTAAACAGCCAGGGTGTGAGGATCCTCAGTGGGGGAATCAGGTCCGGAGGAGGAGGAGACGACTGATTGTCAATGGATATTCCCAGATTATCACGGATCTAACAAACACACACACACCACACACACACACACACACACTTCATATTTAACTCATATTTCAGATTATATTCAGATATTCCATACAGTACCAACAATACAACAGGTAATATTAGTTATTCTATTAATCACTCTGTGTGTGTGTGTGTGTGTGTGTGTGTGTGTGTGTGTGTGTGTACCTTGGCCAGGTTCTGCCAGAGCTCACAGAGGTAATCAAACACCTGCGCGTGGATCTCAGGGTCTTTGATACTGTTCACATCTCCCAGAATGCCAAGCATCCGTCTCCACATCACCGTGGCGACGTCAGCATGCCATCCAGTGAGAGAGCCACCGGCCATCACGCTGCAGTCCTCAGTGGGGAACTCGCTCGTCTCTGAGTAACATCATCATCATCACCACTTATTTACAACATTAAATGTAAATCTGTGTTTGTGTCATATACACACACACACACACACACACACATATATATATATATATAATGTATGTACCCAGATCATCGGGGGTCTGCAGAACAGAGTGATGGAGCTTCTCATCCAGCTGCAGATCTTTGTGTTCAGTTGTGAGTGTAGCAGGAGATGGAGTGTGTGAGCGAGAGTGGACTGGAGACGCACTTCCTGAACCTGCGACACAACAACACAACTACAAGTGTGTGCATTGTGTGTGTGTGTACTGGTGATGGTGAGTGTATCAGCTGAAAGGCAGTGTGTGTGTGTGTGTGCCGGTGATGGTGAGTGTATCAGCTGAAAGGCAGTGTGTGTGTGTGTGCCGGTGATGGTGAGTGTATCAGCTGAAAGGCTGTGTTTGTGTGTGTGTGTGTGTACTGGTGATGCTGAGTGTATCAGCTGAAAGGCTGTGTGTGTGTGTGTGTGTGTGTGTGTGTGTGTGTGTGTGTGTGTGTGTGTGTGTACCGGTGATAGTGAGTGTATCAGCTGAAAGGCCGTGCTGACTCAGGCTGCTGGTCTCAGAGTCGATATGCAGAGTAGTGAGACTGGAGTGGTCTTGTTCATCCACCACATGCGCAGACACACACACACTCTCCTGCTCCAGACAGCCTGCAGTACACACCTCAGGAGCAAAGCTGAAATCTACACACACACACACACACACACGTAAATTCTGTAAGAAGAGTCCTATAATTGCATAACAGGAAACACACACTGTACTGACGCACTTACTCTCAAACTTGCTGTCGTACTGGAAAGCGTTGAAAGAATCCGATTGGCTGTCAGAGCTGATGATGTCACTCCCGCTGGCGCTGGCTGGTGAAGTCCACTCGGAGGGAACGCCCGGGTCATCAGCGGGCCGAGTGGGGTTTGAGCGTGTCAACACATCTGGAAAATCCTTAGGAATCTCTAAACTGCCTGGACTGCTGCCCCGTCTTACCAAACCCTGGGGGGTAAAAAAAAAAAGACGAGTATTTAGTTGTTTGTTTTATGCAGGTGTGAATAAATACTGTAAATTAACAACACTATCCAAGTATTATATTTTCCTCAATTAAAAAAGTGTTAAGGAACAGAACTGAAAGCTAAATCAACTCAGTATTTTGCTGTGACATGTTTGTGTGTGTGTGTGTGTGTGTAAAATGTGCAGGAGTTAAAAACCACACACACACACACAGTAAGGGATTTGTGTAGGAATCAGTGTCAGGTGTGTGTTTCACCAATTTCTTCCAAGCAGGTGATGATGATGATGATGATGATGATGATCATCACCCCATTATCATCATGAAGTGAAACACACACACACACACACACACACAGACACAGCTGTAGAAGCTTCACACCAGGACGAGTGAGCTCAGTAACAAGGCAGAAGCTTCTCCATCGTGCAGGAGCATCAACGAGGCGTCTGATTGGCCTTGAATTTATCTTCATGTCATTGAGAGTTTTCAGCAGTGTAGAGAAGAAGAAGGAGTGATGATCTCATCATCACCGAGTCAGTGTGGGAATACATGAAGATCCCGGAGGAACTCAGGAGGCTCCGTCCACACATGATGTAGGGTTATAGATCTACAAGGTGTTTAGAACCTGCAGAGTTCCTTCAGAAACTGTGTGTAAGTGCAACTAGAAGATCTAATGATGTTTGTTTCAGGTAAACAATGTCACAGCAAATATTGGATTTGGATTTCTCTCGAGTTGAGTTCCTTTATGGAAAGTGTGGTGGTTTTACTGCATGTTCTGGACACGTTACTGCATGTTCTCACACTGACCGAGGTTCCTCCGGCTCTCAGACGCTCCTGAATAAACTCGTCCATCAGATCACTGACGTTAGGGTTACTGCTCTCCGCGTCGCTCGACACTGGACGCATCTTCTGGGTGAGGTCATCTTTACTAGCTACATACGTGCGCGCGCACACACACACACACACACACACACACACACACACTACGGTCATTAAACCGGTGCTGATTCTTGAATGTTCACTATGATATAATCACTAATAATCAGCAAATACTCACACGATACACTTCACCATGTATAGTGTACACACCTGTGTGTGTGTGTGTGTGTGTGTGTGTGTGTGTATGTTGGTTTACAGGTGTTAATAAAGCATATTTAATCTGAAAAAATAACAAAAACAAAAAAAGAGATCATCACAGCCAGGTTTCATACACATTAACCTGAAAAGCAAGAGACACACACACACACACACACACACACACAAACACACAAACACACACACACATACACCATGCCACTTTCACAGGAAAAGACAGAGACAGATTTGAATTATTATTTTGTGTGCAATGATTAATGATCACTTACACAGAAACAATCCTGTGTGTGTGTGTGTGTGTGTGTGTGTGTGTGCGCGTGTGAGAGAGAGAAAGAGGTATCGTTTATCACTACCGGGCTGAAGATCAGTCAGTAAGCATGCACTGCCCTCTGGTGGCTAATACTCATAATTGTACCTTTGATTCAAAAAAGATACATAATCACAGTTATTACCTGTGTGTGTGTGTGTGTGAGTGTGTGTGTGTGTGTGTGAGTGTGAAAGGGAAGGGAGATGTGAGGGTACATGCAGCATCCAAGGTGGGGCAAAAGGGCAGCAGAGATCAAACGTTAGATCCCAAAAGCCAGAGGAAGAGCAGGAGGAGGAGGAGGAGGAGGAAGAGGGAGGCGCCGGCCGACAGTCTTTATACGGATTTGAGCAAATTCCAAAAAAAATAAAAATATTAATTCAGCAAAAAATAAGAAGAAGAAAAAAAAAAAACGAAGGAGCAGGCTGTTGTCATGCCTCCCGTGTTGCTGTGTATCACCGCAGGTCCTCACCTGGAGCTTTTCTTCCGAAATATCCGATAAAATGCGAGTACAGGTCCTTCAGGTGCGCGTCCGAGGCAGCGCTTTTCCCGTGGCTCTTGGGTTTGGAGAGCGCGTGAGCCACGGATTTATAAACGCCACCTAACAGCGCACCCTGCTGGCGAGAACGCATCCCTTCCCCTTCCTCGGACGCCTCTCTGAGCTTAGTCGCCGGCCCCGCCCCGGGGTGCGAGTGCGCACTGAAGTGCCCTAGGCGCCGAAGTCGACTTTTCCAGTGAGCTTCTTTGGGATCTAGAGGGTTCAGGAAGTGCACAGACTCTGTAGACGGGCGGAAGGTGACGTGGACGCCACCTCCTGGACGCTTTTTAGTTCGAGGGCGGAGCCCGGGGTGAGCGGCGGAGTCGATCTCAGCCAGGCGCTCCGTTGCGTCTTGCCTACATAGTGCTTTCTGATTGGTCGACTGCTCTGCCTCGCATTGCTCTAAACACTCATAGAAACTCTGATCGCCTGGCTCGGGTTCAAACTCCTCCTCTTTCTCTGCAGGTCCTGGCTCCGCCCCCTCCACAGCAATGTCATCCTCTCTCCCTCCTCCTTCGGGTAAAACGGGTGCGGCCTCCAGAAACGTCCAATCAGGGACGAACGAGAGCTGAGGCTCTGGTACCTGGCACAGATGCTCGTAGATGCTATCTGCTGCGTTGAGGGAGTGGGCGGGACTATGGGAGGGGCAGTGGGTGGGGTCAGTGTGAGAGGGAATGTCAGAAACAGGAAGTGCACCTTTCACGAGCGGCTCCATGATGTCGGAGGTACTGCTGCTGCGCGGGAGCGGCGTCTGATCCGCCTCGGTCGAGACGCAGAACACCTCGCCCGCTGGACTCTCCTCGCTCTGAGACGAGTGACGCGCACGAGGGGCTCGGAGAGACGGAGGGGGATCATCCATGTCTACACACACACACACACACACACACACACACACACACACAGAAGCATACCAGTGAGAGGTGCAGGAATTCAATTTAGATATACTTAATATACTGAGCTTTAACATGCAGAGTAAACACATGCTAAGGGACTGAAAACACACACAAACACACACACACACACACACACGTCTACCGTTTTCTAAAAATACAATTAAAATTTTTTATAGCCAAATTTACATTCAAATACTAAACAATCGAAATAATTATTTTATTTTTCTGTCTGTGGTTATTTATTTTTTACATTTGGTCATACATTTTTGGTGTATGTGAGTGTGTGTGTGTGTGTGTGTGTGGACATCCAGGTGGAGATCTGTGTCCCAGCGAGTCCATGCTCTCCTTCACTTACACACACACACACACACACACACACACACACACACTCAGTCACAACCAACAACTTTAAATAAAAAAATGTGCTGTGTGTAACTTCCCGATAGAACATTCAGTACTAAAATATATTCCATATGTTTTATATTATAATATAAAATATATATTAACACTATTACACTATTAAATAGACCAAATTTATTATTGCACTAAAAACAAGGTGTTAATGCGTTTCTTGTTGGTTGTAAAACACAGATCTTACACTCTGATTGGTCAGACTGATACCACTTTCTTTATAATTAGACTGAAGCCCCACCCCCACATCCCCAACAGTAACCAATCAGATCGCAGATCTCACCCTTTATATTTCTGTAACCAACCAGTCCAACCAAAAGAAGGATTCCAGAGCAGAATAAGAGAATGATGCAGGCAGAGAGGAACACACACACACACACACACACACACACACACACACACACACACGAGCGCGCGCGGGTGCAGAGGGCGAGCCGGCTGTACCTGACAGCTCATCAGCTAGGGGAGTGAGGACAGAGTCAGGAAGGAGAGGGTGCACAGGGTGGATTAGCACAGGAGCACTTTTAGCGCTGCGGATAAACGCCGCCGATAACAGACTGTCACCCGTCGAGCGGCTACGCAACGCTACAACACCGAGAGAATGCAGAGGGAGAGAGGAAGAAGGGGGAGAGAAGCAGAGAGAAACAGAGCAAAGGGAGAAAGAGAGAAAGAAACGTGTGAGACAGAGCAAAGAGACAGAAAGCAGAGAAAGAGACGTGTGAGACAGAGCAAAGCAGATAACTGTGAAAGTTACAGAGAGAACTGAGAAAGTTACAGAGAGAAAGAGATAAGACGGAGTGATTAATAGAGGTGCATTAATAAGGGCTAAAAAATAACCTAATGGAAATAATGAAGTGATTGGAAGAAGAAAAAAAAAGAAAAAAAAAGGAAGATATCGATACAGAAAGAAAGATAAAAGGAATGGACAAAATAGAATAGAAAATGTACAAATGAAATAAAGAAAGATGGAGTGATGAGATGGAAAACAGAACGAGGTAATGAGAGGAATAAAGAAAACAAAAAGAAAGAGAAATGAAAGACAAAAGAAAATTCAAAAGGGAAGGGAAAATATATTACATGAAAGAAGGATGAAGATGAGGTTGATAAAGATGAAGGTGAAGATGATGATGATGATGATGATGATGTGTGTAACATGGTGAGTGTGTGATGTCAGTAATCCCCACCAATGGTCTTCTGCCTGACGATGCTCCTGGCCTTCTCGATGCCCGGAGAGCCTGCGGTGGTGGCACTGCGCTGCCGCATGGCTACAGTTTGACCCGGAGGATCGCGACTCCATCCTTTCGAGAACGAACGATCCACCACCATCTTCTGTCCCTCATGAGCGCCACCTACAGGAACACACACACATTTACTGTTCCTTTACAGATGTTTTCTGTACAATATAAATGGAGGAACTGCATCTTCACCAACACTTCACACTACCATGGGGTTCCTGATGGAACCGTGAGTCTCCTGACGAAACCGTGAATAACTGGTGTGTGTGTGTGTGGTGTGTGTCCATAGTTAAGGGGTGTGTGTGTGTGTGTGTGTGTGTGTGTGTGTGTGTGTGTGTGTGTGTGTGTGCTTGTGTTACCTTTTCCCTTGTGTTTCTTGAGTTTCTGCTCGCTCAGTTTATCGAGTGGCAGCTCGTTTAGGTCCAGACTGTACAGGTTCCTGGCCAGAACTTTGGTGAGGGTCTCCATGGTGAGAGACCACTCTGTGACAAGTTCCTCCCAGCAGGTGAGAGAGGAGAGCACGGAGAGGAGCTCGTCCCACAGGTCCCGCGAGATAAACACGTTCAGGTTCCCTTTAATCCATGCCACGATCAGAGTCTGAACACACATCATCATCATCATCATCACCATCACCATCACCAGCTCAAAATCACAAACATCGACTCACTACACGTGTATGTGTTCAACATCGACAATCTGTGAGTAGTGAGTCATGCATTTGTGGTGTGTGTGTGTGTGTGTGTGTGTATGTGTGTGTGTCCGCACCTGAAAAATGGCTCCTGCTAATCGCCCTGACAGTGTGTTATTCTTTTTCCCCTGGGGCATGATGGAGGGAGGCCTCTTCATCACACACTCTGTCACCCTCAGCAACACCAGCAGGATATGCTGCCCCTGACCACCCTGACACACACACACACACACACACACACACACACACACACACACACACACACAGTGATATGAAACTCATTTTAGATTTCCTAACATCATATCTCTGACTGTTATTGTACTGTTGTTACAGGTCGACTTGATTGATTACTGTGTAATTATGATCTGTACATACACAACATACAACATGGAAAATAAAATATCATACAATTATAAAGAACCTGCTTTAAATATAGGCAAAAATCCATACTGGCGCTTTCTGGTCCGCTGTTATTACAAGAGCGGCCTCTAGAGGTGAACCACTGACACTGCATAAAGAGCACCATAGTATATTAATAACTTCTTAATCAAATAATTACATTTCTTAAGAAGAAATATGAATATATTCATCATTAGCACATTTTCATGATTTGATAGTGTTTATTTTGAGTACTACATTTGTTTGTTTTTACAGTATATGCTTTTATCAATAATGATCTAATCTAGAAAATGATCACTAATTAGCAGTTAGATGGTGATAATCGTGATCATCGTCTGATTACACGTGTGTATCATTTTGGAGAAACGACTCGACATGATCCGCAGTTCCAGAGCATTCTGACCAATCACGTGACTGACAGTGAGTTTATGTCTCAGTGTGTGTTGCACTGTACCATGTTTTCTGGTCCATGGTTTGGTGCATGACGAGGCTGCGGTAGATGTTGAGGACGCGCTTGGACATGTCGATGTGTTCCTCCAGCAGAGGCTTCAGCTCGTTTGCCGGCTCCAACAGGAAGACGTTGGAAGAGTTGATGATGAACACCTGAGAGGAGACGACGAGAAAGAAAACGGTCATTAACCAAATGTCACAAGCCGTGAAGGTGTGCGTGTGTGTGTGTGTGTGTGTGTGCGTGTGTGTATACCTGCAGCGTGGACTGAACTCCTGCATGTACACTGTACTCCAACATATCACTGTTCTTCATTACCCTCTCCTACACACACACACACACAATATAAAGCATGTGTCTATGAGCCAGATGTACAACAGTGTGACAGATGGAGGTTCTGGTGGTGACCTCGGTGTGGTTCTTCGGGGCGTGTTCCTGTGGGTCGAGGTAGCGCTCGTCCTCCTCCAGTTCTGCCATAAACGGAGGTTTTTCCTCCTGAGAGATCCACTCCTGATACACACGCACCACCTTACGCATCGCTGCTGCCTCACACATCGGCAACAAGAAGGCCTAAACACAAACACACACACACACACACACACACACATGTGAGTAATGGTTCATCCCAGGTGTACTCGAACAGCCACGACTCTGATGCATCGATGTGTGTAAAAGCTTTTAGACAACAAATGAATTAAAATTAATGAATGAAAATCTCGTTTATGGAGATTAGTGGGCGGGGCTAAACCTAATCCAGATGTGACTTGAAACACATGACTTTGTAACAGCTATTGCACACAATTAAAAGAACCCTCCTCCGTCACCTGTCTGAAGATCTCAGTGATGAAGTTGACGTTGGTCCTGGAGGAGTACAGAACGTTCTTCACCACTTCCACAGCGCTGAGGTTTTCTCCGTCCATGCTGCAGAGGCTGGAGGAGCTCGGCTCTCGCTCCGTCAGAGTGCTGGTGTTCGAGTGGGACTGCTCCGTGTCTCCTGCAACTCCGTCCAGACCTGCAGACCGAGGACCACCTTCTTCTGAACGCAGGGCCAGACCTGCAGCTGCTCTCTGACAAACACACACACACACACACACACACACGCAAGGGGAATTATACTGCGTGTTCATTTGTGCAGTTAATTAAAGAATTTTTAATAAACCTGTTCAATGCTGACATTTCTGTGTGTGTGTGTGTGTGTGTGTGTGTGTGTGTGGTTTGATTACTTCCTCTACAGCACGTCTCATTACAATAATGTCCACTGTTCAATCGCTATATTGTACTATACCGTGTGTGTGTGTGTGTGTGTGTGTGTGTGTGTGTGTGTGTGTGTGTGTTTTGTCAACTTCCTATTAAACCCATAGGGTTCCGCATTACACCGTACAATATTATAGTACAACAACAACAGCTGGGAAGTTCTCAAGTTACCTGGATGTTCTTGGGAACGTTCTCGCCCTCCACCCCAAGGATGCTGGTCAGGGTGTTGGATTTGGGCTCCAGCCAGAAGGAGACGAGCCAGCGGATGAAGATGACCCGAGCGTTCAGGAAGCTCTCTTTGGTGCAGTACAGAGCCTCGTTAGTGTCGGGATCCCTTTTAACCACCATGTAGCTGGGCTTCGGCCTCATCGGGGGAATGTCTGCAGATCCGGAGATAACGGGAGAACGGAGTATGTTTAAAAAAAAAAAGAGAGAGAGCGCGAGAGAAAAGAATGTGAGATGGTTCTCATGAGGGCTTTGTACCCAGGATGGGGGTGTACAAGCTGGTCTCCTTGGAGAAGTTCGGGAAAATGTGAGGAAGATAAAACTTCTTAAAGTTGCCGAAAAGGAACGCAAACCCTTTCTCGTGATTCTCTCGGCACCTCCATTCCAGACTCTTGGCCTGGACTGGACACACACACACACACACACACACACACACACACACAAACACACACACAGGAAACATCCGTTTAATGTTCACTTTGAAACCTAAAGAAAGCTTTAGTAGTGATCATAGTGACCATAGTGATCAGAGCAGAAACATTTGAGGAGAAACACAGTTTACACACACACACACACACACACACACACCTGGTTGACCATGTACTTCAGTAACGCCTCCAGGAAGTAACCAGTAAGATCCTCCTGAGCTTTATCTCCAGACTGGGGCAGAACCAGGGGGCTGATCTCCTCAGGTGTTACCTGAGCTGTACAACACACACACACACACACACATTACTGTTTTTTACAAAGTGTACCAACATAAGAATAGTGACACTCCTTTATATTATACCATGATTCACTGTTACCATATAAGGATAAAGGGGTGGAGTCATGTAGGTGGGCAGGGTTTTACTAAAACCCTATATTCTCTACCTGGCTGTTTATTCATAAATCACTGACATTACTCCACCCACATGTCATGACCACACCCATCTGCACCAACACCACCCACCCAGGATATTCTTATTCATAAATCTCTGATTACTCCAACCATGTCATAACCACGCCCACACATCATAACCACACCCACCTACAACAACCAAATCCACTCCTCCAAAAGCCACAGGCCACTCTTCATCTCCAGGTTCTTATGTCATTTTATAAACAGTATTACCTGTTACGCTTCATATCTTTGGGTTAACACATTAGCAGACAGAGAGAGGTGGAAAGACAAACCTTCATGCAGGATGAGTGTGGGGTTGATGATGCTCTCCAGGGTGCGAGGTGTGTGTTCATACTGAGGAGCCGGGAATCCTGGGATCAAGCACGCGAAAATCCACAGCTGCTCTCGGAGTGCGTTACACTGTAGAGCCTGGAGCCAGAGGAGGAAGAGACGCACACCTTCTCGCCGGATCTACACACACACACACACACACACACACACACACACACACACTATTTTATAACAGCTAATGGGACTAAATGTGGAATGAGATGTTCGGAAAGAGGAACATGGGACAATCGTATGATCAAATGTCCATAAACTTTAGGTTATATAGTGATGATGTAATGATGATGTAAAGATGATGTAATGATGATGTATTGAAAATATGAGCAGCACCTTCAGGGAGTTTCCAGTGTGCAGGAGTTTCTTCAGTATGAGACCTGCATAAAAATATGGAAAATATTATAAATAAATGCACACACACACACACACACACACCACACACACACGCACACGCACACACACACGCACACACACAGGGTGTCAGAGTTCTCGGTCAGATCTGGGGTGTCTCTGTCCCAGGTCCTTGGCTTTCTCTGTTTCTCTTGGTGAACTGTGTATCCAACTGACAACTAAACTTAGTGCAGTGGTAAAGGACAGACCACCTTCACACACACACACACACACACACACACACACACACACACACAGTAAGCAGTGGAGAGAGTAAGGTAAGGAGAGACAAAGAAGGAGAAAGTGAAGAATGGATAGACAGAGAGAGGAAAGAAAACAGGAAGAAGAGAGAAAATGGGTAAGACAAGAAAAACTGTGGATAGCCACAGAGAGAGAGGGGGGAGAGGAGAGAGAGAGAGAGAGAGAGCAAGAGAGAGAGAGAAAGAGAGAGAGAGAGAGAGAGATAAACACACACCGATGCTGTGAAACTGCCATCGTCCATGAACGCGCTCCGGCAACAACTGCAAGATTTTCTGTAAAAGAAATAATTCATTTTATTTAATAATACCTGATCATCATCACACACACACACATCTCACTGTCTCTCTCTCACACACACACACACACACACACCTCTCAACAGTGAGGAAGAGAATAACATTTATAAACACAAGTGTTAGTGTGTGTGTGTGTGTGTGTGTGTGTGTGTGTGTGTCACATGACATTCTACCTCAAATATGAAAAGTATGGAGTCGAGCTCTTCCCTTTGTGATTTATGACCTGGTGGAGAAAAACAGCCAATAAGATGCTTTGAATCTCAAGTGACCTTCATCATCATCATCATCATCATCACGATCACCATAACAACAACCATCACTATAACAAAAATGTATAGACAAATTTTCACAATGAAAGTGCACTTAAAATACGAAACAATATATATATATATATATATATATATATTTTTTTTTTAACTTTGCTGCTTTGTGCATGTGCGTTGTTTGCGTGTGTGTGTGTGTGTGTGTGTGTGTGTGTGTGTTTCACCTTTCTGTTTCAGGTTTGCTTCAATACTGATGAAGTTCTCGAAGAAGACATAATAGATTGTGAGAGTAATTCTGGTTCGAAGAAGTGTGTTTCAGTTCAGCCGGCCGGCTCTGCGTTTTCTTTCTATCACACACACACACACACACACACACACACACACACACACACACACACACACACACACACACACACACACACACACACACACACACACACACACACACCTGAAATACAAGTACTTTAATGCATTACACACTAATGGATATGTGCTGGGTAATTTATATAATTACATCTGATTTATAATTGTAAATAATAAACATGCAATTTCATAAAGAAATAAAACTGTTGGACACAAACAAAATAATTACATTGTTTTGCAATATTAACACCATATATATATGTAATAAATAAAATGTATAATAAAATAAATACTCATTATTATTGTTCATCATCATTATTGATTATATATTATTATTATTATTATTATTAT
>JACRUU010000015.1:12674386-12694386 GCA_030449085.1 Kryptopterus vitreolus | reverse complement strand
CTGCGATCTTCTGGTCCACTCCCTTAACCACTCGGCTCCGACCTGCATTTATATTGGGGCTCGAACTCACAACCTTCCGATCAGTAGGCCAGTGCTGTAACCACACTACACCCCTCCTATGCCCCCGCCCTCATACACCCCCTCAAAGACCAGTCATAACTATGGCCAGCGTAGTGAGAAGAAGAATGTTCCACAGCGGTACATCGTTTCTAACAGTGTATTAGCCCCTTATTAACATACCTGACTGTGTGTGTGTGTGTGTGTGTGTGTGTGTGTGTGTTTCAGGCTGTATAAGGAGCGTCTGAGTCAGGTCGATGCCAAACTACAGGAAGTTATCTCAGGAAAAGCATCCGAGTACCTGGAACCTCTCGCAAACCTCCAGGAGAACATGCAGATCAGAACTAAAGTCGCTGGTAATACACACACACACACACACACACACACACACACACACACACACACACATTATACAGAATTCACACAATGGAATGAGGTCACATGACTGGAATAGAGTTTAAGAAAGTGTGTGTGTGTGTGTGTGTGTGTAGGAATCTATAGAGAGCTGTGTTTGGAGTCAGTAAAACATAAATACGACTGCGAGACTCAGGCAGCATTTCAGCACTGGGAGGTGAGCATCACACACAAACACACACACACACACACACACCAATGAATTTGTTTCTTGAATTACTTCACTGTGTGTGTGTGTGTGTGTGTGTGTGTGTGTTAGAGTGAGAAACTGCTGCTGTTTGATACGGTTCAGACTGAACTAGAGGAAAAGATCCGGCGGCTGGAGGAGGACAGACACAGCATAGACATCACCTCAGGTTCCTCATCATTGTTGTTGTTGTTGTTATTATTAAGATGATGATGATGATGTAACTTCCCGTTTTGTTTATTTTTAATAGAGCTTTGGAATGACGAATTGCAGTCGAGGAAAAACAAGAGGAAAGATCCCTTCAGTCCGGACAAGAAGAAAAAACCAGTGGTGGTGTCTGATATCCTTCACTTCTCATCTCCACTCTCGTCTGTTTATAACGCAGTAACACATTTTATTTGTGTGTATAATATACATTATAACGACAAAAAGTATCGGGACACCTGACTTTCCCTGCCAGACTAAAACGCGCGATTGTAATGGGACATAGATTTAGATTGAAGGAACATTAACCTGCTCCAGCATGGACATGTGTTCCATCACCACATCTCACTTAGATCTGACTTTACTATCACCCTCATATCTCCATAAAACCCAGTGAAACAGATCTTATTAAAGCAGACCATAAACGCCAAGTGTATGCTCAGGTGTCCACAAACTTTTGACCAAGATGGATTGTGTTCTTTAACCTGCACACGGCCATATATCGTTTACATGCTGCATGATTTGGACATTCTGGAGGATTGGACCGCCATCAGAAAGGTTCGGGAATAATATCCTACTTTTTATTATTATTATAATTTTAGATATGATTTTTACACAGACGAGCACATTTTGAAAATGTGTGAAATTTGTGTATTTTCAGGCCATGGCCACTTTAGGACCTCACCGAGTCAAAAGTCAACCCGACGGTAAAGCACTGATTATTTTTACTTCATGAAATATCTTTGTTCTCCCAAAACATGTATATAAATATATTAATTAGGCATTTCATATTATTATTATTATTACTATACCTACATGTATACCTAAATGCATTTAAATAATCAAAATAGTAGTTTATTACATATATAGTTACTGCAAGGATTTCCTGTAAATATTTACTCGTATTCTAGAATAAATAAACACATTATGTTGCTATTATTATTATTATTGTGTTAGTTTGTCCGTCTAAAAACGAGAAACAGCACAGCGCTCGCTCGGAGGACGGACGGCTGCTGTACGATGGCGAATGGTACAATCGAGGACAGAACATTTCTATAGACAAGAAGGACGAGTTTCCCACCAGGTGAGACTCCTCATGTACGTCCAGTCATCTCTCTCTCATTTATACACACAAAACATCCCGTCATCTGCTTCTTTATCTGGCCCAAAGGTGGCGCTGTATCAGTCACCGCCACCACGGTAATCACATCACCATTAAATCTGTGGCATCCTGTCTCTCTCTGCTCTCTCTCTGCTCTCTCTCTCTCTCTCCTGCAGTGCGATTATAACTACTATAAATCATGATGAAGTTTGGTTTAAGCGCTCGGACGGGAGCAAGTCAAAGCTTTACATCTCACAGCTGCAGAAAGGAAAATACTCCATCAAACACACCTGAGAGAAGCCGGAGAAATACGCCAAGTGTTCAGCACCACTGTGTGTGTGTGTGTGCGTCCTTGTTTTCATTATTACAGATGTTATATTTCTGATCATATTTTTTGTTAAATGTTTTCTACATGTTTTCTGTAAATACACTCCAGTTCAACAGCTGCCTGACTGATCAGTGTTCCTTTTACCTGTGTGTGTGTGTGTGTGTGTGTGAGAGAGAAAACAAAGTTTACATCTCTCTTATGGCTATGTGCCACAATAAAAGTTTCATATCACAGTAAAGCAACCGTGTGGAAACGTTTCTCACGACCTCGACATCACTGCAGCAGAACCCGAGATCGTCCAGATGTCCGAGCTGTAGAGCAGAACCGCGTCACGGAGAACCGCACTCATGTAGTAAACACAGCAACTCCTTCACCTGTTCAGTGTTGGAACAGAAAACAGCCACAAGATAAAGTGTGTGGAATGAAATGTATAGTGTGTGTGTATATTATTATTACTATATTATTATTATTAGGGCTATCTAAGTTAAAGGCACCAATTTTAGCGTATGTTACAATACGAGTGATTACTGTGTTTACTGCTTGCAATGTTAGACTGGAATACAAAAGAGATGATAAACATGTTCTTTTATCCTTTTATTAACAACAGAAAACAGCAAAGTCCTAAATATCCCCCAGTTACACATTCACAACAGGTATGAGCTCCTCAATACATTACTGTATGGAACCCAAACCACTTTATATGGAAACCCAGAACAGAATTCCGTAACGTATAAATATGGAGCTGCATACATTATTTAACAAGTAAAACAACCACTTAAAAAAATGCATAGAAATTAATAAGATTAATTTCTTAACAAGTTAATAATTTAATTGCTGAGATGTTTATATATAAATTATATATATATATATATATATATATATATATATATATATATATATATATATATATATATATATATATATATATATATATAGATAAACGCACACACCGAACCAACGTTCCACTCCCACACCATTACGACTATGGACTCCAGGATGGGATTATCATTATATGTGTATTTATTATATTTATATTACATACAACACATTTGAGCATGTTACTGTTCATTAATACATGATCATCATCAGTGCGACTCTCTCTCTCACACACACACACACACACACAAAAAAGTCGAGACGAATGGGAAGTGTAACGAGTAAACACACTTTTGGAGTTAAAGTAATCCACTCTTTGTTTACAGATGACAGTTGACTTTGACTTTGTTGACTTTGTTATAATTTAATTGCTGAGATGTTTATATATAAATTATATATTAATAACATCTGTAATAGTAAGTAAAAACATGAAAAGTATTCATTTATGGAAAATTGAGAACAGAAAAATATGCAGTTAATGAGTTAACTCATGGCAATCGTGTGTTTAATCGTGATTGAATATTTTAATCTATTGACTGCTGAATCGCATTCTACAGCCATCAGAGTTTAGTACCTGTTTTATCCTTCTCAGAATTCCACAAAGCGAACGCATGAGATCCTCAATTCCCACAACACTGTCTTCTGTCAACATGCCTTAATCTGACCAAGTAGCAGTACCGCACTGAAACACACAACTTACATTTTAATGAGAATACCAGGAGTCGACACCAGGGGGCACTAAAATCACAGTTGGTACTCTCTCTGAACTATTGCAGAGACTTTAAAAATGTAAATATAGTTTTCGCCCTATCATATTTATATGTCATAATAAAGTTTAAATGTCCATTTGTTATTAACAGTGATAGATCGGCAAAAATATACACCGAGTTTTTCTAACTCCCGGGTCTGTTATCATTACGAGCGCGCCCTCTAGAGGCAAATCACTGACACCACATGTTAGGAACACAGAAAGAGCGCTATTGTTTACTGCTTCTTGTTTCTATAAGTATATTTATCAATTAATATATGCATATTTACTTCCGTTTATGAATGTTATATATATTTTTTATCTAGTACTTATTTAAAAAATGGTTTATTAATGTTCATTTGTTTGTATGGTGCAGAACAAAACAAACGAATCGAGCATTAGGTAGTGTAATAAATATCTACATTGATAGTGATAGTGACTACCTAAAACACTCGTGCACGCGCACGCACACCCACACCGAACCAACGCTCCACTCCCACACCATTACGACTATGGACTCCAGGATGGGATTATCATTATATGTGTATTTATTATATTTATATTACATACAACACATTTGAGCATGTTACTGTTCATTAATACATGATCATCATCAGTGCGACTCTCTCTCTCTCTCACACACACACACACACACACACACACTCTTGATGCATTAAAATAAGAATGTGAGTGAGCTCACAGAGAAGGATTCCAATATTTTTGCATATATGGCATAGTTTAGTGTTACAATGAAGCATAGACACACACACACACATGCTGAAGGGTAGAAGATGCAGTATTAGTACTAATAAGACGTTATTAAGAACGTCTTAGTATACGTTGTATACTTTGACATTTATGTTTAACTTTGATAGTCAGTAAAATTGCTTTTTTTCCCCCAAATATAAGTGTTTTAGAGAGGGTGGGTGTGGCTATTTATATGTCAGGTGATTGTATAGACCAATAAGCATGCAGAGACACAAATCCTGACATCCATCTTTTGAAGTACAAACAATGAATAAATAAAAATCTAGAAAGCTCTAGCTATTCATAATAGCACAGATATTTTTTACAGTTATATGTAATTATAAATAATTGTTTGTATAGATTATAAATTAGTATGTAAAAATGTTATTAAATTGGCATTGCATAATAAAAATGTTTAATGCACTGTGTCTCTACAGGACTGTAGTACAGGTTTCTTGTGTGTGTGTGTGTGTGTGTGTGTACAGTGGATTTATGGTGTATACTTGTGTTTCAGAGCAGATAAACATATTATTATAATAAGTGGAGTTAGTAAGAAAGAGAGTGCAGGTTTGTTACATTAAGGATACACTCATGAACACCGTGTGTGTGTGTGTGTGTGTGTGTGTGTGTTGACCGTTTAATTAATTAACTGAATGTGTATCATCAAAATGACACCATCATATAATACCGCAGCATATAATACCACAGTTCACTTCCCTCCCTGAAGTTTACCGTCCAGCAGGAACTCAGCGCTGGAGTTTAAATGTTCATAATTTACCCGCTTTTTTGTCCTTCATGCAAATTTCTTCTTTGTCGCAGTGAATCGCTCCATGTACTGTGGGGATAACAGACACACACACACACACCACTTATAAACAATCACATTTCACACTAATATAACAATCACATTTCTAATCTCTGCTCCCATCATATTCACTCTACACCATGTGTATTTAAGCATTTACATATATCATTTCTCAAACATTCTTATATAGAAAGCAATAAATTGGTCCCGATTTAGTTTTTTGTTTCCTAAATAAACACAGGATCAGTTCTGTTTTATCTTTAAACCTTCAACGTTTACACTCACAAGAGTGACACACCTGTGTCGGCGTGGCCTGTGTGATTGACTAAAACCTTATCATCCAAGAAAGTTAATGATCAGATAATCTGCATTAATTACTCGTTCAGGTTCCAATTATAAATGATTTAAACATTTTATTTGATGTAAAATTAGTATTATAAATTCACTCTTTTTTTCATGGGTAATAAATACACATACTTTTTATACTTTTTATACTGTGCAAATATTTTATAAATGTAATAATTATTCAATCAACTGCTTTAATTATTCTTATTTTTAGCAGTAATATTACATAAAACGATTTCATTAGGAGTTGTGTTGCATCGTGTCTATTTGTGTGTGTATGTTAGTTACCTGGTCGTAACCGTCGAGATCACGCAGTTGCTTCACCTCGAACAGGTTTCCCTCGATGGAGAGCAGAGCCACGTTGGAGTGTGTGAGAATGGTGGAGGGAATGGAGGAAAGTTCCAGACAGTTTTCCTCCAGCCTGAGCACCTTCAGTCTGGGACAGCGAGAAACTTCCGGAGACAGAGTGGAGATCTAAACACATTACTGATTATTTAGTTTATTTATTCATTATACACATTCCCCTCAAATCAGATCCCTAAGGTGCACGTGTGTGTGTGTGTGTGTGTGTGAACATGGACCTGGTTCTGGTTGAGGTTGATTTCGATGGCCTGCAGCTCGGACACCTCGGGAGGAACGGCCCGGATGCGGTTCTTGGACAGGTCGATGAGGTCGAGGTGACGCAGGGTGCCGAGGACGCGGGGAAATTCTGTGAACTGATTGGCCGAGAGACTGAGGGTGCGTAGAGATCTGAGCTGAGAGAACGAGGCGGGGAGCTGAGCGAGCTGATTAGCGTTTAACATCAACGTCTCCAACTTCTTCAGCTTCCCCATCTCTGCAGGGAGGCCAGCTGTACACACACACACACACACAGTTATTAATGATGCAGTAAATAGTATTATATACATAAAATATAATAATATTCATTCATTCCTCAAGCAAGTAAAAAAAAAGCTGTCAAGTAATTAGTTACTCAGTAATTAGTATTAATTAATAGTAAATTAATTTGTCAATTACTATGTGTTATAACACTTAATACTACGGCGGTTGTCATGTTATTAGCATGTTATTATCGTGTAATAATGAAGAGGTTCTTACATAGACGGTTGTTGCCGAGGGTCAGACTCTTCAGCTGCTGGAAGTTTCCTATAAACGCAGGAAGCGTCTCGATTTTGTTGTTGGACAAGTCGACCGTGCGCAGATTCCCAGTGAGCCGCTGTAACTCCTCCGGAAACTGCACAACACCACACACACAGGAAACACAGTGTACAACACACAACTACACACACAAATATACACAAACCTCTGTAACAGGAGACAATATGTATTTCTGAGATATTATTTTATCTCACACACACACACATATCTTTCTACCTTTCGCATTTCATACTTGATTTTATTTATTTTTCTACCTTTTTACTATCAGAATCAAAAATTTCCTAAATAAAATACATCAAAATGCATGTAAATACATAAAATAGTTATTGAAATATTATTAACAAACTTGATTTGCATAAATATATGTGAAAATAAACAAAGGGGAAAATCAGAGAGACCCGAAAATCTACTGAGTCTATAAGTGTGTGTTATTCATGGATTTGTTTACGTGCGCGTGCATTTGTTTACCTCCTGCAGGTTTTTCCCTGTTAGCTGAAACACTCCGGTCTTCTGTGAAGTCTCGAGATGCGCTTTGAGAGCACTGTTCCCCATTTACACACACTCAGCTGTACAACACACACACACACACACACACACACACCGTCACTCCCTCTACAGAGAAACATTTGCACGGGATGTGTCTCAAATGCATGTTTAAGCGTGCCTGAGCTCGGGCGCTACAACGGTTGTACAGTATTGTCGCCTGTGCCCTCTGTAGTGCACTACGTGCTCCTCAGAGCGCGGTTTGAGACACAGCCCACACCGGGCACTAATCTGAACTGCTAAAGAGTCGCTATAAATCATTAAACTCGCTGATTTACACCACAAATTACATCTAAATAACACTCAACCTAAAAATCATATTTATTTATTATACATAATAATAACAACAACAAGAAGAGTACTTACCAATAGCCAGCTAGTCAGCCAGCTAAACCAAGCTAATCCAAAGTAACCTGGGCTCGGATAATAAACCGAGAATACACTTTACATAAACGCAAATATGTAACTTTATTTCACAGAAGTGCGGTTAAAATAAAAGATATATAAGATATAAATGTTGCAATGAACAGAACCATAGACTGGGGCAGGAGCTAACAGGCTAACTTCTCGTCATACTGATTTGAACTGTGGGGAATATTGTTTCTTTAAACAACCTGTATTGCGACAAGTCCCGCCTCCTTTGTTGGGATTGGCTATTCGTTACAAAGCTCGTCCTGGCATTGGTTTGTTTATGAGCAAGTGCTTAGAATTTGAGTATGGAAAAAAATTTAAACATGATCCAGTAGGAGGCGCTGCAGTGGCGTTTTTTGTTTTTGTTTTTGTTTTGTTTTTGTTTGTTTTTTTTTAAACAATTTTGGAGTTTATAAAAGGTTTTACGCGACGTGAGAGAAAACGAGAAAAATTGAATATTTTTTTTCATTTAAGATTTTTAAATAAAATGTATAATACAAAGACTGTGCGATCCTTTATTTAAAGCACACAAAACAAACTAAAACATGTCAATAAAAACAACAAAAACAAAGTAAACATATTCATCCTGCACAAAGAACTTTATTTTCACAATTAGTTACAAATCATCTTACATCAATCTTAGCAAAACGTATTGGGACACCTGACTTTTACGGCCAAAGTGTGCTGATGTTTTTGGTTTCAGGACCATGAAATCTTGCCTTCACCTGAACTAAGAGACCCAAACCTGTTACGGCTTGACAATGCACATGTGCACAAAGACAGCTCCATGAAGATCTTCTTGCCATGGTTTGGAGTGGAATATCTGCTCCTTCTAGTAAACAGGATGAATGTGAATGCTAAAGGCATCTCAGGAAGCTCCTCACATTCTCACCTACATCACTTTACTAACACTCTTCTAACAGAACGAACATCTAGTGGAATATCTTCTGAGTCGAGTGGAGTTTATTAAACAACACATGGAGGTTAAATGTGGAATGAGGTTTACGAAAAGAAATCTTATGATTGGGTGTCCACAAACTTTTGACCCTATAGTGAAATAAATCATACATGTTACATGGAAATAATAATCCGTTAATTAATGAATTTTCTGCATAATAATCAGCTCAACAATCAATAAATGATCTCAATTGGGACGTCGTCACGGCGACGATTTGGCCCACACGCACGTGCAGCCCACCGTGACCCTCTGGAAGCCGACGCTGAAGCACTTCTTATTCTTGGGGTCCTGTGTGAGCACCAGCGTGTTGCTGTAAATGGGGACGGAGTTCAGCTCGGTGTGATGGTGAACGTTGGGGTAGGCGCAGTGATGAGACTCACACTCGGCCTCGAACATCACTCCGGGGATCCTGTGTGTGCTGGGGCGAGGGCTGAAGGGTCACAAACAGCACGACATCACTACACAGATATGTTACGCTTCATTCACGTTCACTTTCTGAGCTGTGATTGGTCAGGTGTGGATTTATTCTCATCATGTACATCATCAGACATTTACGGAAGGAGTCTCCAGTGTCAGTGTAACAGTCAGAACCTCCAAACTGTTATTATTATTATTATGATTATTATCAGTGAAGTGACTCACATCCAGTTCCAGGCAGACAGCGAGCGGTTGTTGATGTTGCCGTTTCCTCTGGTCGTCTCCGACTCGTCTCCGGCGTGGAGGTGTTTGGAGATGATCAGTCTCGTGTTGCAGATCGTCGTTTGGTCCAGCGAGGCGTTCGCAAAGCTCGGCATCACGACGCAAATCCAACACAACACAACCTGCAGGAATAAACACTGGGATCGAGATGTTTCCACGTTTAATCTTTATAAAAGTTTATTAACGAATCATTATAATCTCCATTGCGTCATGATACATAAAAGACTTTGTAACGTGCGTTATATATAACTATAATATACACATAACAATACCGCAGTCTCACGACGTAACATTACTGATCTCTAGATTAGTTCTCTGTTCTAGATCATCCTGTGCTGGTGTATTTTTATCATTTCTTCCCTTCCTCAGCGGAAAGTCGCGTATAGATCAGGAGCAGTACCTGGATCTGCCGCTGTACGGCCTTTTTCTTTCTGAAATATTCTCCTTAAACCTCTTCCTGAACCCTGAAGATAACGTATCTAATCTAAACCGTAACGTTATCGCCATTAGTTATAAAAAGTCCTCGCTTTTCGCTCTTACCATCCGCTTTAGGCTCATTGTCGCTGCGTGTCGGAGGTTCTCAGTAAAACCCGCACGGTGCCTGGTGCTATTTATAGTGTGGGATAATGAGCACATACAGTTTATCTGATACATGCCTCATCTCTGACCTGGATTGCTTTATCAGATCATTTAATAGGTGACGATGAGTTTAGATGAAATCTCCTCATGCTAATCGGGCTTTGCGTTTTTTTTTTACACTTCTCTCACGCAACGGGAAGGAGGGAGCGAGTGTGGCGGGGTCCTGAAGCTCGGACGTCTCAAATTGGTGATGCATGGAAACCGGCCCCATGTGCTTTAACGTACAACGATTATTTGTGGATGTGAGGAGGATCCTCTATAGCAGGAGATCTTCCACTTCCAACCCATGGAAAGCAGATCTTCATGAGGCTGGCTTTGCGTGGTTTATTGTCATGCTGGAGCAGGTTTCATCCTCCAAATGCAAATGTTTCTCTAAACCACGTATGTGTAAATACAGGCGTCCCAATACTTTTGTCTCCCTCATGTGGACTAAAAAGCAACTGAACACAAGAAACTCAGTGGTTTAGAAAATAAGTTGACACTTAAACTGAAGCAACAGCTTCTGACCAATCACAAGCCAGAATTCAGGAGCTCTTTAGAGGTTTATGAGCATGTCGTGTTTTTGCCACTCAGACCCTCAGTGATGTTCCAATCCACCTCTTAATCCTTAATCCTTATGGTGCCACGCAGAGAGAAATGCAGTAAAACACACAGTATACAGTGAAACTAATCTGACTGGATCAGAAATACGACGTAGGGCTGCACAAGAAATACAAAAAAGTTATGAAATGAAAAGAATAAAATATTGGTAATAATTAAATACATATAATACACGGATAATAAATATGCATTAGAATGTAAGCCAGTGATTTTGATCGAGTTTAGATCCGCAGAGACCGACGGAAACCGCTGTACATTCACAAGGATAATATTTTTTAAATATATATATAAAATAAATAACTGCTTCATTTCTGCAAATAAAGGATCAGTGTTTGTACCAAATACAAAAATGCAAAAAGCAGCACAAAGGAAAAACCAGTGCAGAAAGAAAACCCCTGGAGGTGTTTGTGGTGGAAACGTTAGCTTTATAAGCACATATGAATGGATGTGAGTTCATTTCTGTACATTCTATGTGAGAGTCTCTCTGTCGCCAGATTTGTGCTGCTGATAAAATCGCGATTATGCAGTAAAACGTGACTTTACTGCCCTATTTTTAATGCCCGCACGGAGGCGACGCTTTACTCGCTGTGCACTTTCTGCAAAATCCACTGCAACCGTTACGATTTTTTTCCCATAGCCATTTAGGGCTAATTTCAAGATCTGTGATGTTTGGATCTAAATACATTAATAAAAACTCATTTTAATGGTCAATACATAAGAAAAATTATGCTTTCAAATAAAGAAAAGCCAAGATTTTCATTATTTTCATTCTTCTGTCTTTAATTATCATTCTGGCTTTATTTGGCTACTTTTTGTTTGCAGAAGGTTTGTTTGTTCATGATAATTGTAATTGTTTAAATTAAATAAGTTATAAACTGGTTATAATAAATCAGAGATCTGCGTGTATTTGAAGGCAAAAACCTTCAAAGGAGCACTTTTACTTTTAATGCATGAATATTTTCCTGTGTTTATCTCAAATACACGAGGTAATGTCTGTGTTTTTTTTTTCGAATTTGATGTTACATGACAAACTCTCAGAATTTCACTGTAACAAACTATTTTCATATCGAGAATATATACGTGTTTAAACAGAAAGCATTTGAGGATTTGATTTGTCACTGATTCTTGAACAGTAGCAGGTTATAAAAACCTCATCGAAACCCAGAGCGCCTCAACTCTACACTACAGCGCGTGTCCTCACACACACACACACACACACACACACACACACACACACACACACACACACGTCGCACAATGCAGAGATCCAAGATCCTCAGCAGCTCTCACACAGTGGTGTGTGTGTGTGTGTGTCTATGCGTGTGTTTGTGTTTGTGTGTGTGTGTGTGTGTTTGATGTGGTGAATTGTTGGCATCTACATTTATTTCTCACTTTGACTCAAGTCAAATGATGGGAACACATTCACACATTCAGCACTTCTATGGCCTCATTTTGACATTCGTGTGTGTGTGTGTGTGTGTGTGTGTGTGTGTGTGTGTGACCAAGAGAGAGAGAGAAATGTAAATATTAATCCCTGAAATACACTAAACATTTAATTCAGTGTTTAAAATATCAGGTCAAATATAAACACAGTACATCACTTTACCTGTGTGACCTATGAAAGAAAAAATAATATATGATGTGTGTTAGTGTACTGTGTGTGTGTGTATGTGTGTGTGTGTGTGTGTTTATGTGTGTGTGTTATAGTTAGTAATGTTATATTGTGCTTTATTTGGAATTAAAGATGTCCTGTAAAAGGAGAAAACGCTTCTATGTATGCAAAACATTTTGTTGACACTTTTATACAATTCTGATTAAAGAATAATATTATTATAAATATGTTATATTTAAAGTCCCTTAAAACATTCCTGTTGGTCTTTATCAACAGTCATTCCCTCCGCAGCTATGAGACATGACATGCTCAGGGCTTTATGGCGGGTCATGTTGGGTTCTGTGTTTCCGAATCTCGGAACGTCACAAGACCACAGCCAAGGGTCTTCATCAGGGAAACTCCCCCCGCCACCCCAATCCCCCCCCCGGTGATGAATGGAAGGGTTCTGTAAGTAGGTGAATGATGACGCAAAACCTCTCACCTACTTACAGCAATAGGATTCTCTGCATGTATGTGTGTGTGTGTGTGTGTGTGTGTGTGTGTGGTGTGTGTGTGTGTGTGGTCATCCTGGCTGTGAAACCACTGAGGGGTTAAACAGAGGAGATCCTGATCAGGGATCTATATTTAAGGCATTAAAGATTATATAAACAGAAGTATTAAGTAGTGGTGGTGGATCAACGCTTCAGCAGTTCAGATTGGAGGATCGCAGGTTCAAATCCCACCACCATCAAGCTGCCACTAGTGAGCCCCTGAGCAAGGTCCTTAATCCTCAACTGCTCAGACTGTGTGTCACAAGAACAAGATAAAATAATTTCTACTTAATTACAAAAAAAACGTGAAATAAACCTTTTTTTAATAATTCTCCAAAATCTATTTTAAGATCTTGAATCTGCCCGGAGCAGGTGTTCCTGTCCTCTAGATCCTGTAGTGTATAGTGCACTATAGTGCACACGCTGCACTGATCACCTTCTAATCACTGATCAGATTATTATTTAATTATTAGCTTGATTCTCTTATCACACCTTGTGATGGAGTCCTGGGGTTTCTCCACAACGTGACACGCTCATCCCTCCATCAAAAAATGCTGATGCTGAAATCAGGCATCCTGTAAAGAACAAACACAGGAGTTGACTTTGGTGTGGTTTAGTTTACCGTTGTGGGTCACAAAAAAAAAACACCAATCTGCTTTACGATGACAAAAGAGTATTAAGATGAAACACCCCTGAGGAGCGTGAGAGCCTTAAAACACCCTCACGTAACCTTTACGCAAACTTTACACAACCTTTATACAACCATTACACAACCTTCACACAAACTTTACAGAACCTTGGGTATGCAACCTTACACAACCCATGCACAAGCTTTCCACAACCTCACACACAACAATTACACAACCCCTACACATCCTTTACACAACCTTTACAGAATTGTTACAGAACAATTACACAAACCTTATAGAATGATTAAACATCCCTTACACACACCCCGACAGAACCATAACACACATACACACACACATACAACACTCAATATAGGCAATCAAAGTGGCTGTACATATGTGCAAACATCTGTGTGTGTGTGTATTTGGGTCACACAGTAAAAAGCCCCTAGTTCCTGGATGCAGTGTGACTCTCTCATATACACACAAACACACACACAAACACACACACACACACACACACACACACACACACAAACAGTCTACTGAAATCTAATGCAGAAATCGGTTGTGTGGCTTCAGCATTAATCTGATATTTAAAAACGCATCTTGTTATGATTTAAGCGAATAGATCGTATCAGGTTTTAGTTTTACAGTAAATACACACACAAACACACACACACACACACACACACACACACAAACACACTCACACACAGATCCCACAAGCTGTTCATTGTCTGTATTTTCTAATGATCTTGGAGGAGGAATGTGCATTCTTTATTTTTCTTTCCTACAAAAGAAAAAAAATTATTCCAAATACAAACTTTACATTCACACAAATGTGAGCTGAAGAAACGCTGCTTCACTCTGTACTGTCTGTCAAAACGGAAATGACACGGAGCAACATTAACGTCATTAACAGAAAGCGAGACCATTACACACACACACACACATACACACACACACACACACTGAAGTGAATATCTGATCAAATTCTATTATCCACTAATGCAAAATTAATAAACACACTAGTTAATCATATTCTATGAAGTCCATCCTGAAATGCAGAAGTTCTATTCACAACACTTTGAAAAGTCATGGTACACAAATCCAGCAAAATTAACCTTCAAATATATTGACGTATCCAAAGTGTTACGATCTTTTACATCTATAATGTTTCTGTTTTCATTTCTATCACAAGATTAATCAACGTGGAAAAAAAGAGTGGAAATACACTAATATACTAATAGAATGATATTAATGACTGGGACTCATATTTATTACAATTATTCTTTTCAATTGGATAAAAAAAGAAAAGACTCCCTGAGATGAGGAAGAAACCTTGAGAGAAACAGGAAACTTCATCACGACAGCAGCTGTTTACTGATGGAGACTCGAGTGTAAAACTATTCATGATGTATGTAAAAAGAAAGATATAAATGTTATATATAACATCTCCTTACTTTGAGAGAAATGTATAGCATTAGTGTTATTTAGAATATAATAGTCTTTATTTGTCACTTTACAGAACAGTGAAATGATCTCTTTTCATATCCCAGCTCGTTTTTGGAAGCAGGATCAGCCATGATACGACGCCCCCTGGAGCACAGAGGGTTAAAGCCTTGCTCAAGGACCCAAGAGTGGCAGCTTGGTGATACCGGGGCTCGAACCCCCGACCTTCTGACCAGACCTAAACCGCTGCGCTCAGAATCAGAACGAGGTCGTTATTATGAATCTTCTCGTCCCGGATTATAGTGCGCTAATAAAAATCATGTGATGCCTTACAAAGTTAAATAAGTAAATCATAAATAAATATCTATAAGCACTGAGCTGATGATCTGATTGGAGGGGAAAATCGCGTGCTCCTTAATGAATCTGAAAGTGTTTTTGAATGCATTTTTTCCACGAGAATTAAGAAAAAAAGAATAATCTGGAACGCCCGGTGCTGACCTGAAGCGTTGATGAAGGTGTAAATCTGCAGCCTCATCATTATGACGACTGCATCGTACATCAAAGTAGACAGCGTTTGTCAGAGGAAACACACCCACACCACACACGTATAAATCTCAGAGCTGACAAATACAGACTCAGACAGAAGCACGAAGGGTGAAGAGCACAACGAGAGCACCATTAACCCCCCGAGAACAACGCCATCAGCATCCCTCACTACAGCGACAACAGCCAGAACAAAATGACACGCAATTTCCCAACGGTGAGTTTCTGTGAGGGTTAAATTCGGTGAGGGGTTTAAATTCACGGTGGTCTTCAGATTTCTTCACTACATTTAGGACACAAAACCCTGAAATGTTTACAGGAAATTGACGGAAGTGATGGAATTTCTACTGTATTTGGTGATTAAATGCCAGAAACATTCTCTACATCTCTGTGTGTAGAAATGATCAAATCTGCACTCTTTTTTTGTACATTTTTGTTTCTCTATTGTGGTAATGTGGTTTCCTGTAAAAACCGCTTTCACAAAATTACCCAGGTAAGATCTGCTCCGTTTAAACAGATATCTTCTCGAATCCCAGTGTCCCTCACAAAGCCCTCTGTGTAAACATTGTGCAGGTGAAATACACACCTCATTTTACTTATTCTTGTCTCCACAGCTGCCATGGATGATGATGATGATGATGATGATGGTGGTCACTCAGGCTGCTCCTTCAAAGTCTCACGGAAAAGTCAGCACTCATCACAAGCCTGCGAGTTCTTCAGAAGACGATTCTCCGAAATATTTCATCATCACGAACCTGGAATCCGAAATCAGATCCACGTCACACTCCATCCGTCCCATCCATAACGACTCCATCTCACCCTGGGAATACATGTAAATACACACACACATATGTTATTAACAAAAATTATTATTAGATGTTATTACATATATATATATATATATTATTTACACATGTAGGCTTTATACTGAGCAAATTAATCATTTGATTGGTTAATTGATGAATTCATTGATTGGTTGTTTTTATTTTGTAGTACCACGACCGACATGAATCGGATTCCGTCTCAGCTCTCCGAGGCCCGCTGCCTCCTGTCTGGCTGTTTAAACTGGAATGGGGTCGAGACCCTGGAGATGGAGTCCAGGCGGATTTTCCGGCAGATTCCGGTCCTGCAGAGAGTCCGGGGAGACGACACAAACTACTTCTTCCGACTGGAATATAAAATCATCTCTGTGGGCTGTACCTGCGTCCGGCCGTACGTCCAGCAAATCTGACCCACGTGACCCTTTCAGTGGATTTTCACTGGGGATTCATTATTATTTATTGCTGGTGTTTGTGACCTTTTATAAGATTCCATTTTATTTATTAGTTTAATGAGAAATTTTTATTTATTAGTTTAATGAAAAATTTGTGCAGGTTTGCATTATTTGTTATTTATTCACTGATGGAAAGGAAAGTGAAATAAATTAATTTATTACTTATTATCAAAACTGGTGATTGTATTATTATTATTATTATTATTATTATTATTACTATTATTCCCACTGGTCTTTAGTAATGTGGGGGAGGTTTTCAGTTATGTGGGGGAGGTCTTTAGTAATGTGGGGGGAGGTCTTTAGTAATGTGGGGGGAGGTCTTTAGTAATGTGGGGGGGGTCTTTAGTAATGTGGGGGGGGTCTTTAGTAATGTGGGGGGGGTCTTTAGTAATGTGGGGGGGGTCTTTAGTAATGTGGGGGAGGTCTTTAGTAATGTGGGGGGAGGTCTTTAGTAATGTGGGGGGAGGTCTTTAGTAATGACGGGGGAGGTCTTTAGTAATGTGGGGGGAGGTCTTTAGTAATGACGGGGGAGGTCTTTAGTAATGTGGGGGGAGGTCTTTAGTAATGTGGGGGGAGGTCTTTAGTAATGTGACAGGGGAGGTCTTTAGTGACAGGAAGGTCTTTGTAATGTGGGGGAGGTCTTTAGTAATGACAGGGGAGGTCTTTAGTAATGACAGGAGAGGTCTTTAGTAATGTGGGGGAGGTCTTTAGTAATGACAGGGGAGGTCTTTAGTAATGACAGGGGACTTTAGTAATGTGGGGGGAGGTCTTTAGTAATGTGGGGGAGGTCTTTAGTAATGTGGGGGGGGTCTTTAGTAATGTGGGGGAGGTCTTTAGTAATGACGGGGGAGGTCTTTAGTAATGTGGGGGAGGTCTTTAGTAATGACGGGGGAGGTCTTTAGTAATGTGGGGGAGGTCTTTAGTAATGACAGGGGAGGTCTTTAGTAATGTGGGGGGAGGTCTTTAGTAATGTGGGGGAGGTCTTTAGTAATGACAGGGGAGGTCTTTAGTAATGACAGGAGAGGTCTTTAGTAATGTGGGGGAGGTCTTTAGTAATGACTTTGTAATGACAGGGGAGGTCTTTAGTAATGTGGGGGGAGGTCTTTAGTAATGACGGGGGAGGTCTTTAGTAATGTGGGGGGAGGTCTTTAGTAATGACGGGGGGAGGTCTTTAGTAATGTGGGGGAGGTCTTTAGTAATGACAGGGGAGGTCTTTAGTAATGTGGGGGAGGTCTTTAGTAATGTGGGGGAGGTCTTTAGTAATGACAGGGGAGGTCTTTAGTAATGTGGGGGAGGTCTTTAGTAATGTGGGGGAGGTCTTTAGTAATGACAGGGGAGGTCTTTAGTAATGTGGGGGAGGTCTTTAGTAATGACGGGGGAGGTCTTTAGTAATGTTGGAGGCGGCCTGTGGATCAGTTCACATTCATCCCAAAGGTGTGTAATAGTTTGGGAGCTGTGCCTGAGACATCTCTCACTCTAACCCATCACATGTTTGTGACAGTTAAGAAGCATGTGTGTGTGTGTGTGTGTGTGTGTGTGTGTGTGTGAGAAGATCAAGCAGTTCCAATGCGTATCGTTCTCTCTGCGCTCAGAGATTCTGTTTAAATATCGTACATCATGTTATTACAAGATTTTCTCTGACTTTCCACAGTAACGTTTGAACTGTAACTCTGACCATAAAGTTCATATAAAGACAGAAGTGACGTGAATCATCACCCACACAAATCATTCCTGATAATCCAAGAGATTTTCACCAGTATGGTGTTTTTGTCTGGACGTTGTTGAAGAAGAAAAGGAGTCAATGGAAGGAAAAGTAAAGTCATAGCACACTGCAGATCTTTAATGTCCTTCGCATCTAAAATATATATATATATATATATGTGTGTATATATATATATGTACATATATATATATCACAATTTCTGTACAGCAAAACTGAACAGCCAAATCAGAAACCAGCTGATCATGGAGGCGTTGGAACATCTTCACTGCAAGAGGATTCATCGAGGTCTGGCTTTAACAAAACAGGCACAAGAATGTCCAAAAACACACCTCACACCCCTTACACACACACACACACACACACAGAGTTTTGGCACAGTTGGCTCCTCGTATTAAATACGTGCTGCTCCTGTCTCCAATTCTGATGGAAAACCAGTCTCTGTTTCTTGTCTCGCAAAAAAAAAAACGGCTGCACAAAAGCCATCGTAAAGTGATTGCGTCATCACAACATTTTGTGTTTGTTTGTTTTCCCCAAAAAGCTAATAAAGCGCACGGCTTTATCATATTCAGTCCTTTGGTGATCAGGATCCCAAAATGTTCAGAAGACCTCAAGGCACCTGGAACATAAAGGCCAGAGACACCGAGGTTAGGAGGAGGACTACGCAAGACACACACACACACACACACACACACACACAAAGAACACACATACACAAACAGAGTTTTACACACTTTATCAGCTCATGCAAGCATTTAAACAAACAGGAAAATTAGCACCATGTTTCACGGGACTCGCTTCCTCTAATAACTAGCATTATTTTATTTATTTTTTATTTTGCTACCAAAAAAAACTACAATTTTACGTTCTAGCATCATCACAAAGACACAGTAGGTTTTAAAAGCATGCAAAATGCTAATGAGCGTTCATCTTTCTCTTACACTACAATATTTTGTAGTGTTTTGTCTTTCCATAGCCATAATGAATTCTACATCACAACATCACAGTATCACAACACAACCAGGAGGTCAGTGAACCCCCCCCCCCTCACGCCCACTCTCCCCTCCCCCCGCAATGTGGCAATAAAATTCAAGTGTGTGCATCTACTGCCAGTCCACTTCGATCTGCGCTTTCGTTTTCCTCACCTCCTCTGCGTGTTTCTCCTGCAACACAAAAACACAACAAAAAAACCCATTAAATATCATGTTACACAAACACACACACACACACTGCACCATGTACACTATCATTATAACATCTACATCCATGATGTCAAGATTTGGAAAGCTAGCAGAGGATTGGGCAGAGACAGAGACACTGATGACATCACAGGTCGGTGATTGAAGCCCACTATAAGGCCAGATGTTGGAGGAAACATCGCGCTACCGTTTGCTGTTGTAAGAATCTTAACTACATT
>JACRUU010000015.1:12666886-12669386 GCA_030449085.1 Kryptopterus vitreolus | reverse complement strand
AGCCTGCTTATCTTTACATCCTTACAAGAGGATTCTCTCTCTCTGTTAGAACACATTGTTCTGCTGCTGTGATTTCGGAGTGTGTGATGTTCTCTGTGATGCATTCCCTGTAGTGGACGTGTTTACCAGAGAAGGAGGAGGAGGAGGGGTGAGGCAGATGAACACACACAACACACACACACACACACACACACAGGTCTCATCTGCTTTCTGCACACAGTCAGTGCATGATGTCATCCAGATGATGTCTGAGAGAGAAAGAGAGAGGGAGAAAGAGAGAGGGAGAGAGGTTAAAGAAGGTTAAAAGAATGACGGATAAAGAGAACAGTAAATGCTCCTGCAGAGAGAGAGAGAGAGAGAGAGAGAGAGAGAGAGATGTGTGACATCAGGATGAGAGAGAGAACAAAAACAAGCTGCCTGAGAGGAAAGCCTCATCACCAGAGACAGAGTAGTGATGTCATCGTCAGCCAATCAGCTGCGTCCACACTGTGTGTGTGTGTGTGTGTGTGTGTGTGTGTGTGTGTGTGTGTGTGTGTGTGTGTGTGTGTTCTCTCTCTACAGACTGATGCAGTGTCTCCTGCATACCTGAAACACATCGCCTTCACCTTTCAGTGAAAAAAAGCGCAGAGAGATTCTGCAGCGTCCTAAAAGAACATCAGGGGTTTTAGGAGAACATCTCCATCACTCCGTCATCTCCCACAAACCAGATCAGATCATCCAAATGGGTTTTATAACAGGGGTTTGTTTTTTTTCCCAAACTGCTGCATAATGACTGCATCATTCTGTGATGTCATTCGGAGACACGAGAACTCAGGTTTCTCCTTTTCCTCAGAGCTTCACGTCACCATCATTACTGGTTCCAGCACCACGTCACTGAACGAGAAGCACGAGTCACGATTTATTATGATGTTCTACAGAATTATTGTTCATATCTTACATTTATATTGCGCTCGGACGGGGCACGGGGGTTTAGTGCTTAGCACGTTCACCTCACACCTCCAGGGTCCGGGTTCGATTCCCGTCTCGGACATGTGTGTGTGGAGTTTGTGCATGTTCTCCCCGTGTCTCAGGGGGTTTTTCTCCAGGTTCTCCGGTTTCCCCCCGGTCCAAAAACATGCATATGACATCAAAGGTAGGTGGATTGGCACCTTGGAAAATTTTCCCTAGTGTGTGAATGTGTGTGTGTGAGTGTGTGTGTGTGATGGGTTGGCATTCCATCCAGGGTGTATCCTGCCTTAATACCCATAGACGCCGGAGATAGACACAGACTCCCCGTGACCCGAGGGAAGATCGGATAAAGCGCTAGAAGATGAATGAAGGAATGAATGAATGAATATTGCGCTCGGACGATGAGATGGCAGCCATAGTGCACCACAACGTTTATCATTTACATTACATTACATTTGTCAGATGCCCGTATCCAGAGCGACTTACAACTGAGCAATTGAGGGTTGAGGGCCTTACTTAAGGGCCCCACTAGTGGCAACTAGGTGGTGGTGTCCAGAATCCAACACCTTAACCACGGGGCTACACACCAGGCTCATCACACACCAGCTTACTGGTGGAGAGAAGACAGAAGGATCATCAGTAGATCTGGTGGATGGTTAGGAGAGCAGATTTGGCCAGGATGCTGAGGACACGCTTCTACTCTTTTCCAAAGACATTCTGGGATTTGTAATGACCGTAGAAAGTCTCATCCAAAAGAGGGTGCTTTTAGTTTTTGACAGTATAACGTCCCTGTCACTATACTGGGGTGTACACACAGACCACAGGGTAAGCGCCCCCCGCTGGCCATAACTAACACCTCTACTAGCAGTTGTTACAGGAAGTCTCCCATCCAGCTGCTAACCAATATCAACCCAGCTTATCTTCAGTGGGAAAGCACGCTCATCCTCATTTCCCACATTGACCACACTGTGCACAGAGGATTCGTCTGTCTACAGTGAGATCTACTGCCGGCTTTTACAGAGGCTGAAGTCACCCCGTGTCTCACTCGGCCTCGAAACCTTCTGAGAACCATCTCACAGACCTGATACAACAAGCGGCTTCCAGGAGCCACAGAGAGCAGGTCCATGATCATCACCTTCTCTAATGTCTTTTTTGTTGTTTGTTTTCCCCTCAATAGCAGATCTTGTATTCCCTCCCACAGAGAGAAGATGTTTATAGAGCGGGCTTTGTGCACAGGGGTAGCGTCATGCTGGAGGTCAAGGTTTGAGGTCTCAAGTGAAACCAAAATGTAATAGAAGTGAACTTCCAGCTTTGCATAAAATAGGTCTGTGGAGCGACTGCATGAATGTGATGAGCAGGAGTGCACATACTTTTGGGCATAAAATGCAACTATTTTAACATTAAAACTCATCAGTAAATCGCATTTTTTAATTTTTATTAAAAAAACAAAACTTTGCACTGCAACACAAATAAATCAGGCCTTTGTTAATGAACCGTCTGTGTGTGTGTGTGTGTGTGTGTGTGTGTGTGTGTGAACTGAAATGAACATTGT
>JACRUU010000015.1:12644386-12656886 GCA_030449085.1 Kryptopterus vitreolus | reverse complement strand
CTTCCTACGTTAATATTTTTAACCTGAGGGCGTTCTACAAGACCGCACTGCTGACCTGTCATTTCCCACAATGCATTGTTCATGCTGGCCGTCCGGGTGTGGTGCAAATGTCTAATCATCGTCTATTGTTCTCCGATTCCTCTCGCCGTTTTATTGCTGTGCTGCGGCCGAGTGTGTAAGCGTACCAAGTGTGTAAGTGTGTAAGTGTGTGTGTGTGCAGTGTGTGTGTGTGTGTGTGTGTGTGTGTCAGACTTCCCACTTCTTTTCCTTGTTTCTCCATGAGGTGTGTGATCATAACCCTGACCTCTAACTCTAACCCTGGGCTGGTCTGGAGCTGGACACGTTTCCTAATTCCTGATCCTAACCTCAACCCCTTTCCCCTAAACCTAACCTCAACCCCTCAGACCTTCCAAACCTAAGACCTCCTAACCTCAACCCCTTTCCCCTAAACCTAACCTCAACCCCACTCAGACCTGATCCTAACCTCACCCCACTCAGACCTGCCCACTCACCCCACTCAGACCTGATCCTAACCTCAACCCCTTTCCCCTAAACCTAACCTCAACCCCACTCAGACCTGCTCCTAACCTCAACCCCACTCAGACCTGATCCTAACCTCAACCCCACTCAGACCTGATCCTAACCTCAACCCCTTTCCCCTAAACCTAACCTCAACCCCACTCAGACCTGATCCTAACCTCAACCTGATCCTAACCTCAACCTTTACCCCCCACTCAGACCTGATCCTAACCTCAACCCCACTCAGACCTGATCCTAACCTCACCCACCTGATGACCTAACCTCAACCCCCTAACCTCAACCCCACTCAGACCTGATCCTAACCTCAACCCCACTCAGACCTGATCCTGCTCCTAACCTCAACCCCACTCAGCTCAAACCTCAGGACCTGATCCTAACCTCAACCCCACTCAGACCTGATCCTAACCTCAACCCCACTCAGACCTGCTCCTAACCTCAACCCCTTTCCCCTAAACCTAACCTCAACCCCACTCAGACCTGATCCTAACCTCAACCCCACTCAGACCTGCTCCTAACCTCAACCCCACTCAGACCTGATCCTAACCTCAACCCCACTCAGACCTGATCCTAACCTCTCCTAACCTCAACCCCACTCAGACCTGATCCCCCCTAACCTCAACCCCACTCAGACCTGCTCCTAACCTCAACCCCCTAAACCTGCTCCCCTCCTCAACCTGCTCCTAACCTCAACCCCACTCAGACCTGATCCTAACCTCAACCCCACTCAGACCTGATCCTAACCTCAATCCCACTCAGACCTGCTCCTAACCTCAACCCCCTCAACTGCTCCTAACCTCAACCCCACTCAGACCTGATCCTAACCTCAACCCCACTCAGACCTGATCCTGGAGCTGCAGTTATTTCCCCATCCCTAAATCTGATCCTGGCTCTAACCCTAAATCTAATCCCTAACCCCTACTGCTAATCTTAATCCTACTCCATCCCTAGTGGCCAAACATGGAACTGTAAGAGGTACTGTAATAGAGGCCGACTGTGATAATAATTGGGTTGCCAGTTTGGATTTGTTTAAAATGTTCTTGGGGGCCACAAAAGTTTATAGCAAAAGATCAAAGACTAAAATGTATTAAATCATTTTTCAAACTAAACAATGTGTAGTTGTGTGTGTGTGTGTGTGTGTGTGTGTGTGTGTGTGTGTGTGTGTGTGTGTGTGTGTGTGTGCATGGGGCCACATACTAATCAGAGGTAATGAAAGACAGGTGAGGAACAACAAAGTGAACCAATAGTGACAGGAGAAAGTACAAAACAGGAAGTTGAAACAGAAAGACATGACGCATGACGTTGTAGTCATGGCGACCGAGACACAAAAGCAGCAAACGATTTGATTGTATGAGATCACAACTGTTCCAAGTGCACTTTTTTTGTTTTGTTTTGGAATGAAATAAAAATGAATGCGTACGAGAATCACAATGAGGAAAACACACAGAAGGGTTTCTGCTGAAAACGCTCTGGAATTCCCTGGTAACCATGGAGACGGTGCAGTTTATAAAGCAGATTTACTCAACCCTATTATTTGGAATAGTTTTTAGTGCAGATGTAGTGTGTAGTGTAGTAGTAGTGTGTAGTGTAGTAGTAGTGTGTAGTGTAGCAGTAGTGTGTAGTGTAGTAGTAGTGTGCAGTAGTAGTAGTGTGTAGTGCAGATGTAGTGTTCAGATGTAGTGTGCAGTGTAGTAGTAGTAGTGTATAGTGTAGTAGTAGTGTGTAGTGTAGTAGTAGTGCAGTGTAGTAGTAGTGTGTAGTGTAGCAGTAGTGTGTAGTGCAGTTGTAGTGTGCAGTGTAGTAGTAGTAGTGTGTAGTGTAGTAGTAGTGTGCAGTGTAGTAGTAGTGTGTAGTGTAGATGTAGTGTGCAGTGTAGTAGTAGTAGTGTGTAGTGTAGTAGTAGTGTGTAGTGTAGTAGTAGTGTGCAGTGTAGTAGTAGTGTGTAGTGTAGTAGTAGTGTGTAGTGTAGTAGTAGTGTGCAGTGTAGTAGTAGTAGTGTAGTGTAGTGCAGTGTAGTAGTAGTGTGCAGTGTAGTAGTAGTGTGTAGTGTACAGTAGTGTGTAGTGTGTAGTGTGCAATGTAGTAGTAGTGTGTAGTAGTAGTGTGTAGTAGTGGTGTCCAGTAGTAAGTAGTGTGCAGTGTAGTAGTAGTGTGCAGAGTAGTAGTAGTAGTGTGTAGTGTAGTAGTAGTGTGCAGTGTAGTAGTAGTAGTGTGTAGTGTAGTAGTAGTGTGCAGTGTAGTAGTAGTGTGTAGTGTAGTAGTAGTGTGTAGTGTAGTTGTAGTGTAGTGTGCAGTGTAGTAGTAGTGTGCAGTGTAGTGTGTAGTGTAGTTGTAGTGTGTAGTGCAGTGTAGTAGTGTAGTGTGTAGTGTAGTGTAGTAGTGTGTAGTGTAGTTGTAGTGTGCAGTGTAGTAGTAGTGTGTAGTGTAGTAGTAGTGTGTAGTGTAGTGTAGTAGTGTAGTGTGCAGTAGTGTGTAGTGTAGTAGTAGTGTGCAGTGTAGTAGTAGTGTGCAGTGTAGTAGTAGTGTGTAGTGTAGTAGTGTGTAGTGTAGTTGTAGTGTAGTGTAGTAGTAGTGTGCAGTGTAGTAGTAGTGTGTAGTGCAGATGTAGTGTGCAGTGTAGTAGTAGTAGTGTGTAGTGTAGTAGTAGAGTGTAGTGTAGTAGTAGTGTGTAGTGTAGTAGTAGTGCAGAGTAGTAGTAGTGTGCAGTAGTGTGTAGTGTAGTAGTAGTGTGTAGTAGCAGTAGTGTGTAGTGTAGTTGTAGTGTGCAGTGTAGTGTAGTAGTGTAGTAGTGTGCAGTGTAGTAGTAGTGTGCAGTGTAGTAGTGTAGTAGTAGTGTGTAGTGCAGTGTAGTGTGTAGCAGTAGTAGTGTAGTGTGTAGTGTGTAGTGTGCAGTGTAGTGTAGTGTGCAGTGTAGTAGTAGTAGTGTGTAGTAGTGGTGTCCAGTGTAGTAATAGTGTGCAGTGTAGTAGTAGTGTGCAGAGTAGTAGTAGTGTGTAGTGCAGATGTAGTGTGTAGTGTGTAGTTGTAGTGTGCAGTGTAGTAGTAGTGTGTAGTAGTAGTAGTAGTGTGTAGTGTAGTAGTGTAGTGTGCAGTGTAGTAGTGTAGTGTAGTAGTAGTGTGTAGTGTAGTAGTAGTAGTGTAGTGTAGTAGTAGTGTGTAGTGCAGATGTAGTGTGCAGTGTAGTAGTAGTGTGTAGTGCAGATGTAGTGTGTAGTGTAGTAGTAGTGTGCAGTAGTGTGTAGTAGTAGTGTGCAGTGTAGTAGTAGTGTGCAGTGTAGTAGTAGTGTGGAGTGTAGTAGTAGTGTAGTGTAGTAGTGTGTAGTGCAGATGTAGTGTGTAGTGTGTGTAGTGTAGTGTAGTAGTGTGTAGTGTAGTAGTAGTGTGCAGTGTAGTAGTGTGTAGTGCAGATGTAGTGTGTAGTGTAGTAGTGTAGTGTGTAGTGTAGTAGTAGTGTGCAGTGTAGTAGTAGTGTGCAGTAGTAGTGTAGTAGTAGTAGTGTGTAGTGTAGTAGTAGTGTGCAGAGTAGTAGTAGTGTGTAGTGCAGATGTAGTGTGCAGATGTAGTGTAGTAGTAGTGTGTAGTGTAGTAGTAGTGTGCAGTGTAGTAGTAGTGTGCAGTGTAGTAGTAGTGTGCAGTGTAGTAGTAGTGTGCAGTGTAGTAGTAGTAGTGTGTAGTAGTGGTGTAGTGTAGTAGTGTGCAGTGTAGTAGTAGTGTGTGTGCAGTGTAGTGTAGTAGTGTGCAGTGTAGTAGTAGTGTGTAGTGTAGTAGTAGTGTGCAGTGTAGTAGTAGTGTGCAGTGTAGTAGTAGTGTGTAGTGTAGTAGTAGTGTGTAGTGTAGTAGTAGTGTGCAGTGTAGTAGTGTGTAGTGCAGATGTAGTGTGTAGTGTAGTAGTAGTGTGCAGTGTAGTAGTAGTGTGTAGTGTAGATGTAGTGTGCAGTGTAGTAGTAGTAGTGTGTAGTAGTGTGTAGTGTAGTAGTAGTGTGCAGTGTGCAGTAGTAGTAGTGTGTAGTGTAGTGTAGTAGTGTGCGGTGTGTAGTGTGTAGTGTAGTGTGCAGTGTGTTGTGTAGTGTGCAGTGTAGTAGTGTAGTAGTAGTGTGCATAGTAGTGTGTGTAGTAGTAGTGTGTAGTGTAGTAGTAGTGTGCAGTGTAGTAGTGTGTAGTGCAGTAGTGTGTAGTAGTGTAGTGTGTAGTGTGTAGTGTGCAGTGTAGTAGTAGTGTGTAGTGTAGTAGTAGTGTGTAGTGTAGTAGTAGTGTGTAGTGTAGTAGTAGTAGTGTGCAGTGTAGTAGTAGTGTGCAGTGTAGTAGTAGTGTGTAGTGTAGTAGTAGTGTGCAGTGTAGTAGTAGTGTGTAGTGTAGTAGTAGTGTGCAGTGTAGTAGTAGTAGTGTGTAGTAGTGGTGTCCAGTGTAGTAGTAGTGTCCAGTGTAGTAGTAGTGTGCAGTGTAGTGAACACTGAGGACGGACGTTTGGAACACAGCCCAGGAAAACACTGCACTGAGACTTCATTGTGTAGCTGCAGTGTATGCGATGTCTCATCGAAATAAAGTGCATCGTGCTGAAGTGTACACAACAGAAAGAGTTAAAGTGTGAGGGTATGCACACACACCTACACACACACACACACACACACACACACACACACAGGGAATGTTAGGAGTGTTTGCTTAGCCTTGAGTGTTTCCTGCATTGGGGTGAAGAGGGTCAGCGATAGAGGAAATAGGAAGCAAATCTCTGCTGAAATGACAAATACAACTTCCTCCCAATCGCTAATGATAACACTGTTAGCAATCCTGACTTCCCACACACAGACACACACACACACACACATTATCACAGTAACACTCACACACACACAACACACACATTATCACGGTAACACACATACACACACACACACAGACACTATCACAGTAACACACACACACACACACACACAGTGTAGTATAAACAGTGTCAGTGGTGATGAAAGCGATGTTGTTATGAGGGGCGACGCTCCAAAACAAAGCGTCGTGTTTTCTGCCTTGGTGAGCGATAAACACGTTCCGACTTCACTCTGTAAAATACATTGAGGTCGTGAGAAACGGTTCCTCTGCGCAGGACTCGAGAACGCCGGAGACACGCGAGTAAACAACCGAGTCAGGTTTCTCCGAAAAAACACGACACCCAGAGGAAGTCCACTGAAGGAAGTGTGTTTATTTACCTGCTCACAGCTGAACAGACAATCAGACACTTACACACACACACACACACACACACACACAGATGACGTGATAAAGACATGAGTTGTGCATGTGTGTGTGTGTGTGTGTGTGTGTTGCATAGTTATGATGATGAAGTAACACTTCAGAATTCCAGCAGATCCTTCCAGACTGAAGTCAGATGTTACACCCTCAGTACAGAGCTCAGGGACTCGTCTACTCTGGAGCTTTTAAATCCTTCACTTAGAATTCTCACGATCTTCTAAACATCTTCTCAGAATCTTCTCTAAGTCTTTTTTCAGCTTCCATCCGGGTGTCTCTTTGGAGATCTACCCAAGATCTTCTCCTGACTCCTACTTCATGTTGTTTTCTCAGGTTCTTAGTGTTTTCCCGAGGTTTTCTCCTGGCATTGTCAGCATCGATATCTCCTCAGGATCTCCTCAGAGTTCTCTCACAGTGTACTAAAGGTGTTACAATTGTGCTACCAAAACACAACCATCACTGAAGTCTGATGTGAAGGATCCTCAGGGTGTGAACAACATCATCTCATTTCCACACACACACACACTAATTTTCTCCTTAATGGTACCTAAGATCATAAAGTCCAGAGCAGGTCACATCAGCGTGTTGGGGTTCAGGTTCATGACCTTCTGCTCCGCATCCTCGTAAGGGAAACACGTGCTGTGAATATGAAGCGTGGATCCTGCAGTGAGGGTTCAAAGAGAAGAAACACCAAGAAGAATTCTCAGCAATCCATCAGAGTTCTGCGTCTCTGTGGACTCCAGAGCCGCCGCTGGTTCAGTCCAGGTCATGGAGGAAGAAATGTGCTTCAGTCATCGCCTGGCCCAAGATACACACACACCCACACACACAAAAAACCCAAACACACACACACACACACAGACGTGTGGTGTTAATAATGAAGCTGTTCCAGATACAACTGCTTGTCCTGGCTGCTCAGAACCTCAACTCTTAATAAACATCTTCATATTTGCTGTATAATATCATCATAATCATCATCATCATCATCGTCATCATTCATTGTAATCATCATCATCATTGTCAATAAATACACCATATGGGAAAGTTTATCGCTCATATGTTTCATTTTGAAGCACATTGTGTCCACAATAAGCTCCATTAAACGTTCACTTGTGCTGGAGCTCTATAAAGCATGAGTTGTGAACCTCACCATCACCGTGTTGTATCCATAAGACAGTATATAATGTATAAGACAGTATATAGTGTAGACATAGTGTATAGTGTATATAGTGTATAAGACAGTATATAATGTATAAGACAGTATATAGTGTGTATAGTGTATAAGACAGTATATATAGTGTATAAGACAGTATATAGTGTGTATAGTGTATAAGACAGTATATAGTGTATAGTGTATAAGACAGTATATAGTGTATATAGTGTATAAGACAGTATATAGTGTGTATAGTGTATAAGACAGTATATAATGTATAAGACAGTATATAGTGTGTATAGTGTATAAGACAGTATATAGTGTGTATAGTGTATAAGACAGTATATAGTGTACATAGTGTATAAGACAGTATATAGTATATATGAGACAGTATATAGTGTATATAGTGTATAAGACAGTATATAGTGTATAAGACAGTATATAGTGTGTGTATAGTGTATAAGACAGTATATAATGTATAAGACAGTATATAGTGTGTATAGTGTATAAGACAGTATATAGTGTGTATAGTGTATAAGACAGTATATAGTGTGTATAGTGTATATAGTAAGACAGTATAAGACAGTATATAATGTATAAGACAGTATATAGTGTAAGACTAGATATAGTGTATAAGACAGTATAGTGTGTATAGTGTATAAGACAGTATATAGTGTGTATAGTGTATAAGACAGTATAGTATAATGTATAAGACAGTATAAATACAGTGTATAGTGTATAGTGTATATGACATATATAGTGTATAAGACAGTATATAGTGTGTATAGTGTATAAGACAGTATATAGTGTGTATAGTGTATAAGACAGTATAGTGTATATAGTGTATAAGACAGTATAAAGTGCGTATAGTGTATAAGACAGAATATAGTGTGTATAGTGTGTGATGTGTGTGATCTAACCATTCTCACCGTTAACCAAATGTAAAGATGTCAAGTGCAGAAGGTTTATTATCTAAGCGAGTATTCTAAGTTAAAAAAAGCAGTCCAGGAACATGACCTCAAGTCTCAGATCTGAACTTGTGTAAACACATCAATATCTCGTGGTTATTCTCAGGGTCTGTTTTGGGATCCATCCAGGACCCATATCTGTCCTAAATTATCTCTTGCTCTGTGTTCCTATTTTCGTCATGTCTCTTCTCAGCCTTGTCTGTAGGACATGACGCTCGTCCTCCCATCACAAATCACTTATATAATAAATGATCCAGGAGACGGGACGACCTTGAAGTTGTCCTTCATGAAAACCCACCAGGCATTTTGCAGGAGCAGATCATACAAACCTCTCTGAACTTCAAACCCTGCTCTCTGTAACGTTTCATCCTCACCTTCTTCATTAGCTGTATGTGATATCGTCAATATTCACAAGCACTAGAAGTCCACAGTGATTTCTTTCCTCTTAAGTGTGTGTGTGTGTGTGTGTGTGTGTGTGTGTGTATGTGTGTGTGCAGCTCGAGCACTTAGTGGTGTACCAGAGGCATGTTATGACAAATAGCCGTAACCTCCACATCCCCCTGAACTTTCAGAGGAATTCAGGAGGAAATGTTGTCTGATTTCTCTTTAACCCACAGGAACGTCAGCCACCGCACCATTTCTATCAGCTGACCTCTCTCTGTGTGTGGTGTGTGTGTGTGTGTGTGTGTGGTGTGTGTTGTGTGTGTGTGTGTGTGTGTGTGTGTGTGTGTGTAGAAGGATGAAATAGTGATAAAAATATCTGAGCAGAAACAGCTCTGTTCTGTCCGGGTGAACAAGGACATTCAACCTCCACCATCACGGTGCGGTTTCTCCTCCCTCGGTCTGTCGTTTTCAAACCACACACACACACACACACACACACACACACACACACACACACACACACACACACACACACACACACACATGTATGTGCCAGATGTGGAAAAACCCCAGAATATTTTAAGGAATGTTTCAGAGAAATTTCTCAGCATTAGGGGAATTTCCGTTGAACAGACATTTTGTTTTCGCTGTTTCTCTCTGAGCTATGATGCTAATGTCGCTAACATGGAACGCAAGCATACAGCCGCTAGTTCAGTGTCGTGTCATTATTATCGTTACATTTCTTTCATTTAAAAATAGGATAGAAAAATTACTTCTAAAAATGACTTCTACTGTATTCTACAAGCCCCGCCCCTTTCCTGGCCACTCCCCTTCTAATTAATTCATCATTACATAAGAGCAGTCCGATTTAATAGGAGTAGGATGTGTGTAGTGTACTGTACAGGAAATACAATGTGTGTAGTGTACTGTACAGGATGTGTGTAGTGTACTGTACAGGAAGTAGGATGTGTGTAGTGTACTGTACAGGATGTGTGTAGTGTAGTGTACAGGAAATGTGTACAGGATGTGTGTAGTGTACTGTACAGGATGTGTGTAGTGTACTGTACAGGAAATACAATGTGTGTAGTGTAGTGTACAGGAAATAGAATGTGTGTAGTGTAGTGTACAGGAAATAGAATGTGTGTAGTGTACTGTACAGGAAATACATGTGGAGTGTACTGTACAGGATGTGTGTAGTGTACTGTACAGGATGTGTGTAGTGTACTGTACAGGATGTGTGTAGTGTACTGTACAGGAAATAGAATGTGTGTAGTGTACTGTACAGGATGTGTGTAGTGTACTGTACAGGATGTGTGTAGTGTACTGTACAGGATGTGTATGTGTGTAGTGTACTGTACAGGAAATACAATGTGTCTAGTGTACTGTACAGGATGTGTGTAGTGTACTGTACAGGAAATAGAATGTGTGTAGTGTACTGTACAGGATGTGTGTAGTGTACTGTACAGGATGTGTGTAGTGTACTGTACAGGAAATACAATGTGTGTAGTGTAGTGTACAGGAAATAGAATGTGTGTAGTGTACTGTACAGGATGTGTGTAGTGTACTGTACAGGAAGTAGAATGTGTGTAGTGTACTGTACAGGGAGTGTGTTGTGTAGGAATCTCACCTGCTCATGCCCTGTAGATTGCACGTGTTTCATAAGGGCGATCTGATTGGGAGAGAATGTGAGACGTGTGATGCTCCACATCTTACAGAGAGAGAGAGAGAGAGAGAGAGAGAGAGAGAGAGAGAGAGAGAGAGAGAGAGAGAGAGAGAGAGAGAGAGAGAGAAATAGAGAGATGTTTTCTGTGTGTGATGATCGGGAGTTGGGTTTGTAGGCTGTGATTAGTGGATGCGGTGCCACGTGGATGCGGTGATCTGTAGCAGCAGGAGCATGAACATTGTGATGATGATGATGATGATGATGCTACAGCCTTCTTTGCCCACGTATACACACACATTTGAATCCACACACACACACACACCACACACACACACACACACACACACGCACACACACATACACATAGGCAATCGCTTACACACATTACAGATGCACATACCGTACAAGGACATTTTACAAGATGGACGTTTGGAGAACAGCTGGACATTAAATATCTGTGTGGTGGAAATGTTTGACACACTAAGCACACGGCTAGGTCATGTTAGCATTGGATGTAAAAGTGAGCTGCTGTGAGTTATGATGTGAGCGAGCCTGACGCTGCACCCCTTTTACCTTTTTAGTGCTGTAGGTGACAGTGATGGACAACAGAAACCATTCCTAAAGAATTTCTGTTTAAATAACTGATGTTTAACATTGCAATTGACTAGAAAGTAATATTAATATATTCCATATATAACATATATGGCCATAACATATATGAATATATGAATATGTAGAATATATGTTATTGTATGGTAGTCATGTGACCTTAGTCGAGTGTTAATTGAAATGCTATCTGTACTTTGAGATGAAGCTCTGCATATAATACAGATGTTTTTGACGCTCAGGAAAGTTCTTCAGGAAAGTTTACACATCATCAGTAAGCAGCGATGAGGCCAGCAGTTTCCTGGAAGAAAACGAAGGATCTAAAATAAAACCTTTTGTAAATCCACAGTCACACCGAGGCTCCGGTCCAAATTCCCACACGGAGAAGCGACGACTGGCCAGAGCCGAGTCCCATTTAATCTGCAGTGTAAATAAAACTCGGTGTTTATCACTGCCACGTCAGAAACCTTTTCCAAAAATATACATAAATCTATAAATATTTTATAAAGGAAAAGAAGATTTATCTGTTTTGTTTTTTTTCCCTTATATGGAAGAAAAGCTGATGACAACATGGACTGTGCGGTCGCGAGACTCGAGTCATTTCTAGGAAATACGTATTTATATATTTAAAAATAATACAAAAGAAAGAAGGAACGTTTTCAGAAGGTTTCGCTTCATGCAGAACGAATGACTGTGAGGTTTTGAAAAGAACAATACGGGATGAATCTGAGTCAGACCGGCGTGCGGAGAAGCCAAGACTTCGTGTGTGCGTGTGTGTGTGTAAGATCAGGTGTCCATTACATACAGAAAGTGGGAGGAGTCACTGCTACAAAGCCAAAGCTGATTATTTTCCGAAAACTGCACATCCCAAATTGTTTATTCCAATTTTTACTGTTACTTAGAAACCACACAACAAAATCATCCCTGAAAATGTTGGAAAATTTTACATCTGAATGGAACTGGAGATTTCTTCCATCTGTGCTACATAAACCAAAACACACACAATATGTATATGTACAGTATATACATGTCTACACATTATAGCTGTCTATGATTGCCGTGAGTTAACTCATGATCAATCGCATATTAATCACACATGTACCATAATACTCTAATTAACATTAACAGATATTATAATTTTATATATATATATAATATATATATATATATATATATATATATATATATATATATATATATATATATATAGCATTAACAAAAGAAAAATGCGCTTTATTTGCATAATACGGGATTTGGGAATGCGATGTGCTTGCGTAAGGTTCCTAATATACACTAATATACACTAATATAGTGAGGAGATCGTACCTGTTGTGAATGCGCAGCTAGTAGGTGTAATTGGGGGAAATTTAGGAAGTGTGAGTGGATGCACTGAACGTTTATTTATTTATTTGTTTGTTCGGGTTTTGGAGCAGATCACTCACTCACATAGTGTAATGCACACTGCATTATTACACACTCCTTAATAACATTAGTGTCGTTAAAGTCAATTTGCCTATATAGATATATATATATATATATATATATATATATATATATATATATATATATATATATATATATATATATATATACACACACACACACACACACACACACTGTACACATCCCAGTGAAAGAGGTGTTGGTGTAGAAATGATAACGATCCGGAGCGAGCGAGTGCATGAATATAAAGCTGCACTGCTGTCAGATCTGCTGTTTTACAGAATTCATCACCACCTTCTGACCAATCACGAGCTCTCTCCCATTCCTCAGTGTGCGGAAGGAGAAACAGATGCTGGTGGATTCATGCCTGGGTTTCATCATGATGTCGTCCATGCGCGTGGTTTAGTATTTGGTGTGTATATCAGAGGAACATGTAGTGGAACCGCTTTAAAGCCACATCACTGCTCTCTGGATCTGGTTCCTGTCAGACGGTCAGCTCGGATCTTTT
>JACRUU010000015.1:12634386-12639386 GCA_030449085.1 Kryptopterus vitreolus | reverse complement strand
TTCCGGCTCTATGATACAAACGTTCTCCTGATGTTCCTGGTCTACTATATGAACGTTCTCCTGATGTTCCTGCTCTATGATGTGAACGTTCTCATGATGTTTCTGCTCTATGGTAGAAACGTTCTCCTGATGTTCCTGCTCTATGATGGGAACGTTCTCCTGATGTTCCTGATGTTCCTGCTCTATGATGTGAACGTTCTCCTGATGTTCCTGGTCTATTATGTGCACGTTCTCCTGATGTAACTGCTCTATGATGTGAACATTCTCCTGATGTTCCTGGTCTATGATGTGAACGTTCTCCTGATGTTTCTGCTCTATGATGTGAACGTTCTCCTGATGTTCCTGCTCTATGATGTGAACGTTCTCCTGATGTTCCTGCTCTATGATGTGAACGTTCTCCTAATGTTTCTGCTCTATGGTGTGAACGTTCTCCTGATGTTCCTGCTCTATGTTTCTGATGTGAACGTTCTCCTGATGTTCCTGCTCTATGATGGTGAACGTTCTCCTGATGTTCCTGCTCTATGATGTGAACGTTCTCCTGATGTTCCTGCTCTATGGTATGAACGTTCTCCTGATGTTCCTGATGTTCCTGCTCTATGATGTGAACGTTCTCCTGATGTTCCTGGTCTATTATATGAACGTTCTCCTGATGTTTTTGCTCTATGATGTGAACGTTCTCCTGATGTTTCTGCTCTATGGTATGAACGTTCTCCTGATGTTCCTGCTCTATGATGTGAACGTTCTCCTGATGTTCCTGCTCTATGATGTGAACGTTCTCCTGATGTTCCTGCTCTATGATGTGAACGTTCTCCTGATGTTCTCTGCTCTATGATGTGAACGTTCTCCTGATGTTCCTGCTCTATGATGTGAACGTTCTCCTAATGTTTCTGCTCTATGGTAGGAACGTTCTCCTGATGTTCCTGCTCTATGATGGGAACGTTCTCCTGATGTTCCTGATGTTCCTGCTCTATGATGTGAACGTTCTCCTGATGTTCCTGGTCTATGATGTGAACGTTCTCCTGATGTTCCTGGTCTATGATGTGAACGTTCTCCTGATGTTCCTGGTCTATGATGTGAACGTTCTCCTGATGTTCCTGCTCTATGATGTGAACGTTCTCCTGATGTTCCTGATGTTCCTGCTCTATGATGTGAACGTTCTCCTGATGTTCCTGGTCTATTATATGAACGTTCTCCTGATGTTTCTGCTCTATGGTATGAACGTTCTCCTGATGTTCCTGCTCTATGATGTGAACGTTCATCTTGGACCAGGAGGAACATCACCAGTGCTTTAATGGTCTTTGTGTGGTTTGTTCTTCAATCACAGAAGCACAGAGACTGATAACACTGTTTTTCTTCTCTTCAGCGAATGATCTCCAGAAGATGTGTGGACCTGATCATGTCTGATGAGATTTCTCAGGTTCTCCAGGTCTACAAGGTTCTCCAAGGTTCTTCTTCATGCCTCAGGAGCAATCTGTGTGTAAATGTCGGACTTATTCAGTGCTCAGTGATGTTTTGTAGGATTTATGATGCTGGGAATCGTTTGTACGGGTGCACCATGGCACTGCAGACTGCAAGGCAGCACCGGAGCAGGAGTTTGGGAGAGATTGATGGTTTTGGCGCTGCTTCTGTCCGCACAGCCGAGTCTGTGGTATTTGGGCAGAAACTTGCTCCAGTCCAGGACTCAGATAATTGATTTTTTTTGGTGGTTAAATGTTTTCACTGTGATTGACACAGGTTCCTCGAGCTGCCAAAAAAACGAAACACACACACACACACACACACACACACACACACACACACACACAAAACACATGGAGGAATGGAGTGTACGTATTCCAAATCTCCTCCCATCTCCCCTGGAGAGATATAACTCACGTCTTTTTCCCCTCCTTTTCTACAGTCTGAAGTTCTCAGCAGGAGAAACGCTTCTGTTTCACGACTCACACAAATAAATACACATTTATGTACTGGACATAAACATGCTGCAGATTCATTCAGCTACAAGGTAAAGGCAGGTAGTGACGGAGGTGAGAAGGTGACGAGCTTCCTGGTAGAGCACTCGGTGTTCAATAGTGTTGGCGCCCCACATCAGACGGTCCCTCTACAACTTCCAAACCACCTCACATCTTTATCTGTGACTTACCAAACACCCGAATCACCTTTCATCAAAATAATAATCACACATCATCGTTTACAAGCTTTTATACCGAGTGTGTGACGCACGTGTCGCCGTGACAGAGCTGTAAAGTGTAACGTACCAGAATAAAGCTCAATTCTCAGCAAGATTGTGGACTAACACACACACACACACACACACACACACACAGAGTTAAAGTGTTCCTCTGAGGAAAGGACGGAAGTGAGTCTGGTGGTTTTTCTCTGGGTGAAGGTTTAACAGGGAAAAGAGTTAAAAACCAGAGAAGAAGAAGAAGAAGAAGAAAGCTTTCCATTGTGCTCATGAACATATCATCCCTCTCTTTCCTTCTCCCTCTGTCTCTCGTTATCTTGTATGATACCCCCCTTTTTCTCTCTCTCTCTCTCTCTCTTTCTGCCTCTGTTTCTCCTTTGTGTCTCTCCATTTCTCGTTTTATTTGTGTCTCCCTGAAACCCCAGCAGGTCTGCAGGGACGCGTGCTCTGTAACTCTGTACAAGTTAAACATGCCTGGACTTCTGTTTCCAGTTTGAGTGCTGAAGTGCTGCAGTTCCTCCGTTTCTCCCCCATGAAGAACTCCTTTGTCTGATTTCTTCTCAGAATCGAGGGTGAAAAAAAATTCGAGAGAACGAGCGCGTTTTATATGCGACGATCATGTGTGTGTGTGTGTGTGTGTTTGTGTGTGTGTGTGTGTGTGTGTGTGGGTCTTCAGCAGAGAGCTTTCCTTCTACACAAATACCAAATGCTTTCTGTGCTCATTAAAGCTCACATTCATCACATCTCAGATTCAGTCCAGGACCTGGTAGAACACCACGGAGGAACCCGTTACACACCTCCGCTAATGATTTACACAAACAATCTATGCGTAACTGCTTTTCAAAATGAGGACATTTCATCAACTTGGTCTGAATGTAGAATCTGACCCTCAGGTGCGGAGTCTAAACCCCAGGAGATTCCCGTCTCTAACAGAAACAGAGGGAGGGAACGAGGGATGATTAAAGCTGCCGCTCTTAATACACTCCAATTACAGCTCTTAATTCGGGACGCCGCCCGCGTGAGCCTCGCCTCTGGGCACTACCCACAATCCCCTGCTCCTCTTCCTGCTTATTTTTGCTCTGTATGCCGAACACACTGGACGTCTTCAGCAGGTCTTTAACTCCATGATGGTGTTAGAGAAGGAGCTTTGTCCGAGCGAGCAAATACACAGCGTAAAAAAATACACAGGCCTTTCATTATCCATAGAAAACGGCAGCATGCGTCACGTCCCAAATCACAAGGAGGAGCACATTCAGAGAAAATAATAATGGCACCCTGTGTGTCACACACACACACACACCTTTCTTTCAATTTTTGTTCTATAAGAATTGTTTTCCTTTATTCTCACACACACAACCCACACACACACACACACACACACACCACACACACGTTGTTTGACAGAAATTTATTAGAAAAGACACACTGCCTGCCTCACATGTAATTTGCTTGTTGGAGTGTGTGTGAGAGTATGTATAAGTGTGTGTGTGTGAGTGGGTGTGGGTGTGTGTGTGTGTGTGTGTGTGTGAGTGTGTAATGTTTCCCAGCTGTTCTGCCTCAGTGTCCTGTAGCGGCCATGTTGGTTAGCGTCAGCGGTGTGGGTTTTTTTTCTCGTGGTCATGTGGGAACGTCCACAAAATCATCCAGTCAAATGATTTCTGACCACGAAAGCTCCTAAAGTGCTGCGTTTTATGGACGTTTTATAGACACACACACACACACACACACACACACACACACACTCATAATCCTTTACTCCTGATGTGTTATTGTTACATTCTTCATTTGAGATGAATTTCCACACGTCTGAGCCACTTTACGTTATTACCCTTTATAACATCTGATCCCAGTGTAATAACACGTAAGGTGTCCCAATACTCAATACACTACCCAGTGATGTTGTCGCATTGTTATCAGAAGGAAACGGAGCAGTAGATCTTCGTGCTGTGTGCTCGTGCTCGCTCTGACACGGTCACTGCGTTCAGTGGGGATGGAACTAAAACTCTCTTGAGATGAATAATGTGCTTGTGATCAGTTCACACCAGCATGAGGTTTGTAGGAGAAACTCTCCCATTATTCACCTCTTTCACAAATCCCCTGTGGAATGTGGACAACCTTATCCAGTGTGATTACACACAATGTCTCACACACTCCTCATCACACACCAAACACAAGAACACACACATCTTAATCAGATGAATGCAAAATCCCCATCTCAGTGTCCTGGTGTCCCAGTGTCACAATGTCCTGGTGTCCCCGTGTCCCAATGTCCTGGTGTCCCAGTTTCACAATGTCCTGGTGTCCCAGTGTCTTGGTGTCCCAGTGTCACAATGTCCTGGTGTCCCAGTCTCCCAGCGTCACAATGTCCTGGTGTCCCAGTGTTACAATGTCCTGGTGTCCCAGTGTCCTGGTGTCCCAGTGTTACAATGTCTTGGTGTCCAAGTGTCACACTGTCCTGGTGTCCCAGTGTCCTGGTGTCCCAGTGTCCTGGTACCAGTGTTACAATATACTGGTGTCCAAGTATCTGCGTCAAAGATACAGTCATCATGTCCATGTGTCCCAATGTCCTGGTGTCTGAGTATCTGATCGTCCAAAAGTCCTGGTGTCTGAGCGTCTCAGTGTCTGTCCCAGTTTCCCAGTGTGGGAGCATTAGGAATAAAGTGTGTTTTGATGTTGGACAAAAAACTCTGGGACAGAAGTGTGTGACTGCTGGAGGAATGTGATGAATCTGTGGCTCTGCTGGAGTTTCTGCTTCTGACCTGGAGGCACAGGTGAGAGTCATAAATACCAACAACATCAGTCCTTACCTGTC
>JACRUU010000015.1:12599386-12629386 GCA_030449085.1 Kryptopterus vitreolus | reverse complement strand
TACAGGTACATCACACCACCTATACATAACACACTATACACTACAGGTACATCACACCACCCATACATCACACACTATACACTACAGGTACATCACACCACCTATACATAACACACTATACACTACAGGTACATCACACCACCCATATACCATAAACTACACACTACAGGTACATCACACCACCCATACACCACACACTACAGGTACATCACACCACCCATACATCACACAGTACACACTACGGGTATATCACACCACCCACACATCACACACTACAGGTACATCACACCACCCATACATCACACACTACAGGTACATCACACCACCCACACACTACAGGTACATCACACCACCCACACACCATACACTACACACTACAGGTACATCACACCACCCATACATCACACACTACAGGTACATCACACCAACCATACATCACACACCACACCAAACTACATTACCACACACTACAGGTACATCACACCACACCACCCATACACCACTGCTACACCACACTATACCATTAATACCCCACAGGTACAACAAACCACCAATACACCACACCAAACTACTTTACCACACAACACATATCCAACGTATACATATATGTCTTTATTATGAAACAACGTATTATATGTTAATTGAATCATACATAATTTATTAGTGCTTCAATATATTTCTCTTATATTAAAGCATATATGACATATCATATTTGTATTATATCCACATCATGTGACATGTGTATTGTTTATCATATCATTATATATGGATATTTTTCTTTTTTTTTTTTACAATATTTTTATTAGAAAGGCTTTAACACCCGCACATGGTTATGGTAAAATAGTCATTAGTGTCATCATTGTATGATTATGTCTATTATGTATATTTTGTATCATATATAAAATAGATATAGTGCGTACTACATGTTGTGGCAGCGGGTCGCAGGTGGTGGGCGGAGGCGGACGGAGCGAGCGGTTAGAAACACCTGTAGGTGATGAGAATAATCAGTGTGCTCCAGGATAGAGGTGGAGATGTATATGGAGATGGAGGTAGAGATGCGCAACGTGCAGGAGTGGAGTGAATTGCTGAGTATCCAAAAGGCGCACATTTATTAGTCTGATCAGGTACCGGTGTTCATTACCACTCATTCCGTCCCCCTCCGCCCTATACTCGCGACCCGCTGGCACACATACCGTATATAATAATAATAATAATAATAATAATAATATTCTATAAAACATGAACAAAGCTGGACATTAAGCAGTAACGTTTTATAATGTCTGACTAGAATATATGACATACAGTATATAAATAATATTTTTGTCGGGGGAAAGTGTTTACATTTGTAGGATAAATGTAAATGAATAGGGGTTGTGTATAAGTGTGTAGGGACGGTGTATATTGTGTATAAGTGTATAGGGGAAGTGTTTAGGATAAGTGTATAAGTGTGTAGGGGAGGTGTATATTGTGTATAAGTGTATAGGGGGAGTTTTTAGGATAAGTGTATAAGTGTGTAGGGTAGGTGTATATAGTGTGTAAGTGTATAGGGGAAGTGTTTAAGTGTATAGGATAAGTGTATAATTGAATAGGGGCACTGTATAAGTGTATAGGTGGAAGGGTTTAAGTGTATAGGATAAGTATATAAGTGCATAGAGGTAGAGGTTGTGTATAAGTATAGGAGGTGTATACGTGCATAGGTATAGTGGATAAGTGGATAAGTGTGTAAGTGTGTAGGGGAAGTGTTTAGGATAAGTGTATAAGTATGTATACATGCATAGGGTAAGTGGATAAGTGTGTAAGTGTATTGGGGAAGTGTATAGGGGTTGTTTATAAGTGTATAGGGGAAAGTGTATAGGTGTATATGTGTATATCGGAAGTGTGTAAATGTATAGGAGAAGTGTGTAAGTGAGTAGATAAAGTGAGTGGAGTCAATTGTGCAGTGTGTAACACTCATCCTGAAATGAAAAAAGTGCACTTAAAAGTGATGAAAAAATGGAGTAAGCACTGTCCTTGTCCCAATCCCACTGAGACACTGCAGCAGATGCCCTGATTAAGTGCCCTTTATCCAAACACACTATTATCATAAAGAGAATCAGACACACTTAAGAGCCAGTGACATTACACAGCTGGGTGAAGATACAAACACACACACACACACACACACACACACACACACACACACACACATAAGCTCCCCCTTTCGTACTTCCTTTCCAGCATACACCCACTCCAACACAGTGTTAGTCTGTGTGTGTGCCCGGGTTTCATTTCTGATGCAAATATGTGTATCATTCTTATGATTCACAAAAGTACACTATTAACAGTAATCACACACACACACACACACACACACACACACACACACACACATACACACTTTATATGTCGATCACTAACACACTAAGGCTCTGTAGTCACTGCAGGATTCATTGTACATTCAGCAAATTGATTATATTATTATACAGTACAGTAATGTGATTGGTCAGAAGATTCACTCGTGCTGCTCTGATACCTCGTCTCTATAGAAGGACATGTTGGGGCATAAACAGGGAATGGACTTGCTAACATGTTTCATTAACATATGTGGAAGGAGTCTCCAGTGTTAGTACAATCGTAACACATTTCTACTGTAAACAATAGATATTCAGAATGTAATTTTATGAATAAACATTGTTGTAAATGTAATATTGATAATGTCTCCAGAGTGTGTATTGCATTTAGCTTTATCATGGCATTGATATTGATAGTGAGTTTGAATCACTGAGCTCTGAGTGAGAACAGAGACTCTGTTATCGGCCCGCTTCCAAACACAGCAGCACTATCAGACGTTTAAAAGAGAGAGAGGGAGTGTGTGTGTGTGTGTGTGTGTGTGTGTGTGTGTGTGTGTGAGAGAGAGAGAGAGATATCCTAAAGTATGTTTAGATCTCAGTGCTGCTCTCTGGAGTGTTTTAGCTGTAAATGAGAAACATGTATCAGTGTGATGTCATCTGTGTGTAATGCAGAGTGAGACATGATTTACTGAATCCACTTCACAGAGAAAAACGCTGTCATTTTCATTTCCTTTACAACGAACACACACACACACACACACACACACACATACACACACACACACACACACACACACACATACATGTCTTATTCAGTATCTTGATGTTGTGGTTTCGGTCGATGTCGTTGGTGGATTTGTCTAAGAGTAAAGATTTCCAAATGTGTGTGTCGAGTGTACAATATAGTCACATTCACAGACAGAGAGACAGAGAGAGAGAGAGAGAGAGAGTGAGAGACAGAGTGAGAGACAGAGAGAGAGAGAGAAAGAGTGAGAGACAGAGTGAGAGACAGAGAGAGAGAGAGAAAGAGTGAGAGAGAGTGAGAGACAGAGAGAGAGACAGAAAGAGTGAGAGACAGAGAGAGAGAGAAAGAGGGAGACAGAGAGAGACCTGTACTTGATATTGTATTTGTGGTTTTCCTGGTATTAACACTGCTCCTGCTCTCTCTCTCTCTCTTACACACATACACACACACACACACACACACACACACACATTACAGCTGAAGAGTTACTGATAACAGTAATAAAAACATCACCACCTATCTGGAAATCTGTGTGTGTGTGTGTGTGAGAGAGAGAGAGAGAGAGAGAGAGAGAGAGAGTTTCCTAGAACTAAAAGTAAAAAACTCTATAGTTTCTCTCCTTTTTTGGACCACTAACACACACTCTGACTCTACTGTAAAAATCACCATTTTCTCAACTAAACCTGAACTTAAACCTGAACTTAAACCTGAACCTGCATGCTGTGTTGATGACCCAGTCTCAAATGAGTTAGTAAATTCTTCCACAAAAATTATTTGAATCAAAATTGATCGAATATATCGGGACACTTGTGATTTTTATTTTTACGCCCGTACGTGGTTCATGTAAAGGGTACTCTTGTAAAGGATGCACTACTTTTCACTTGGAGACATAAAAGGAAGAATGTGTTTACATGTACATGCTTAAAACACAACCTAAACAACCAGGAAGCAGGAATTCATGTGTCCTGATTTAGGAAATGAATATTTTTCTACACATTTCATTATAATGAAGCAGGATGTGTGTATTAGTGTGGAATTCTCTGGAAAAAGTGAGAGATAATGCTGGAAACGTGTCTATAAAGAGAATATGTGTGTGTGTGTGTTTGTATGTGATTATCCACACTGTGATTAATAAAACACTTTAAATAATGATTTATTGTGCAGTGTGCAGCTGTAGCATGAAGAGAAAACACTCCAGATGTTGGCTGTAATTACAGGTTTGGAGCTGCTTCCGTTTTTCCGCTCGCACACGTTCCATTATCTGTGTGTAAATGTTAACACACCTGTACTACAACAACACATCCCAAAGGGAGGGATCGGAAACAAAAACAACAACACTGAAATGTGTTGTGTTTCTAAAGCGACCAATCAGGAGCGAGCAGGTCAGTGTCCATCATCAGCGCAGAACTTTTCTCTTCAACATGCTTCCAGGTCTCCATTTAACCCAGTTCAAAACTCTACATCTGACCTTTATACACTTGACACATGAAATCTGTCACATATTCAGCTCCGTTATTTCGATCTGTGGGCGTGATTTACTCCACATGGACAAAAGATTCCTCTGATGTTTCCAGCCGTATGTGCACAAAGTACGAGGCACACAATTTGTATCGGACGCCTTTAGATGCAGGAACATGAACTTTTGCCTTCCCTTGACCTAGAAGATCCAAACCTGTTCCAGAAAGCAGCGCCATGAAGATCCAGGGTTTAGATGTGTGTATGTGTGTGTGTGTGTGTGTGTGGAAGATCTCCTGCTATAAACATTGAGCACATACTAATCTCATATGTCCAAAAACTTGTTCTCATATTTTGTATCTGTGTAAGTCCAGTTGTGTTACCAGATAGAGAAGCACATACGGCCGTAGAAGTCAGCTGTCCCAATATTTATGCTTATAATTGCATGTAAGTAACAGTAGTGGCATAAAAATAGTTTTTTACTGTTTGTTCATTAACTTCATTAAATTCTTCATTAACATTAGGCTGTAGATGTGGAATCTTCACCTTTACTTTTAGAAAATACACACACACACACACATGCACACACACATGCATGCACACACAGCTTAACAAAACCTCAGAAACACCACAGCAGCCATTGCAACCACATATCACACACAGGCCAGAGGTCAAAGGTTCTGTCTGGGTGAACTAACTGGAGAGAAAGTCTTCACTTTACCAGACCTCATCTTCATCATCATCATCATCACCAGCATCACCACCATCATCATCATCATCAGACCGAAAAGCCGCTCTTATCAGTAGTGCAGGTTTCTGCTAATGCACTCGTTCAGAGACATGTACAGCACACACACGCACAGACACGCACACCCCCCCCCCCCCCACACACACACATGCACACACACAGAGAGATGATCACAGTGACGTTTTCTTCTCCCTGAGGGTTTAACCTGAAGCTGGACTTCCTGGCGGACATCAGTGACCTGAGAGTGAACTTCCTGTCTGTCACATCTGCTTCAGAATGATGAAATGATGATGTGGAGAAATAAAGTGCAGCTCGAGCTGAGCTACAGGATGTGGGGAAATAATTACAGTCTGGGTGAAAAACAGCGTTTGTGTCGAATGAAAGCGTTTATTCAGAGGAGACGGATCTCCACAAACCGCGCGGCCAATACGATGAGAAATCTACAGGGAAAGATTCCCAAATAATAAATCATATACAGAATAAGAGAAAGATGAAATCATAAGTCTGAAAACACCAACAGAAAAACACTCAATCAAATGTACCAAAGATCATTCAGGGTCTGTCATCTGTTTATTACACATGTGTGTGTGTGTGTGTGTGTGTGTGTGTGTGTGTGTGTAGGAACTGGTGTGCATATGTGGTGAGTAAGACCGTGAGCTGCGTGGTGGAGGACGGAGTGGAGACGTACGTGAAACCTGATTATCAGCCGTGTTCCTGGGGAGTGCAGTGTCCACGCATCTTAATGTGAGTAGATCCGTGTGTGTGTGTGTGTGTGTGTGTGTGTGTGTGTGTGTGTGTGTGTGTGTGTGTGTGTGTGTATTAATGCATTTTTGCTTAGTTTATATTTTTTCACCTCTTTGGAAAAGCTCATACTGTAATAATCAGTGACTCTCAAACACATAATATTTTCACTACATACACACACACACACACACACACACACACACACACACACACACACACACACACACACACACACACACACACATATGTACACACGGCTATGTAAGGAATGAGATGACGCATCATTCCAAAGTCCACAACCACAGGAATCAGACTCCAAAAACATCAGCGCTTTATTTCCACTAAGAGACTTGGTTCTGCTCTCACTGTGAGGTTCTCCCACTGACTGTAGATCCACCAACACCAACAAGCACACACACACACACACACACACACACCAGGAACAACAACAGCTACACCAACAACACCAAGAACCCCATCACAAACACCAGGAACTACACCCAGAACATTAAGAACTCCATCAGTAATGAATGGAACTGCACCAGTAACACCTGGAAGTGCACCATTAATAGCAGGAACCCTCCTGAGAGTGAGAGGAACATTTACAAAAGGACTAGGATCAACATGAACACTAGGCGTGAGAGCAGACTGTACACACAGACTCTATAAGATGCTCACAATAACACATCTCATGCTGTTTCTTGTGTAGTGTAGTGTAGTGTAGTATAGTGTATTGCAGTGTAGTGTAGTGTAGTGTAGTATAGTGTAGTGTAGTGTATTGCAGTGTAGTGTAGTATAGTATAGTGTAGTGTAGTGTAGTGTAGTATAGTGTATTGCAGTGTAGTGTAGTATAGTGTAGTGTAGTGTAGTGTAGTGTAGTGCAGTGTAGTGGTAGTAGTAGTGTAGTGTAGTAGTAGTAGTGTAGTGTAGTGTAGTGTAGTGTATTAGTGTAGTGTAGTAGTGCAGTGTGGTGTAGTGTAGTAGTGTAGTGTAGTGTGTAGTGTAGTGTGGTGTAGTGTAGTGTAGTGTAGTAGTGTAGTGTGTAGTAGTGTAGTGTAGTAGTGTAGTGTAGTGTAGTGTAGTGTAGTGTAGTATAGTAGTGTAGTGTAGTGTAGTATAGTGTATTGCAGTGTAGTGTAGTGTAGTGTATTGCAGTGTAGTGTAGTATAGTGTAGTACGGTGCGGTGTGGTGTAGTGTAGTGTAGTACAGTTTAGTGTATTGTAGTGTATTGCAGTGTAGTATAGTGTAGTGTAGTATAGTGTAGTGTAATGTAGTGTAGTGTAATGCAGTGTAGTGTAGTGTAGTGTAGTATGCAGTGTAGTATAATGTAGTGTAGTGTAATGCCCTGTAGTGTAATGCAGTGTAGTATAGTGTAGTTTAGTACGGTGCGGTGTGGTGTAGTGTAATGTAGTACAGTTTAGTGTAGTGTAGTGCAGTATAGTACAGTTTGGTAGAGTTAGGAGTAAACAGTGAGTTTCTACAGCAGGAAATTGAGAATAAACAGTCACTGTTGAATGGGTTACAGTAAACAGTGGTTATTAATGAATGTTGTTGTATTCCTGTACGAATCATTATTACAGAGTAAAACATGTTTTCTCCTTCTCGTGTGTGCTGAAGGTACCGGACGTATTTGAGGCCACGATATAAGATCGCGTATAAAATGGTAACGGAGATGGAGTGGAAGTGTTGCCATGGATACAGCGGAGAAGACTGCAACACGCATAATGGTGTAGGGAACGGAGGATCGAGCACTCAGATTTCCACCGCAAGACCGTGGCCTAAACCCTCCAACCCAGGACACACCGGACACACTGGGAACACTGGGAACACCGGACACACCGGGAACACCGGGCATGGACAGAATGGAGGAAGCGGTGCGATTTATTGTGCAAAGTCGTTTTTAAAGACCTGGTATAACATATTAGACATGATGAAATGATTGTGTTGTTTGTTTAGGGAGGAGCGACAGCGACAAGATGAAACAGATGGAGGAGAAAATCCAGCGTCTGACCAAAGACCTTCAAGATCTACAGCTGACGTTACAGAGCATGAACGGAAAGTCCGGAACGACCCCGGCGGACGCGGCGCAGCCCGAGATGAAGGAAACCATTCACAACATCCAGACCAAACTGGACCAGCTGGACAACCGGACTCAGGCTCATGACAGAACTCTGGACAGCATCAACAATCATCTGGTGAACGGCAGAGGAGGAAACGATCTGGATCACCACGATGGAGGCAATCTCAACGTGTTGAAGGAGGAAATCCTGCGCGAGTTGGAGCGGCGGGTTTCCCTGTCCTGCACCGCGTGCCAAGCGGGCGTTGAAGACCTGCGGCGAGAGCAGCAGAGGGACAGAGAGCGGATTTCAGCTTTGGAGAAGAAGATGAACGATCTGGAACAGAGGAACCGCCTGGTTCTGGATAAACTGAGCAGAACTCAAGCGTGCTGCGATAAAATCCGCGACCTTGAGACAAATCTCAGGGACGTGGACGAGAAGGTCACCTTGACTTCCGAGGCGTGTAGCAGCTTAGAGGATCGTCTGGAGAAAGAGCTTACAGGGACTGGAGGTGGAGGCGGTTTGGGAGGAGCAGGAGGAAGTGGAGGAGGAGGAGGAGGAGGACAGACTAAAGTGGAGGAGGTGCTGAACGGTCACCTGGAAGACTTGGAGAAACGGATTAACAGCACGGTGCAGAGGACAGAAGAAAACTGCGCTTACATGGAGAACGATTTGAAGGATTTGTTGCAGAGAGGTCTCACAGAGCTGCGCAGGGATCTCGGTTCTCACCTCTCGGTTCAGGAGCACCGAATCACTGATATTTTCCAGGACATGCACAGCGTAAAGGAAAGCTTGTTTGATCTGGACAAGCGCTTGTCTCACGTGCAGAATGCTACATCGCAAATAGATCGGAGAATTCACGAATGCTCTTCTTGCTCTGGATCTCGTAGACCACCAGGAGGAAATGGAATTAGACCTACAGAAGACACGGATACGGTCAAGTCCCTGGAGTGGAGGGTCGTCTCCAACGAGGACGATATCAAGAGGTTCAACACGAAGCTCAAAGATTTCTCAGTCTTCGGTGACTCTCTTCTGGAGAAAGTAGAGAATCTTAGTGAAAATGTGCACAAGATCAAAGAGGTGACCGGCGACAACGGTGAACATTTCACTCGATTTATTAACGAAATTGGGAATTGCCAATCGGACGTGTGCAGGACGGTGCAGGACGACCTGAGGAAGCTGAAGAACGCCACGTACCACGCCATGGACAGGTGGCACACAGAGATGGCGTACATTAAGGGCAGGGTGGAGGGTGCAGTTTGCCCGGGTGACTGCGGCAGCCTGCAGGAGGAAGTGAGTAAACTTAAAGAGGACGTGCACAAATGTAAAATCTGTTTGGAAACTCCGACAGGAACGGGAGCGGAACCCGGAGATCTGGATGGTCCTCAGAAACCCCTGGATGGTCATAGCGTGATTACCAATAACAACAATAACCTGGGCTCGATCCAGGGCGAGTTATCAGGAGTCATTTTAACCTTCAGCTCAATCAACGACACTCTGAAAGGTTTGGAGCACAGCGTCCAGAAACACGACAGCGTGATCACCGATCTGGGGAACACCAAGGACAAGATCTTCTCCGAGATCGATAAGATCCAGCAGGAAGTGACGGAGCACATCGAGGACAGTAAACTGCGCCTGGACAACATCGAGCGCGACGTCAAGCGCTTCGGAAGCTCCTTTTTCGAGAGAACGGGAAGCGACCTGGACAAGAGGATCGCCAAACTGGAGGGCGTCTGCGGCCGCCTCGATTCCGTATCGGAGAACTTGCAGAGGATCAAAGAGGGACTCAACAAGCACGTGACCAATTTGTGGAGCTGCGTGAACGGACTGAACACCACCGTGATCCACCACAGCAGCTTCATCGACACCATGGAGACCACACATCTGGAGAACATCCACGGCAAGATCAAACAGCTCAACTCCTCGATGCTGCATCTTCTCAAGGAGTTCAGGAACCAGATGGAACATGACTTTACAGGTTTGTCTTATAAATAGTAGCGTGTGTCCTTAAAACATCTGACGCTTCGCACACAGGAAGAAAAGCGGAGAAATCCTGCTCAAAAGTATTCTGACATCTGCGTTTTCCAAACATATCTCAAAACCAAGAAGAGTTCTTATGCTCAGATGTACCAATACCTTTGGCCATACAGTGCATAATAATAATAATAATAATAATAATAATAATAATAATAATAAGCCTCTGATTTTAGCGGAGTTAGCGTTTATGTTTTTTTTTTTACCGGAATAAGTTCAATCAGACTTTTTCTTTTCGATAAACTTGTTGGGAGAAGGTGTAACGTTTCCTCCATGGTTCCTCCAGTCATTATATAAACAGGAAATAGCTTCACTTCACCCTTTTCTAGATCAAATGTCCAAACACACAGCGAGATGTTTTTAAGATGAAGTGGGTAAAAGGTCACCGCTCATTCGGAGACTCCTGATTTCAGGTCTGCCCGGACCCCCGGGGCCTCAGGGAGAGACAGGTGAACGAGGATTTCCAGGATTCCCTGGACTTCCAGGACCACAAGGACCACCTGGAAAAGCAGGTGTGGAAGGACCAAGGGGACCTCCAGGTAAAGAAAAGGAGAGAATTTTTTAACGTAAAATTACACGTCTTTGATAATCGTTTACGTCATATAATAATTTACAGAAGTAAATGTACATAATGTAAATAAACAAACACATCTATCTTTTCTGTTTCAGGTCTCAGAGGAGAACGAGGTACGAGCTTTATTTTTTTTCCTCAAAAAAATCCCTCTAGACCTGAGGATATTTTAGACATAGCAAATGTTCCTTATCAGATTACAGCTAAGGGTCATTAGTAATGTGTGTGTGTGTGTGTGTGTGTGTGTGTGTTATACTAGAAGTCTACTGATGAGATTTGTTTTAGGACACACACACATGCTGTAGAGGAAAAGAAAAGCGTAATGATGTGTATCTGCATCCTGCAGCCATTTTTATAATATTAACATTTGTTGTTGTTTGCTTGTTGTTTTGTGTCGTTGTGGTTTCCCAGGCCTCCCCGGCATCGACGCTAACGTTCCTCAGGTCTCGTTCTCGGCGGCGCTCACCATGCCGATGACATCATCCGGAACCATCGTGTTCGATAAAATCTTTGTGAATAAAGGAGATTTCTACGATCCGAGAACAGGTGCAGCATCCCACGATTATCTCTGCTGTTTATTTGTTTGTTTATAGCATTCAATTAGGACATTATGAAGATATTTACATCGAATATTTATTCATGACAATTTCATTTTATTTTTGATTTTATATTTGAATATTGTAGACATTTATTTCTTTATAAATGTATTTTTTTATTCACCATGTTATGTGTTATTTATTTATTTATTTATTGGAATAGCATTTCGTGATGATCTTTGGTTTAGTAACAGTGACTGTACTTGTTGTGACTGTGACTGTACTGAATGTTCTCCCCCTTGCAGGAATCTTCACGGCCCCTCGGGACGGCCATTACTTCTTCAGCGCCGTTCTGACGGGCCACAAGAACGAGAAGATCGAAGCAGTTCTGTCAAAGTCCAACTACGGCATGGCGCGCGTGGACTCGGCCGGCTATCAGCCCGAGGGTCTGGAGAACAAGCCGGTGGCGGAGACGAAGCCGACGCCCGGATCTCTGGCCGTGTTTAACATCATCCTCCCGCTGCAGATGCACGACACGGTGTGTGTGGACCTGGTGATGGGGAAACTGGCCCACTCGGTGGAACCTCTCACCATGTTCAGCGGCGCTCTGCTCTACGAGGATTACTCCTAACTCTGAGATTTCTTGACGACGGGGCCGAACCTGGAACCTCGACCCCCGCCGAGTCGCACCGCTCACAGACACTTCTGCGACTCGGCTCTGGTGTGTGAACTCCTGAAGTTCTGAAGAGGATTTCATTCTGTCAGTTATATTTACCCTTTCCCTTTCGAACTTCCGGAGACGTGTTTTTTTTTTTTACAGAAACTACTGTTTATTATTATTATTGATATGAAAATTACTTCAGATTTTATATGTCACACAGTGTTATGGATCATCAGCGTTTCACTTCCAGACGCGCGCTGCAGAGCATGTGTCGCTAATAACTTCCCTGTCACACTATCGTTCATGATTAGCGTTCACTTTTTATCATGTTGTATGTTGATTATTGATCACTGATCGGCTTTTTGAGCTTTAAGAACTCCTGATCGCTTCCTCATTTGGGATTCATTAGAAAAGAAATCTTTTTTTTTTGCTAGCTAACATGTAGCTGTGAAGTCACGAGTGGAAATGATACGGAATTTTCCAGAACCTCAACATTTACCTCAGATGGGTTTATTGATAGACTCCATACGAATAAAATCGAGCTGAACTTACAGTTAGCAATGCAACTGTAATGTTTTTCCGTCGTAGCGAACAAACACAAAATGTCGAATCATAGAGTAAAGGATTCATTTTTAGAGAAACGCAGACGTCCCGTGTCACAATACTTCTGGCTATATCGTGTGCTGTAAAGCTAAATGCATTTAAAGGGGCGATAAGTAATATAATACACATAAAGCCAAACAATGACAGCTTTAAAGGGCTGATAAAGTGTTGTTGCTTTAGCGTTGTAGCATGAAGCATGTCACCACTAGCATTAGCCCTGTGTACCGAGCGCTCTTTCTATTTAACGGCTTGTTACAACAAACAGATTCAGTTTTAAAGTGTCTGTCAGGAGGATTAGCATTAGCATCTTTCTACGAGCTTTATTGGTGAGAAAGTGTTTACAGCTGAAAGCCAAAGAATCGAACAGTACAGATTTTAAGTGCCTATAAAGAGAATATGATCGTTCTTATTGTTTATTTTTTTGTTTGCTTGTTTTTTTATGAAGAATACCAAAGTCCATGTCAATAACTGTTTGTAAACCAAAACTCGGATATGAAAAAGGAGAAAACTCTTTTAATTTTCACCACGATGGAGCTCAACGTCATCCTGTATTCCTGGCTTATTATTATTATTATTATTATTATTACAGATATTATTATTATTATTATTATTATTATTTGGAGTATTTCCATCAAACCCTTTCAGTCTGTATGCGGTGTAAAGCTGAAGAAGTGAAGATGACGTGGCTCCTCGCGGTGTAACCTGTGACTCTGAATGTGTTTGTTAGCAGCACATGATAAATAAAGAGATTTAGACTTTCACAGAGTCTGAAACAAAGCGAATGGTATCTCACTGACAAGCGAGCTGCCCTGCTGGAAACAGTCCTGCAGCACATTTCCTACATTAAAAAAGATCTGATGTCCAGCAGGATTCGGGCCAAACATTGCCCGTTCTATTCCTGAAAACCTACTTAGAAAAATGTACTCGTATAAAACATGAATGGAGCTTCAGAGGCAGATGTTTTACTGTGTTGTGCAGTCCAGTGTTCACATTTATCCCAAACATGTTCACTAGTGTTGGAGCTTTAAAACAGGAGATCCTCCACATCTCCCATCCCATGGAGAGCAGATCATCATGGAGCTCCTGCACACGGGGCATGGTCATGCTGGATTAGGTTTAGGGGTCTCCTGGTACAAGTGAAAGCAGATTTACAGTTACAGTGTCTCTAACTATGTGTAATGATGGGGAGGGGTCAAATCGGAGGAAACACACACACACACACACACACACACACACACACACACACACACCACAAATACAGTTTATGTACTGAAGGTGTTTAGGACACAGCCCTCAACCCTGTAACCAGAGCAGATCCGCAGTGGGTGAGTTCTCGCGAGAGAGAGAGCGTGTGTGTGTGTGTGTGTGTGTGTGTGTGTGTGTTTTCACAGCTGTTCGTGTTTAAAAACTCTCCACACGAGCTCTTAGAGAAAAAACACACGCAATCTGACCGTGTTGCAGACGGAAAACACACACACACACACACACACACACACACACACTACTGTTGTTGCTTTTGAACACCCGGGATTTTCCAGTGTGTGAGCCAGCAGACTTGGAGCGCTCACATTTCCTCGCCTTTCTGTAACTTCATTACACCTATTTTTTGTGTTTGTCAGTTTTTGTATTTTTAATGAAATTTCAGTGTTTTATTTGAAATTTCTGCTTTACTACATTTTAAATCATTCTGAGTTAAAATAAATAATGCAGTTGTATAACTCATCTAATGCATTAAAGTCCCGCCGATGGAGCGGTCAAGTCGCAGTTCAAACCAGGGGCGTGGTAAGGGGCGTGGTCGGTGTCGCGTAGATCCGCCCACAAAATATAAAAAATCAGAAATGTATAAATTTTCCAAAATGATATCTGAAATCGTTTAATAAGTATCATCAGTATTAATTAATAAACCTTCATTACATTATAGATGTGAATGTATTCAGTAAGAGAATGATTATATGCAGGTTTCTGGTTTCTTCTCTGCACAGGTACAGAACACATGGGTTTCTAAATGAGACTTCAATGTGATTGGTTCGTGGCTGTTAGCCCTGCCCACACTGTGACCTTCCCAATGTAAGTAGGTAATACGCGTGTGTGTTTGTATGATATTAAATTAGCGTTATGAGAAATGTGAGCTGAGCTTCTGCAGGACCCCGGGGTAAGTGTTACACTCGGGCGCCGTGTGTGTGTGTGTGTGTGTGTGTGTAGGAGGGATTAAAGGTGCGGATGCTGAGATACACCATGGCCAGCAGGGGGCACGATAGTAAACTCTACAGCAGGGGTCACCAACGTGGTGCCCGTGGGCACCAGGTAGCCCCCAAGGAGCACATGAGTAGCTCTCAGGCTTGCTATAAAAAGTGCACAACTCATCAGTGAGATGCGTCTATAATGTAAAATGTAGTTAATTCGTTGTTGATAGTCACTGTCAAGTGTATTTACATAGATAAATGAGTATCATTAATAATAATAATAATAATAATAATATATAACTAAAGGTAAATTTGTTATTTCAGAGGAGTATTTCAAACTGGTAGCCCTTTATATGACTCGGTGTCCATGTAGTAGCTCTCAGTTACAAAAAGGTTGGTGATCCCTGCTCTACAGAATATTTCTAAACAAGGAACATCAGCATGTAAACAAGCGCAAACATTTAAATATTGACAACAGCAGACCTTTATTCACTTCTGTAAACAAAAACGTGGTTTAAAAAAATCTGAATCTGTTTAGTTTGGATGCAGACGGAAAACACACACACACACACACACACACACACACACACACACATGGATAATAGGATTCTGAGAAGATTACAGCAGATTAATAAGCATGATTTCAGGAGGGAAATGATGAATGTGTAAAACAGAGTTTCATGTGTTTGTAATGGAGTTATTGTGACGTAATAAAAGTCTGGTATCTGATTGGATGGTTATACACATACTTAACCACTATGCTACCACTAACACCTGCATTACTGAACATAATGAAATCACTGTGTGTGTGTGTGTGTGTGTGTGATGTCATGGTGTTCTGAAAACACTCCTCCGTTTATTTACTGAATAATATTCCCACAGTTTCCAAGACTCTGTAAACACACACCCCTTACAGAACACACTCTGTACACTACCTAGTGCACTACTGAGGGAACTGTAGGTCATGAGGTTTGTGGTCCATTCAGAGACAACACTTTGTTTTTTTTTTGTTTAATTAACATTCTTCATTGATCATAATACAGAAAAACACTGACAGAAGTCCAATTTCTAACCCTCTCACTCTCTCAGACACACACACACTTGATCGCGCAAACATAAAGTTAAAAGGTACTGTATTCATTATTATTATTATTATTATTATTATTATATTGTTAGTGTTATTATTATTAGTGTAATGGGAAGACATGGAAAGCCAAACAGAGCAAATTCAGATTTATTTGTAATATTTATAATGAATATTTCTGTATAAAATGTCTACAGAATGTATTGAGCAGATACAATTATAGAATTAGCATAAAATAAAATAATATCCAGTGTTGTTCTAAATGTGCACGATGCCCCGCAGCAGCTAATAAATACTCAGAGCTGGTACTTGTAGGCTTTATAATACTCTCTACAGTTACATCAGCTCGCTAATTACCAGCTACCTGATCAGCATGCTAATTAATACATGTTAAATCTGATTGATTTAGTGTTTAGAAAGACTTCATTATTGACATCAGCAGCCGTATCAAGTATTATTAAATATGAAGTAATTTTCTGTAATGTTCACACTAAAACTCGCTAACTAGCCGTGTTTAATCGCTCGTTTATCAGCATCAGTTCCACACTCACACTGACACTGGACCATCATCCCTTTGGAAGTGATCTCATCTTAGAGCAAGTGTACAAGTATTTATGTGAGTGTGTATACACTATTTGGTCAAAAGTATTCAGACACCTGTGTTTTATCTTTGCCAATTTGTGGGTTTTTTTTCCCCCTTCCAAAATGTTACACAATATTAGATACACACAATTGTATCAGATGTGTAAGATTTTCCTCAGGGACTCAATCCTGTTCCATCAAGACAATGCTCCTGTGCACAAATCCAGCTCCATAAAGATCTCCTTTCCATGAGTTAAAAGATTAATCTCCACAGCTAGCGGATCACCTTCCCAGGAATAAAAGAGAATAAATGTGGAATGGGACGTTCAAAAAGAAGCACATAGTGATGTAATGCTCAGATGTCCACAAACTTTTGGTCGTATAGTGTATACATGACATTAGTATCGAAGCTGCTGATCTGGAAATGTGTTTTCCAAAAGGTTCCTGATTTCCCTGAATATCTGTAACATTCCCAGCTCTCGTTTTCACGAAATGATCCCGTCGTAGCCGTGAACGCCGCATTTCTTTCCCGCAATCTGGCAGCCGAATGCGAGTGCTTCCTGTAAAGAGCCTCCTGCAACAGAGTCGAACGCAACACCACCTCACTCATTTATTCAGCCACTTACAACTCCTGTTACTGAGCACTGACACTGGAGGCTCCTTCCATCCATGAACATCTCAGAGAGTAATCCTCACTATATCAGCCCAGCAACAGGCAGGTATTATAGTTCTTACCCTGAGACAGGCTGTAAATCACAGCGGCATTAAAGGTGTCTCCAGCCCCGAGTGTGTCCACCAGTTTCTCAGGAGGAAACGCATCAGAGTGCAGAACAGTACCATCAGGACCCATAGCATCGGCCCCTTTCTCTGCCCAGGCACAGATCAGCACTGCACTGAACACACACACACACACACACACACACACACACACACACACAGGTATCAGCACCCTGATCTGAATCTTCTGTTCACACACCTTTCACTCTGTTTCATATCTGCAGTTGGAGAGCTACTGTGCTCCTGGCTTGGACATGAACAATTTAAATTGGATTTAATGCTCAAATATTCTGAGTCTCTCTCTGACTCACACACACACACACACACACACACACACACACACACACACACACACACACCCACACAACACACACACACACACACACACACACACAAGAAAGGTTTATCACGTCACTGTATAGAGCAGTGCTTTCTTGTCAGAGGCAGATTTCGCTGCACACTGTATGATTAAAGCTGTGTACTGACACCTGGCGGAGAATCAACCGCATTACAGCACTTCGCTAATGCGCGTCTGTAGAAAATGAATAACCTTCTGAGTCGACTCTCTATGCCGAGTCACATTAAAGAGTCGTTTATAAACGACGCATCACTAGCGCTTAGCAATAAGTCAATGAAGTCTGTGCTCGTTAACACACAAGAAAAGGGCACTGTATTTCAGTTTATCGAATAAAAGATGTCAGTGATTTGGTTTTCCCTCTGCAGCAGGATATATCACACCTTTATTTCTTACCCGTCTTTCACACGGCTGTGAAAACCCTTCACTGCACCGGCAGCCGAATCAAAGCCGCAATGCATGGCCACGTCTTTACTTACAAACACCTGCAACACACACACACACAGATGTGCACACAGTATATGTTTCTCCTTGAATAATAATAATTAAGAATATGGTGTAATAAAGTTAATTATTATAAAACAGTCAGTCAGTAATGAAGTTGGACTTTACCACGTCTCCAAGAGGGAATAGCTGATAGAGCGAGGGGCGGGTTTTCTCGATCTCTACAGAGACAGTGATTCTGTTCTTCTGCTCCTGTATGGCATTATAACTCTTAACCTGCTCAATCATCTTTACCTGTTCATCAGCATTACGACCCTGAACACACACACACACACACACACACTTTCAAATCTCTGTCAATCTGCTGCTGTTTTTCAGTTTCATTAAGACAAAGTCTTTTTCACCTCAAAGTGAATCCATTTATACTGTCTGAGATCCAGCTTGGAGAAATCATCTGCACAAACATCAGGCAGGTTCCTGATCCAACAGAGACACAATTCAGGAAAACTCCTCTCAAACACACACACACACACACACACACACACACACACACACACACACACACACTCACACACACACACACTCTCTCTCACTCATTCTCTCAGTCTTTTTTGCTCCTGTGTCAGACACACGCATGCACAGTAAACATAACTGAGGCGGGCAAAAGTTTTTGATCCTTTGAAATGTTTTAATGCATAATAAAATACCAAATCTTAGCAAATAATTACATTTAAAATGAAATATGAAACAACTGTTTCACTTGTTCAATTAGGAACACATTGACTTAATGAATTACTTAATTACTGTGTTCATTAGCAGGTTAATTGAACAGTTAATGTTGTTAATTAAAGTGAATTTATTCAGTGTACAGAACCACTACAAGAGCTACACCGTCATGCTAGCTAACTCATGCTGGCTAATCAGCTCCTGATATGTTAGCTTTAGGGTGTGTAATGTGATTGTCGTGATTACAGCACGTGCCTACAGACAACCGATCATCATGGATTAGCGTATGATGGTCATGTGATTGAGGAGATTGTGTCAGATTATTATTATTATTATTATTATTATTATTATTATTATTGTTGTCTTACGTGTCATAGAGAACGACGGTGCGAGAACCCGAATTTTGACAAACAATACAACACGCACATGGCGTCTCGCCGCGCTGCTGCCACGCTACGGCGGAAATATCCACACCGCGGCGGCTAAAATCCCCCACGATGAAGCTAACAACATGAAGAAAAACACAGGGTCAGATTTACTGAGTTAGCATAGGTGTGACAGCGACACCTAGGGCTAACACGCTGAACTGCGGTGTGAGAAATCACCAGGCAGTTGTAGCGATCTCGCTCGTTTCCCTTCACCGCTCACAATTGAGTCGAGAAGTGTGCAGGGAAAGTGAATCAAACCATGTCAGATCTTCTTCGTTTTGGTGCTCAGTGCCGCTCCCGCAGTGGAGACTAATGTCCGTACATGAGCTAGCTTACTACGTGTGTATCGCTGGAACTATCGCGCTAATCACATGTTCGCTCCAGTGTTACAGATTACAAACAGTGACATTTCTGTTTACTTCGTCCTCAAGTAATATTCATCTTACGATCGCTATAGATCAGAAGTGCACTCAATCAAGGCCAAGTGAACAAGGGTACACTGATTCAGGACCTGTATGTGAAGAAGCTTGTCTTTGGACATCTGGACGGCAAGCAGATACACACACACACACACACACACACACACACAAACCTGTTCATGTGCAAGATGGTACGCGTGCCACTGCTCTGGTTGCTGATGACGACGGAGGCGGGGCATGAGCACTGAGCATGCTCAGTGACAAGAGACACGTCAATGTGGAACAAATTAAAATCATTCAGGATGTAGCTGAAGTAAACAAAGTATTTACTAGTGTGTATAAACAAACAAACACACACTTTAAAATCCCTGACTAAAGAATCTTCTGCCTGGTACAGTACGGTAAAGTGCGCTACGGTCCTGCTCTGATTTCATGGTTAGATGTAGATGAAGATGAAAAGAACTCACTCAGCGATTGGTCCTGCAGCCAGAGAACCCATGAAGGCACAGGGAGCACCGAGCAGAGACAGAACCGTGCAGGAGTTGGAGGCATTCCCACCTCGCTGCCACCTCTGAGACACACATCTGACACACACACACAGAAATTCTTTTTTTTGCATTCATTCATTTTGTGACGCTAATTAGGGGGCGTGCCCCGGAGTGCTGTAGCAAACATCAGGCCACGCCCACTTGCGTAATGAATGAGCTGCCAAAGTGCAAAGTGGTCAATGTGTGACGTAATAATATATTAATTACAATATAATTATAGTGCAAATGTTACAGAGCAGAAATGTCCTGACTGATTATCTGCAAACACTGCATGTGTGTGTGTGTGTGTGTGTGTGTGTGTGTGTGTGTGTGTGTGTGTGTGTGTGTGTGTATTTTGCCTTTAGAGCGAATAAACACAAAAGCACGCTATGAGATGATTTTGTACAGGATATAAACCTGGTATCTGTGTCCTCTTCCGGAAACTGATCCACCACGTTAATGATGTCCAAACACACCAACCCGATACACAGGATCTTCTTCTGCTCCATCATGTACGGTGTGTGTGTGTGTGTGTGTGTGTGTGTGTGTGGAACATGGACTGAAGGGGAAAGGTAAACTATACTGTGCTCTGATTGGTCAGAAAGTAGGAAGGGAGGAAATCCGCATGTGTGTGTCTCAGCGCGCTGTATTTCTTACTTCCGGGTATAACTACAGATATTGAAATATCAAAAATAGTAAAACGAGAGGAGATAAAATAAGTTACTTAAAAATAAACGATTTTAGACGTTATTATTATTATTATTATTATTATTATTATTATTATTATTATTATTGTTATTATTTCGGCTGTTACCGTTAGGGGGCGCCAAAGCGAACCGAACGAATCACAACAAATCTTTTTTATTTTGAGTCATTAATTCATTGCGTTCCTTTGATCAGAAACAAAATAAAATGTTACTTGTTCACTAACATACACCAGTTTTAACTCTAGCTTCGATAGTGGAAATATGACAGTGCAGATTAGGATAAATTATTATAAATGATAATAAATCTTCTGGTCCGAGTCTTTTGTCACGTGACTCCCATAAATATTTTATCTTTAATGTCAAGTTGCGTACTTAAAACCTCTCCTCTACTGCACTGTGTAGTGTCCATGGGAGTCACGTGATAAAATAAAGGCTGTGTTTGCTGATAATAAGCTACGGAGATATTAAGATTCACATTAAATTGAATCACTCGTCTGATTCACATTAATGACTCATTTAAAACTGAAGAATCGTTCATTTAAAAAAAAAAGCTCAGACACTGGGGTTAAAGTTCATGCAGTTTTTCCATACACATGTACTTTCTCACTTACTTTCTTATTGAACACATGTGGACACACACACACACACACACACACACACACACACACAAACAGAGAGGGGGTGGAGAAGGAGGACAGGTTTCTGAAAGCAGGCCTGGGTGGTAAATCTTTTCTTGTGTGCTGTCACCATGGAGACACTGTGTTTAAACGCACCAGACTGGATTAGCCCTCTCTCTCTCACACACACACACATACGCAAAGAGTATTTCTCTGGGGTTTATTCCGGGATAGGTGAAATTTCTCTGCTCTCCCTCCGTCCCTGCAGCGTGAGTCCTTCTGATCATTACACACTTTTTACTTTTAAAAACTTTGAATGTGGCTGTGCATGAAACGTCCTTCTACTCAAACCCAGAGCACACACACACACACACACACACACACACACACTAAAGTTTTTATGAAGGTTTTACCTAATTCCATACTTATTTATTTGTTTAAATTTGGTACAATACAGAGATACTGTAAACTCCTATGCTACTTTTGTACATATGTTTAAATGTAAGCAGAGTTTCCCCGGAGAGTAAAATAGCATTAAATGTGCAGTGTAAGAGTTTTACTTCAGCCCATGGAAAGCAGATCTTCATGGCGCTGGCTTTGTGCACAGGCACATGGTCATGCATTAGGTCTCCTGGTCCTAACGATGATACCTGCTGTAAAACTTTCACAAGCTTTAATGCTATCTGACCCTTGAATCTGTGTGTGAGATCTCAACTTTGTAAAGTGAAATCTACAGGCCAGCATCAAAAGATGGCTCATGGTCCTCCAACAGGTTACTTTCAGGTTCTATCTATCATTTACAGAAGGAGGTGAAGCATTCAGTCTGGAGAACACACTCATGTGGTGGAGCTTCATTACGGTTAATGGGAACACAATAACGCACTGAGTCTATCGCTGTCTATCTCTATCTTCAGATGTCTGAAGGAGGCAGAGAGGAAACCACAACCACGCTATCCACGATGAAAATGTTGGAGCACGGGGCAGCGGCCGAGAGCCGTCTGGAGGTTCTGCAGACATACAAGCTCCTGCAGTTAGTTCGGGAGAGAAATAAAAGTCAGCTGGAGAAGATGGTGCGTCACGGCATCTCAAACCTGATCAATCTGACAGACCCTAGTGAGGGAACCGGTGTGCTTCACCTGACCTCCATCTCCAACGACCTGGACACGGCCGAGTTTCTTCTGTCTGTGGGAGCTCATCCTGACGTCCAGGACAAGAGAGGACGCACTCCAGTCATACTGGCTGCGGAACATGGATATGACGCTATGCTGGATCTCCTTGCAAAGCATCGTGCTGACATGAGACTTGTGGATAATGAAGGGAAAGGTGCATCGGCTTCTTCAGGACTTTTTGATGATGCTGATGTTGTTGTTATTATTATGAGTATTGTTTGTTGTTTCTTGTGTGTGTGTGTGTGTGTGTACTGTAGGAGTTCTGTTTTACTGCATCTCTCCATCCCAGAGACACGCACGCTGCCTGCATGTGGCGCTCAGCAGCAACGCAGACGTCAACAACATGTCCAACGCCGGAAAACCCGTCTTCCTGCTCGCCTGCGAACACGCCAAGGAGTGTGAGAACATCTGCATGAGGATTTTAGAGAGTGGAGCAGATCCTAACGCCACAGACCAGGTCTCACAGCAGAACTATACAAACAGGAATATTTATTATATGTGAACCTTAACAATCACAGAACCATCTCACATCATCTCACAACATCTCACACAACAATCTCACAACATCTCACAGCACAACCATCTCACATCATCTCACAACATCTCACATCACAACATCTCACACATCTCACAGTCCATCTCATCACATCTCACATCTCACAACATCTCACACCATCACACCATCACATCTCACCATCTCACTTACACATCTCCATCTCATCATCTCACATCATCTCTCACGCACACCATCTCACATCTCACATCTCACTTCACATCATCTCACATCATCTCACATCATCTCACATCATCTCACATCATCTCACATCATCTCAATCCATCTCACATCATCTCACATCATCTCACATCATCTTACATTCCATCTCACATCATCTCACACCATCACAATCCATCTCACATCATCTCACATCATCTCACATCATCTCACATCATCTCACATCATCTCACATCATCTCACATCATCTCACATCATCTCAGACCATCACATTCCATCTCACATCATCTCACATCATCTCACATCATCTCACATCATCTCACATCATCTCACATCATCTCACATCATCTCATCATCTCACATCATCTCACATCATCTCACATCATCTCACATCATCTCACATCACCTCATCTCAGACCATCACATTCCATCTCACACCATCACAATCCATCTCACATCATCTCACATCATCTCACAACATTTCACATCATCTCACATCATCTCAACCATCTCACATCCATCTCACACCATCACAATCCATCTCACATCATCTCACATCATCTCACAACATCTCATCTCACATCATCTCACATCATCTCACAACATCTCACATCATCTCACATCTTACATTATACATAATACATTATTAATGTTATAAATGATCTTATAAATGTTTTGAAATTACAGAATAAACCTCAATGAATCAAAATCAAAAATCTTCCCAGAATCTTCCCAGAATTATTTTGTGTGTGTGTGTGTGTGTGTGTGTGTGTGTGTGTGTGTGTGTGTGTGTGTGTGTGTGTGTGTGTGTGTGTGTGTGTGTGTGTGTGTAGCTGACAGGGCGGACGGCTCTGATGGAGGCAGCACAAGCAGGTTCAGTGGCCTTAGTGAGACGCATCTTGCAGAAAGGAGGAAACACAAATACAGCAGATAAACAGCAGAAGAATGCGACTCTTTTTGCTGCAGCAGGAGGATTCTTCCAGGCAAGAGACTGTAAAATAATCTACACTGTATAATAATATATAGTGTATAATAATTTATAGTGTATAATAATTTATACTGTAAAATAATCCATAGTGTAAAATAATATATAGTGTAGAATATTCTATACTGTAAAAAATCTATACTGTAAAATAACCTATAGTGTAAAATAATATATTTAGTGTATAAATAATAGTATATTGTATCATTATCTATACCATAAAAACCTATATTGTAAAATTATTTATATTATTTAAAAAATCCATAATCTAAAAGAATCACTGTAAAAATCTATACTAAAATAAAGAAGAATCACTTAATAAAACACTGTGGCAGGATTCTACTTTATTTATTATAATAATAATATTATTATTAAACTGTTATGATCATTATTGTTCCTTGGCAATTTTGTTGTGGTGCAATGCTGAAGCCACCTGTAAGCAGGCTGCATATTGTTATTATTGTTGTTGTTGTTGTTGTTGTTGTTGCTGTGTGTTAGGTTTTGCAGGTGTTGTCAGCGTACCAGGCAGATTTGAATGCGGTGTGTGTGGAGGGAAACTCGGCTCTGCATGTGTGTGCAGCTGGAGGTCACACTGAGTGCTGCAGGTTTCTGGCACAGAGAGGTGATGTGTGTTAAAGCTCTGTCATTAATCACACTGTAACTGTTCCTCATCCACTGCATCTCCTTCACCTCCAGGATGCAACCCCAAGCTGAAGAACACCATGGGTCTGCTTCCACGTCAAATCGCAAAAGCGCACGGCCACAAGGGGGCGGTAAAGGAGCTGAAGAAGGCAGAGCAAGCTTATACAAAGTTCTCCAAACCTGGTGTGATTAACCCGAACCAGCTGTGGGCTCTCACGCTGCACGACTGGTCTTGTGAACACGAAGAAGAGCTGAGGAACTCCTTCCAGCGCACCGAGGAGACCGACACACCCGTGGAGAAAGTCTCCAGTGAGAAGTTTGCGTACGCCTTGCTGGAACATCACGCTCCTGTCGACCAGGAACATCTGCAGATGATCATCTCTGACCATGACAAGAAGAACGAAGGTGTGGTTAACGTCAACGACTTCTTTAAAGGGCTGCAGTACCTTCAAAAAGCATTCGTCCTCTCGTCCTACCAGCCCAAGAAGAAGGGGAAGAAAAACACGAAGGGAAGGAAAGGAGGGAAGGGGAAGGGGAAGAAAGGGAAGTCTGTGGTTCCTCTTCCCATCTGCACACTTCCTCCTGATATGATGGAGAAAAGACCAGACGGCAGCCCGCAGTTCATGATCGAGAGTTATCAGCCGTTCACCGACACCAAGCGCTTCGACCGCGATCGTCCTCCTTCTCACCCCGTGGAGGACGACTCGGCCTGGTACGTGGACGAGCCGCAGAAGATCTACACCAACATCAACCGATGCGTCCGAAGCGGAGACTTTGAGTCTCTGTGTTTAGCGTTCAGTCAGAATCTCCCTGTGGACATCAGAGACCGATTCTACAAAACCCCACTCATGGCTGCCTGCAGCAGCGGGAGCTACAAGATGGCTGAGTTCCTCATCACACTCGGGTAGAGATCATCATCATCATCATCATCACACTAGATACATGTTAAATTAACAGGGTTATTATGTGTGCGTGTGTGTGTGTGTGTGTGTGTGTGTGTGTGTGCGTGTGCAGGGCGGATGTGAATGCATGTGATCAGTTTAAGTGGACGCCTCTTCATCACGCGTGTCACGCTGGACAGAAGGACATCATGGAGCTGTTGGTGAAGCGAGGTGCGCTGGTGGACGCTGTGGCATTAAACGGAGCCACGCCGCTAATGAAGGCCATCGAGAGCTGCAGGATCTCCTGTGTAGAACATCTCATCACCTCCAACGCTAATGTACAGGCCACTAACAACAAGGGTACTCACTCTGTGTGTGTGTGTGTGTGTGTGTGTGTGTGTGTGTGCCTGATCAGGCACTGAGGTTTGTATCTTATGATTTGACTCTCTGTGGTTTTTATCTTCAGGACAGAGCTGTTTGGAAATCGCCCAAGTGTACGGAGATGAGAGAATCATCTATTTGGTCAAATCCAAGATTGACAATCTGCCAAAGCGCAAAGAGAATAAAAGAGGGAAAGGAGGAAGCGTGAGAGCAGCACCTGAGAAAGCATCTTCTCCCACTAAAGACACAGAGAAACCCACAGTGAGAGTGGTTAATCTCACAATCCATCTCACATCATCTCACACCATCACAATCCATCTAACATCATCACATTCCATCTTACATCCTCTAACATCATCTCACTCCATCACTTTCCATCTCACATCACATCATCTCACACCATCACATCCATCTCACCATCTCACATCATCTCACACATCATCACATCCATCCATCTCACATCATCTCACCATCATCATCACACCATCACATTCATCTCCATCTCACATCACATCATCTCATCTCATCATCTCTCACATCATCTCACATCATCTCACATCATCTCACATCATCTCACATCATCACATTCCATCTCACATCATCTCACACCATCACATTCATCTCACATCATCTCACATCATCTCACACCATCACAATCCACCTAACACCATCACATTCCATCTTACATCCTCTCACATCATCTCACACCATCACATTCCATCTTACATCCTCTCACATCATCTCACACCATCCATCTCACACATCCATCTCACACATCACACTCATCTCACCATCATCATCTCACATCATCTCACATCATCACATCATCTCACATCATCTCACATCATCTCACATCATCTCACATCATCTCATCATCATCATCATCTCACATCTCATCTCATCACATCATCTCACATCATCTCATCACATCATCTCACATCATCTCACATCATCTCACATCATCTCACATCATCATCTCACATCTCATCTCAGACCAACTCCACATTCCCATCTCACACATCATCACATTCCATCTCACATCATCACATCATCTCACATCATCTCACATCCATCACATCATCACCATCTCACATCATCTCATCTCATCATCATCTCACATCCATCTCACACCATCACAATCCATCTCACATCATCTCACCACCATCACAATCCATCTCACATCATCTCACATCATCACATCATCTCACCATCTCACATCTCATCATCTCACATCATCTCACATCATCTCACATCTCATCATCTCACACATCATCTCACATCATCTCACATCATCTCACATCATCACACCTCACATCATCTCACATCATCTCACATCATCTCATCATCTCATCATCTCACATCATCTCACATCATCTCACATCATCTCACATCATCTCACATCATCACATCATCTCACATCATCTCACATCATCTCAATCATCTCACATCATCTCACACCATCACAATCCATCTCACATCATCTCAGACCATCACATTCCATCTCACACCATCACATTCCATCTCACATCATCTCACAACATCTCACAACATCTCACAACATCTCACAACATCTCACACCATCACATTCTATCTTACATCCTCTCACATCATCTCACACCATCTCACATCTCACATCATCTCACATCATCTCACATCATCTCACATCATCTCACACCATCTCACATCTCACCATCTCACACCATCACATTCCATCTCACATCATCACACACCAACACATTCCATCTCACATCATCTCACATCATCTCACATCATCTCATCACATTCCATCTCACATCATCTCACATCATCACACACCTCACATCCATCTTACATCATCTCACATCATCTCACATCATCTCACATCATCTCACACCATCACACACCATCTCACACCATCACATTCCATCTCACATCATCTCACATCATCACATTCCATCTCACATCATCTCACACCATCACATTCCATCTCACATCATCTCAAATTCATCTCACATCATCTCACAATAGCTCACATCATCTAACATCATCACACACCATCACATTCCATTTTACATAATCTCACATCATCACATTACATCTCATTCCATCACATTCCATCTCACATCATCACATCTCACATCATCTCACATCATCTCACATCATCTCACATCATCTCACATCATCTCAAATCATCTCACATCATCTCAGACCATCACATTCCATCTCACATCATCTTACATCATGACATTCCATCTCACAACATCGTACATCATCACATTCCATCTCACAACATCACATTCCATCTCACATCATCACACCTCACATTCATCTCACACATCTCACATCATCTCACATCATCTCACACCATCACATTCCATCTCACATCATCACATTGCATCTCACACTTGTGTGTTTCTGTATAGGCTGAAGTTCTTCCTCACCTGAAGGAGAGAAGAGTGAATCTAAAAGAACACATCATAACCGTGAACCAGAACGTTACCATCAGCTCCAACATACACGACACACACTTCACCCCAAAAACTGTAAGTGTGGAGAGTTTAGTGTGCAAAATACACAACATGTTGTAGACGTTCGACATCAGTATGTGTGTGTGTGTGTGTAGGTGTGGGGGAGGAGATTAGCCTCATCTGATGAACATGTGGAGCGGAGAGTGGACAGGAGGAATCGTCTCTCATATGAAGTGGACTTCAGGGACTTTGTGATGCCGTTTAATAAAAACCTGATGAGGAAGCTGAGGGAAGTGGGCGTGGCTGAGGACCAGTAGATAGGAAGTGGGAGGGGCTAAGGGGAGTGGGGCAAACATGATCAAAGAGTGGGTGTGTCCAAGAGATATGGTATAAGAGAGGGGGCAGTGACTGTGTTCCAGAAGGTTACTGGGGACGGGGAAGAGGGGGTAGGTGTGACCCCAAGGGTGTCCCATGGGGAGGGTATGACTGAGAGGAAGGGTGTTGATGGGGTGGAAGGGGGTGGGGGGGTAGGTGTGGTCTATGGAGTGGGTGTTGTCAAGGAAACAGGAGCGCTTTAATGTTTCCTGCCCACAGTAAAAATAGCTTGGGATTAATATGATGATGAGAAATCCAGGATGAGCTCACTGAGGTCCAAAACTACACTGAGAACAACACATGTCTCTCTGTAACACACACACACACACACACACACACAGACTCATTTAAATATTGGGACATAAACATGTGAACTTAGCATAATGTCGGAGACATCACACAGTAAAAGTGATGAAGTGGAGAAAGGATTTAAACACTGAATCACTTCAGCAGGAGTGTTTGTACATCTACAGCAGCATTATAAACGGTGTGTGTGTGTGTGTGTGTGTGTGTGTGTGTGTGTGCTCTGCCGTTCAGTTCTTCTCTTCCTTCATTTCATTTTAATAACTCTCACCTGCTGGGGTTGGAAACCTGACTGTAGAATATCTTTATCTGATATTAAAATCAATGTGCTGTCTGCAGGAACGTAAGCGGATCGTCTCGGAGGAACCTCGGTTCCGTTCGTTCTCATGAACAGATCGAATATCTGCTGAACAAAACAAACACACGTCAGAAATCTGAAACTGGAGAGAAACTGGAAACGTGGAGCACAGAGATGACCTCACTCTCTTCTTCATCTACATTCATATAAATTAAAGTATTTTATTCATCATACACACACACACACACACACACACACTTGCAGCACAGTATTTGTGCTCTGGGTTCTGTTGATTTATCAGCATTATGATAATGATGATAATGATAATATATAACAGCCCATATATTATTATAATAATGAGTTTTTTCACGCTTGGTTGTTGACATTGTGATGTTTGGTGATGTTATTTTGGGCCTTGTAACTTTATATTTAATTGCTGCTTCTGTGCTGTTGTT
>JACRUU010000015.1:12509386-12591886 GCA_030449085.1 Kryptopterus vitreolus | reverse complement strand
AGTAAAAGTGTAAATACTGTATGTTGCAGGATGAAATGTGTGATTTGTTTTCTTAACAGATTTGAGGCACAATGGCGGACGACACTGACATGAGGAACGAGCTGACTAACCTGCAAGGAGCGAGCGGACCAGCTGGCAGATGAAGTGAGTCACTCTTAATGTTAAAACAATAATCCTGATGCTCTCAGCCAATCAACTAACTCTATACTTCTCTCAGCCAATCAAATAACACTATACTGCTCTCAGCCAATCAAATAACACCCCACTGCCCTTAACCAATCATATCACACTGTATATCCCTCACAAGATCTGAGCAGTACTCTGACTGTACTGCTTACTAGTTTTCTGTATTTATATTTAGATTTATACATATAATTGTATTCATATTATAATATATATATATATATATATATATATATATTTACATATAGTATTTCATATATATATATATATATATATATATATATATATATATATATATATTTCAGTGTGTGCTTTGTGTGTATTAATTATGCATGAACATATAATATTACTTGCTCTCGAGTGGTAAAAAAGGAACAAAAGACACGTAATGGATAAGTGTGAGACAGTGTGAGACAGTGTGATACAGTGTGATACAGTGTGAGACAGTATGAGACAGTGAGAGTTTGAGACAGTGTGAGACAGTATGAGACGGTGTGAGACAGTGATACAGTATGAGACAGTGATACAGTATGGGACAGTGTGAGACAGTGATACAGTATGAAACCGTGTGATACAGTGTTGAACGACAGTGTGATACAGTGTTCGACAGTGTGATACAGTGTTCGACAGTGTGATACAGTGTGAGACAGTGTGAGACAGTGAGACAGTGAGACAGTGTGAGACAGTATGAGACAGTATGAGACAGTACAGTGAGAAAGACAGTGTGAGACAGTGTTCGACAGTGTGATACAGTGTTCGACAGTGTGATACAGTGTTCGACAGTGTGATACAGTGTGCGACAGTGTGATACAGTGAGACAGTATGAGACAGTGTGATACAGTGTTCGACAGTGTGATACAGTGTGAGACAGTATGAGACAGTGTGAGACATTGATACAGTATGAGAAAGTGAGACATGAGACAGTGTGATACAGTGTGAGACAGTGTGAGACAGTGTGAGACAGTGTGATACAGTGAGACAGTGTGAGACAGTGTGAGACAGTATGAGACAGTGTGTACAGTGTGACAGTGTGTACAGTTACAGTATGAGACAGTGTGATACAGTGTGAGACAGTGTGAGACATTGATACAGTATGAGAGAGTATGAGACAGTGTTCGACAGTATGAGACAGTGTTCGACAGTGTTTGACAGTGTGAGACAGTATGATACAGTGTGAGACATTGATACCGTATGAGAGAGTGTGATACAGTATGAGACAGTGTGAGACAGTGTGAGACAGTATGAGACAGTGTGAGACATTGATACAGTATGAGACAGTGTGATACAGTGTGAGAGAGAGTGAGACAGTGTGAGACAGTGTGAGACAGTGTGAGACAGTGTGAGACAGTGTGAGAGTTTGATACAAAGACAGTGTGAGACAGTGTGAGACAGTGTGAGACAGTGTGAGACAGTGTGAGACAGTTTGAGACAGTGTGAGACAGTGTGAGACAATGTGATACGGTATGAGGCAGTATGAGGTGAGAGGAGACGAGACTGAGTACTGAGTGTTTCTGTATTGAGTTTTTAACACACTACAGTGTTTCACCAAACCCTGATCAATCAGCCTCAGCGTGAAGTGAACACCCGCCCTGCAGGCGTGTGCATTGTGTTCTCTGTCATATGTCATTAACCAGACGTGTGTGTGTGTGTGTGTGTGTGTGTGTGTGTGTGTGTGTGTGTGTGTGTGTGTGTGTGTGTGTGTGTGTGTGTGTGTGTGTTTCAGTCGTTGGAGAGCACCCGGCGTATGCTGCAGCTGGTGGAGGAGGTGAGAGCAGTTACACAAACACACATACATCAGATTAGATTAGATTAGATTAGATGCACTGATTTGATTTATTAACCAGTTTTCATTCAATAGACCAATTTGATTTGTTCACACACATTGAGTGTATCAGGTTTGCTGTGTATTATGTATTTGGAGGAAACCCCTGACCACAGAGAGAGCTGAAATGTATTTATTTACATAACAACCGAAGAAATAACATTCCTTCCTTTTTTAATCATTGTAGTTGCGTTATATTAACTGAAATCAATACAAAAGATTCTTATGACTTCTACAGTTTTAATCCCAGGTGTTTGTAAATGTTTAATATGAAATATTATATTATATTATTATTATTATAATCTTTGGTGTGAAATCTGTGATTTCCGCTGTAGTGTAATAATGAAATGATGTGAGAGCGTGACGAGGTAACGAGGATCATCTGGTCTATTTAGGTCGATAGAGCTTTATTATCCTCAGAGGAATTATTGCACGCACACACACACACACACACACGCACATGCGCGCGCGAGCACACACATTTCCGCTTCGCTGTGTTTATTGCCCGTAATCTAATTTTAGCCTCCTCTTTGTGCCACTTGACTGACTTTTGATAATGAAGTTCAGAGACGTTCTCAGACCCAACACTCATTCAATAAACTGTATTTAAACTCAAATAAATTCACTTTATCCTTGTGGGGACAATCAGTTGCTTAGCATTCTGACCGTCATCATCGTAAACACGACATATGGAAAACCGAATTACGCAACGGCATGACCCGAGAGGGAAGCAGGACCTTGAGAGAGATCTGTGACAGTAAACATTTATACTCCTTTTTATTTTAGATCTTTTTAAAAAAATCGACTCGTTCAAATAAACAATCATTTCTGCAGATCCAATTCCTCCTATAACCACCAGAGGGTGCTGTATGTGTTTACTGTATCCTGTAGCAGCTAACAGATGATTAACAGGATAAAGTTTAAATATATGATTCGTCTCCATTTTATTTTTACATGCAATCTTTTGAAGTAGGAACATTTTACTAAACAAACAACACACACTTCACATGTTCCAACATAATAACCAAAAACAAAGTTAGTGTAAAAGTTCATATTTCATGACCATGTTTTCTTCTCTTTTCTCTCATTCTCTGTGTGTGTGTGTGTGTGTGTGTGTGTGTGTGTGTGTGTGTGTGTGTGTGTGTGTGTGTGTGTGTGTGTGCGCGCGTTCAATAATGGTTCTCCTGTTCTCCTTTATCAGAGTAAAGATGCAGGTATCAGGACTCTGGTTATGCTGGATGAACAGGGAGGTAAGAATATCACAGGAGTCTGTTTCTTGCAGGGGAACAGAAAGTGGTGTTGCTTAATCACACGTCAATCCTTAGAGGATCGTCATACTACAATTAGAATAGCATACACACACACACACACACACACACACACACAGTACTGTACAGGTCATCATACAACCTGTTGAGCATTTATCATCTGAAACACACACACACACACACACACACACACACAAATAGATCCATGACTGTAAAAGTAGCAGATGTCGTACTCTCTCTGTGTGTGTGTGTGTGTGTGTGTGTGTGTGTGTGTGTGTTTGTGTGTGTGTGTGTTTGTGTGTGTGTGAGAACTCTAACTCCTTTAACTACACTCACATTTCATTCCAGAACAACTGGAGCGTATTGAGGAGGGAATGGATCAGATCAACAAGGACATGAAGGAAGCAGAGAAGAACCTTACGGATCTGGGGAACCTGTGCGGGCTCTGTCCCTGTCCCTGTAACAAGTACATCATCACCTCTCACTCCTTTTATCGTTTTCCGCTGATAACAACCATGTCCTGCGGTGATATCGATCCTCGCTCTCAGTAGTCAATAATGTACAGCTACACCTTTCTGAGGTGGTGCAGGAGCTTTATGGGTAAATATGAAGCGTATGTTGGAGATAATGATGACACACACTGATTCTCAGCAGAAGGAATTGTTCTCTGCTTTCTCTGCTCAGTAAGATGTGTGTTTTTTTATTTATTTTTTTTTAAATCTGAACAGAACCAAAAATTCACCTGGAGTGGATTTAATCCTGCAGCTCTGAGAATGTGATGGATCAGTGACTTCAAAAATGAAGTAGTGATAACGATGCATGGAAGGAGAGGGTGATCTCCCTGTTCCTTATCTGATTAAATAAAAATAAAAAGTGATCTTGTAGATCACAAACCACAAATCACAACAAAATAATCTTATATATCACATCTAATCTCCATCTCTCAATCTATTGCTATTTATCTCTCTGTCCGTCTGCACTATATGGGCAAAGGTTTGTGGAAACCTGATCATAAGAGTGAACATCTCATTCCATGTGCTGTTATAACGACCTCCACTCTTTACCAGGTGTTGTGGAGATTCCTTCATCTACAAGAGTGTTAGGAAAGTCAGTTGGATGATGTAGGTGAGAAGGTGAGGAGGTTCCTGAGCTGCAGTCAGCATTCATCCCAGAGCTGTTCAATAGGGTTAGAGATCAATAGGGTTATAGCAGGAGATCTTCAGGTCTCCTTGTTCAAGTGAAGGAAAGATTCCATACTCCTGCATCCAGTGACAGCCGATACACCATTGTGTGTCTCCAAACTCTGAGTAACAGAAGCACATAGGGATGGAAAAAAAATCAGGCGTCCCAATACTTTTCTGTGTGTGTGTGTGTGTGTGTGTGTGTGTGTGTTTCAGACTAAAAGAGCGAGGACAGAACTGGGGAAATAATCAGGATGGGGTTGTTTCCAGCCAGCCTGCTCGTGTGGTGGATGAACGTGAACAGATGGCCATCAGTGGAGGATTTATTCGCAGGTCTGCTTTTATATCAATACAGTTATACAATTGATTTTAAAGACTCCATGTTTCCTCCCTCTACACAGAGCTTTAGAGAAGATGGAATTGGGCCTCAACCAGAATGTATAATTTATTTACAGTGTTAACTGTGTGTGTGTGTGTGTGTGTGTGTGTGTGTGTGTGTGTGTGTGTGTGTGTGTGTGTGTGTGTGTGGACTCAGGAGATATCTTAGAGGTGTGAACTCCACACCTGTGATTCTAATCATCTCGGAATAGCAGGACCTTTCTCCTGCAGATACTCACTGAACTTGTGGACTGCTGAAGCTGACTCTCAATACAACACAGGAGTTGTGATAATGTGTGTGTGTGTGTGTGTGTGTCTCCAGGGTAACGAATGATGCACGGGAGAATGAAATGGATGAGAATCTGGAGCAGGTTGGCAGCATCATTGGGAATTTGCGTCACATGGCTCTGGACATGGGCAATGAGATCGACACTCAGAACCGCCAGATCGACAGGATCATGGAGATGGTTATTCTAATAATAATAATAATAATAATAATAGTAATAATAATTAATCATGATTGTTTTTTTTGCTGGACTTTGACAAGAGCAGTGACCAGCAGTGTTTTTTTGGGTTTTTCAGGCGGATTCCAACAAAACGAGGATCGACGAAGCCAACCAACGCGCCACAAAAATGCTGGGAAGCGGCTAAACATCTGCAGGAATTACTTTCTCCTGATTCTTCTGTCCCACATACTGTCTGTTTCCTCTTCTATGTATTCTCCTGATATCTTTACACATGTATTCACACACACACACACACAAACACACACACAGACATATCACAGAAATCCCCTGTGCTAAGTTGTAGAGTAGTTCTGAGTGAATCGTGATTCATTCAAATGACCCGTTTTTGTATCTGCTGCTATGAGGAACATATTCAGAACAAACCTGACCCCAATTCAGGTGTCTTCAGAATCACATGTCTGCATTAAACCGCACATAGCCAGACCACGTGGCTTACTCAGTGTGAGCACAGATTTAGAGTGTATGTGTAATGTGTAGTCTACAGAGTGACAGAGTTTAACCTGCTCCAAGCTTCAGCTTAGTCAAGCTCAATATAATGTGACTCGCTGATGAAGAGTCCAATCAGCGACTCCTGAATCGGTGATGTTCACACGCTGTAAATAAACACCTCTCCATTCCACACATGTACCTTTACATATATAAACAATGAGAATCTGATCACACACATCACGCTTTGGTTGTTTCTGTTTTTTTATTATATTTAGTAATTTATTACATTATATATGAAATAATTATAAATATATACATACACACACACACACACACACACACACATATATATATATATATATATATATATATATATATATATATATATATATATATAAATATAAAATTGAATCCTTCCTAAATAAGCCATAACAACATGTCTTTCTCCAGATAAACACTCATACTGAAAATGTATTTATTTGCAATATTACATTATATCATATTACACTAAATACACTCTCACATTCAGTAGATTACCCTGGTGTAGTTTGTGTACTTTGTGTCTCCAGCTTTTTATGTAAGTGTTGAATTTGCACATGAGATTTGAAAAAATTGATGAAGAAAGAAATCTGAGTGTTTGGAATAAATGATGACTGTGTATGTGTGTGTGTGTGTGGTGTGTGTGTGTGTGTGTGTGTGTGTGTGTGTGTGTGTGTGTGTGTGTGTGTGTGCTCTAGTCTCTCCATAACTGGTGCACTTTGATTTGATGTTGTCATGCCCCTTGACCCCCCCTGTTCAGAGTGTTTGATAAATCTGCAGGTGAAAGCACACACCGGGTTGTAGCTGAGCTCAGCAGCTGAGGCAGATGTTCAGGTGAAAAAGTCTGATGTGTTAAATATCTGTCTAATTGCAACAATGTGCTTCAACATAATGGTGTATCTGATCTCAAACATTCATTTCCTGCAATGCAGTGCAGTGTCACACTCACTAAGGATAAAAGCCAATAAAAACACAATAGTACAAGAACCCATGGAGCAGCGTGTGTGTTTTTTCCGTCACAGAACTCTTCTATGGCATGTGTACAGTGACAAGTTTGAGTTTTATTGAGTTTGCATTTGAGTGTGAAGTTATAATTGCTGTTACTTGTGTGAAGGAGAAGATTCGAGCTCAACGTTCTTCATTCTGCTGCAGAACACTGAAGATGTAAGAGAATCGTTTTCAGCACCACTTGAAATAAACATGTGACAGAGGAACCGGTCACGGCCGATCGGACCAGATGACGATCATGGAAAGCTGCATGTCACTCCAACACACTCATCCTCTTTTAGCTGTGGATTATGTAGGATTAAGGTTGAACACACACACAAACACTAATACAGACCTCTGTGTGTGTGTGTGTGTGTGTGTGTGTGTGTGTGTGTGTGTAGACAATTTCCGTTTAAAACACTGATTCGTGTAGTGCTTTATCTCTCTTAATATATCTCTTCTTTCACTTCATATCTTTCTGTCTTACTGTCCTTCTGTTTCCCACCCTGTCTCTCTCTCTCTCAGCTTGTCTGTGTGTGTCTCTCTCTCTCTGTTTCTCCATCCTACAGTAATCTTCTTTGACTCTGGGCCATGTTCCAATCTTGTTTTCACTAAGCTTCATTCACTTCACTTTAGTTAAGTGCGCTTTGCAATGTGTAAGGGAACCTCTGGGGCACTTCCACAGCACAGTGCACTGCCACAATGCACTTCCACCGTCCAAAAGACAGATAGGGACAGAGAGAGAGAGAGAGAGAGAGAGAGAGAGAGAGAGAGAGAGAGAGAGAGAGGACTGATAGACAGGAGGATAACGGACTGAGGGGTGTAATTCTATGCTGTACACAGCTGGTTCCCGCTTCAGTGTCCTTCAGTGTCCACTGTACAGAAACACGCCACTAGTGCGCCCCCTCGTGTCCACTACCGCTACATGCAGCTCAGCTCAGAACTACGGTACCCTAAAGAATGAAGATTAAAAAAATAATTGATATAAAAAAATAAACGTAACAAAATGTGCCTTCGTTTCAGAACAACAATAAAAAGCAGAAAACCAAAAACATTGCTTGAAACATTGCATACGCGTTTACAGCGATTTTGAAACAGCGCATGCGCGTTACACAGTAAAACGAACGACGATTTTCAAACGGGGTCATGCGCATTGGAGAGCAGAGCCAACCCTTCGGTTTTGAAATAGCGCATGCGCAGTGGCAATGCGGCTCTATGACGATGACACATGCGCAGTGGTGACAGTATTTTGGAAATGGCGCCTGTGTTGAAGTGCTAGTCGGTCGGCGGTTGCAGAGTTTGTTAGTTGTTTCTGACCGAATTGCTGTAGATTATTTATTTACACGAGAAAATCGGAGCTCTTTGATGGACTTGCGCGGATTATGACCACTGACAAACTGCAGCAGAAAACGCATTCGAGAGTTTCGGCAATAATAAACAGTTTTGTACACAGGTAAATACGGTGAGATAATGCTAATGCTAACAGTCCCTCTGTAATAAAGTGAACTGAGACTGGCTCTCTCGGCGCACATGATCCTGATCTCTTTCCAATCCTAATTTAAATTAGATTGTGGTTTTAGTTTCCTGCATGTGTCAGTGGCAGATCTTTACATTCTAAGCTTTTGCTAGCCGGTTAGCGTGGATGTAGCGGTGCATTAGCTTGCGCACGTGCAGCCGCTGGGGTTTGGTGTCAGCGTGTTATAGATGAAATTCTCCGTGACATCAGTCATGAGTGTTTCTGTAAGATCTGTCATCTTTAACCCAAATGTCTCCTCCTTGTGCATTAATAACACATCAGTATTTTCTCTGCGCTTTGATCACGCAGCCCAGTTTATTATGCGCTCTGCACAGTGATTCACATTTACAGGCAAAACACCGAAGTACATTTATCATCCAGTACACAGCGATATATATATATATATATATATATATATATATATATATATATATATATATATATATATATATATATATGGATAGTTTAGTAATTCATAAATTATGCATAAAACATTTGCATCATAAAACATTTTGTAATATGAGCATGTAGATGTTGTCACACTTAGACGAATTCTAACACTTCATGATCTTTCTGAATTCACTAATGTTAATGTTACTATATATTTATATAATCACACACTATCAAGCACCTGATTTACATCATAAACATACGAGCTGCTTCCTCTGGGACTGCAGTGTGTGACAGCTTTTATTGAAAAAGTATACACACTTTGACACAAGATAAAGGTGCTGAAGATTCTCCAACGTTAGACACTGATTTCAGTACATTGCATGTGTGTTCGCGTATATCCCTTTTCATTTGGATGTAGACTTGTCTATGGGTTATTACTTTTTTTTCTAGTGATTTGCTGTCATTAATGTTCACAAGAATTACATTTAATGCTTCATTTATTGCTGACTTGCAGTTGGCTTATCTGAGTATATTTCTGTGATCTATTCAGATGTAATAGCTTGATTATGAGCGTCTATCAGTAGTGAATGGCGTCAGGTTCATCCCTCTGGGGTTTAAAGATGCTGAGGTTATCTTTGTGTTTATGTTGCAGTGAGGATGCGTGACCTGGCAGCTCAGGTGACCAGCGGTCTGCTGCGTTTTCCTGCAGTGACAGTAGAAGCTTTACGGGAAGATGAAGTGACTCTGGACTCTGTGCTTCATGGGAAATTCACTATGGGTCACTATCTCCTCCTCCTTATCCACATTTATTATACTTATCTGATGTGTGATGCTTTGTCCCTGTGTTAGTTTCTATCAAATAGGTTAAATATTACAACATATATTATGTTGATGATTTTCACAGTTTTGTTCGATTTGAACTGTCACTTCCTGTCTGTACAGGCCGCAGCGTGTTGGCGTGGTTGGCTTGTGGTCCACACTTGGAGGTTGTGCACGCAACGACGGGCGAACGTTTCTCCGCATATCGCTTCAGCAGCGTGACGGATCACCTGCAGCCGTGTGTGACGGCGGTGAAAGACTTTAGCTGGCTGAAGCGTAGCGGGCTGCTCGTGGGCCTACAGGAGGACGAGAGCAGCATGCTGTGTCTCTATGACCTCGGCATCTCGCGCGTCATTAAAGCCGTCGTCATTCCGAACAGGGTACGAACCGTTCGTCTTGCGTGCCTCATCGCTGGGGTATTACACTATAATAAAACCCTCCCTGTCTCCATCAGATTACTGCTATCGAGCCGCTGGTGAGTTACGGAGGAGCGAGCACGAGTACGCAGCACCTGCACCAGAGCCTGCGCTGGTTTTTCGGTGTGGTTGCTGTGGTGACGGATGTGGGACACGTCCTATTGGTGGATCTGTGTTTAGATGATTTCTCCTGCACTCAGACTGAACTGGAGGCCTCGGGTTAGTTCACAAGCACCACCAGTGCACTATTCACTAATCATCCGTATGTGCAGATCAATAATATCTTATTAGTGCAACAGTAAATTACACCCCCGGTTCTGTGTCGTGTTCATGTTAACATTGTTTTTATTGTTTCTGTCAGACCTGGAGGTTGTGAATAAATGTCCCTCTGATATTCCACGCCTGAGAGAGAGAGTCACTCAGCAGGGACGTCACCTCTGTCTCCAGCTGTGCAGCCCCACAGGGACAGGGGTTTCAGCTCTACATTTCATCGGCCGCACCAATCAGCTCGCCGTGGGCTTCACCGATGGCTTCCTGCAGCTATGGAATATGAAGACGCTCAAGAAAGAGTGAGTGACAGTGAGACTATCACACCATCAGCGTGTGTGTGTGTGTGTGTGAGAGGTGTGTGATGTCATATATACGTTTTGCAGGTATCACTCTCAGCTGGAGGGCGGCCGAGTTCCTCTGTACACCTTTAACTTCCAGGAGCCAGAGAATGACCCGAGGAACTGCTGCTACCTGTGGGCTGTTCAGTCAGCGCAAGACCTGTGAGTCTCACACTCGCACCTGCACACACTTACTGTTCTATAACCACAGCTTTAGCATTATGAATGCACTCGTACTATATTAGTGGTAACTGTTGGTTCACACACATTTGTGATGAATAGTGTGTTTTTATTGCTATAACGAGTGGCAGCTGGTCAGTGATCAGGAGGCGGATAATCAGCAAAACCGATGAATTTGTCGACCCGTAGTCTGTTGTGTGTGTTGAGTGTTTTTGTAATGTGGTGTATGTTTAATGTTTTTGCAGCGAGGGTGATGTAGTCAGCCTTCATCTACTGCAGCTGGCGTTTGGAGAGAGGAAGTGCTCGGCATCAGGGAAAATCATCTATGAGGTATAAACCCGACACCAAACGCCCCACACCTACTTATTGTCCACCAGGGGGCACTGTAATGGCTATGTCTCCTCTGTATGTTGTAGGGTCTGGAATACTGTGAGGAGCGTTACAGTCAGGATCTGAGTGGCAGTGTGTTTCCTCTCAGAGCTCAGGCTTCACACACTCGCCTGCTCAGCTGCCAGACCATCGAGAAGTTCCGCCACCATCCTGACAGAGAGGACAGCGTGAACGAAGGTCACTGCGCTATCACGACACTACAAACACTCCATCATCAGGGTTTATTTTATTATATTGCGTAACATACCACTGATAAAACCCAGTTAGTGTAGATATCCAGATAAGCTCAGACTATGAAGCTGCATTATAGTCTCGTAACCATAGTAACCACTATTAATAATTTACACCGCTAGCACGCCGTATAAATATATATCGAATATACAGTATGGTGAATATCAGTATATACCTAGCGTCACACAGTGTGTAGGAAACTAAAGCCAGTCCTGCTAGTGGAGGTTCATATCACAAAGCTTAACTAGTTATAAATGATAAAAAGCACGTGTTTATCATGAATGGTTGCTCGGAGTAGTGATTGTGAAATATTGTGTAATAATGTATGAGATGACCGTAAGATCTGTATAATTGTGTAAATTGTTGTTTGTCCCACCACAGTGGCGTCTCCTGATACGAGTGTGTCGGTGTTCAGCTGGCAGGTGAAGTCGTACGGACAGGGTCAGCCTTCCACCTTCCTTGGAGTATTTGATATTAACAGATGGTATCACGCACAGATGCCCGATTCACTGAGGTACGAATGTGGCAGTGTGGAAATCGGATATTAAATATCGTGTTAGCGTTTAATATATTATTTACATGTAGTGTTCCCGGTTCAGTGACATTCTTTTGTTTGGTGTTAAAGAAATTATTGAATATTAATTGGCACTGCAGTGCAGTCTTCCAATGACAGAAAGTGATGCTTACTTAATTTTTTATTTAATTTAAGCTCCTTATGGAATCAAAGACGCTTTTCTTGAATCGTGAACTATTTTGTATATTTTATTGTAAATTTTTGGACTGTGTGTGTTTAGAGCGGGCGAGTCTCTGCAGAACTGTCCCTACCTGGCCGTGTGGTCTCTGGACTCTGTGATCGAGGCGACTCAGTCCTGCCCACTGCTGGACATAGTGGTTCATGAGCGCAGTCTGAGCAGAGCTCTGCCCCACACCTGCCCCCCTCCTGAGCAGTTCTACAACCCCAACACTTACAACTTCGGCAAGTTCACACACACACACACACACACACACGCATCTGCGTCAATGTCCCATTACACTATACAGTCCACATGTTGTTTTGTTTTTTGAAAGTGTTTTTTAGACCTTGGTTCATAAACTTTTCGTTAGATTTGTATAAACCGGATTATTGTGTGTGTGTTTAGATGCAAGCTGTTTGCTTAATGCTGGAATAGTCCATTTCACCTGCTCAGGATATCAGAAAGAGGTGAGTGTGCTCTTCATGATCAGCTCATTCTCTGCTGGTGTAAGACTGTTCCTGAGGGATTCGGCTTTTGGTTTCAGACTCTGAGCTATCTGAAGACGGCTGTGCCGAATCTAAGCGACGGGATTTCCAACGGATATTCTCGATGCCTCATGTCCGGTCTGCTGTCCTCTCGGCTCGCAGATATTCAACCGTCCAGCCTGACTGAGGTAACCATCTCCACCACATGTAGATCTGCACTTGCACGACTCTCAGTGTGTGTTACACTGAATGCCAAATTGTGTTTTAACACTGCAGCAGGAGCAACTGGACGCCATCTTAACCACAGCAGTGGAGACGAGCGCTCTGGGTCTGATCACCGGCTGCATTAAACAGTGGACCACTGAGGGTGAGTGTCGTGATTTATGTCCGTGTCTAAATATATCATATATGGCCAAAATTCTGTTGACCCCTTAATTCCATGTTCAGTCTTGTGTTCTAATAACACATTTCTCTGATTTGAAGTAACAGAGCAGGCCGGTTCCGTAGTGAATCTGCGCTACATCCTGGAGTGGGCCTGGGCCAAAGTGGTCAAAACCAAAGACGAGCTCGACGGCATATGTAAGCATTTTCAAAGCATGGGGTATTGTACACACATCCCTCAGCTAAAGATCAATTCTTTATGTGAATCAGCAGCACTCACGGGGATCATCTCACTTTTACAGATTCAAAGAATGAATTTACTGTAAATTAATCTCATCATACACACAGTCTATGAGCTGTTTATATTCTAATTCTATATTCTATTTATATTCTCTATTTAATTGAAAAATTTAATAATTAATTAATTGATGTAACTTCCCTAATGTGTGTGTGTGTGTGTGTGTGTGTGTGTGTGTGTGTGTGTGTGTGTGTGTGTGTGTGTGTGTGTGTGTGTTTTTTTTCTGTTTAGGTGCTCCGTTATTTGACAGCTCCTCTAATTTTACTGATCCGCAAACGCTGCAGCTTCTCCAACACAGCCAGCGATTACTGAGTAACCTCAGCACCATCTTCCACTGCTTGCTGAACGAGGCTCAAGAGCTCACACAGAGAGGTGTGTGTGTTTTTCTCTCTCTCTCGCACACAGACACACACACGCGCACACACACGTGCAGACCCCGTGTGTCTCCGGGTGTCCTAATATCACAAATTTTGATTCTGATAAGCTACTGCATATAAGGATATAATAGGATGATGCACCTTATACTATAAAACGATATGTTACCAGGACAACGAGGTGATGTTATCTGTGGGTTTTGTGTGTGTGTGTGTGTGTGTGTGTGTGTGTGTGTGTAGGTGTAATAGGCTTGGTGAACAAGTGCATGGTGTCCAGTCTGATCTCTCAGTATGCTCAGGTGGTGCTGTGGTTCTGCCGCACGGGTCTCCTTCCAGAGAGCGCAGGTACAAAATCAAACCTTCACCTTCTTGTGTGTTCATTATTCATCCTCCACCTGCAACACAACGAGTTCTTCTTTATCTTACAGATGAGGACCTCCTGCAGATCTCCAGGCCTTTTTACAGTTTTTCTGTGATTCAGAATTATTATACGGGTCAGAGGGAGGAGCTGCAGAGACTCGCCAAGTGAGCAGCACAGCATTCACATTTCAATATCAATATATGTTGTGTGTTATTGTGTGGATTATTGTGGGTTAGAGATATGAAGCTTATCTTGCTGATCTTCCTCAGGGATAAGTGGAACTCTGACTGTCTGATGATTGACGGATTGGTGGCTCAGTGTGGCGAACGTCTCTCAGAGCTCTGGAAGCGAGATGAGGGCGGGACTGGGGAGTACCCCCCTCCATCACTACACGTAATAATCATATGAAGCCAGCCATATTCATAATAAAACTTGTGTAAAAGAATATATATTATATGGTACTGTACTGTTCAGATCCTGATAGAATATACATAGAAATGAAGGATGTCTGATCATTATTGGATATACTGTAATAGTTGGTAATTAAAAATTAAAAGAGCATTTTGATTTGACTCTGTGATGTTTGACTCTCCAGGCTCTGCTCGACTTATACCTCCTGGAAAATGTTGAAGAATCTACCAAACATGCGATCGTATCCTTACAGTCATATGTTTCTAAATCAATTTCAATAAGGTTTCATTTCTACTCAAATGAGTAAATCCTCATCATTCATAAACAGTATTCTCCCAAAGATGATATAGAGATTATTACATGAAATAAAAAGGTTACAAATGTGTTTTGTAGTGGAAGTGAAGTATAATCAGATAGAGATGTACTTTTGTAGCTCTGTCTGTCTGTGTGGTTTTAAATCTTAACCATGGTCTTTAGGTGATTTACCTGCTTTTGGATGTGATGTACTCTTTTCCTAATAAAAGTGGTGCATCGGTGGAATCGTTCCCCACGGCTTTCTCCATCCCCATCGGCTTAGTGAAGCTCGTACAGGGTCTCTGGTTGCTCGATCACCACGACCACGAGGTATCCTGCTGTACTCTGACTGGTTTACTTTTTCTATTGCTTTGCAGTTGTAACGGAATTGTTCATTCACTACAGAGGTTAAAAATAGTCCCCTTTGTGTCTCAGAACTCTCTGGACCTGCTGCTCCACCCGTCTGTGTCTCCATGTGTGTGGGCGTGGCAGCACTCTCGGGTTCTGCATGCTTTGATGATCCAGAACAAATACAGCACTGCGCTGCGCTACCTGCATATGATGAAGCCGTCCATCACCACCTCCTCCCTCACCAAACTGTGTGTGTCGGTTCTGCTACACAACAGGTACATACACAACTACACACACACTCAAACACTCTGACTTTAAATGAGCTCTTAACACTGCCCCAATCTGTGTGTGTAGGTGTATAGTGGAGGCCTGGGCGTTATTGAGACAGCAGATTAATAAACTCAACATGGACGAGCTGCTGTGGTTTTTCTATGAGACGTGTCAGGGGCTGGGATTAATGAAGGAGCTCCTCAAACTGCCTCTCCGACCCTCTGAACAGGTGTGTGTGTGTGTTTGTGTGTATCCATCAATACCATTCACCAATCTGTTTATCTGTCTACCTCTCGTATATGTGTGTGTGTGTGTGTGTGTGTGTGTGTGTGTGTGTGTGTGTGTGTGTAGGAGTGTTTGGAACGCTTCCTGCAGGAAACTGGAGGATTCCAGAACCGAGAACTCCTCATGGTTCACTATCTCCAGCAAGCCAACTATGTTCCTGCACTGCAGATCAACCATGCTCTGAAGATGAACCTGGCTGTGAGTGTCTGTCTTTGTGCTATGCAACAATTGTAATAATTGGACAGAGTGAATGAAATAGTGTTAGCTCTACATATTCTGTATGGCACCTGAATTCTTAGACTAAAATGCCATATGATGACGATCGACTGATGCTCTTGTCATTATTGGAAACCATGTTGGAATTTGAATCCCTATGTTGGTGTCACGTGATTGTAGAATTTTGTTTGTAGTTTGGTGTATGGTGAAATAATTCTTGTTCTCCAGGGTGATCGAGATCCGAAGATGAAGGAGAGATCAAACACACGGAACTCCATTATGAGTCAGTACGGGAAGGTGTTACCACGCGCTCAGAGGAAGCTGGCCATCGAGCGCGCGAAACCCTATCAGCACCCATCCACCATCCTCAGAGAGGGTACACACACACACACACACACACACACACACACACACACACACACACACTTATCATCTGACCTTTTATCAGAATTACAATCAATGTGTGAAACTTTGTCTTTTCTGTTTCAGTGACGAGGCCTCAGCCATTATCCACTGTGGCTAAACGCTCCACTAACGAGAACATCATGAGCAGAGCCGCCTTCATTAAAAACGTTCTCACCAAGATCGAGGAGGTGTGGATCGGGAAGGAGCCTACACCTGAGCCCTCTCCCCTCAAGAGGTGTGTGTGTGTGTGTCTTCCTCTGCTCAGAGCCATCATTCAACAACAGACCCATATTCATAGATTTATTTTGAGATTATATCTGTATTTCTCTGTAAGGTGACTTTTCCGTTTTGATTTTGTTAACATAAAGAAACCCTATTGCTAAAATGATTTATTATACAGGATGTTTTTGCCGAACAGGCCATGCCCAGAGTTGAGCTGTGTATAGTGTTTTGTGACAAGAAATGGAACTGGTCTGTAACATAGGGTTCAATATTTATAGCTCATAAATATTGTTAATTGTGTTCATTTTTATTTAAGAACATCAATGTGACGAGCCGTCCGTGTAGTTCCTGTTTTAGGAACATGTCTACATTATTTTATATGTTCTATTTTTCAGCTCAAAAACCCCTGACACACTGTTGTCCAGTCCTAATCCACGGACCCTGAACATACATGAGGCTTTCGTTGGAACACCCATTAATATGCTGACTAAGAGGATGTCCAGGTGAACTGAACTACATTTCTTCCCTTTTTCCATCTCTCAGATCATAACATAACTGGTTTATAATAGTATTATATTATAATACCTGATCACAGAATGATTTCTATCCTAAGGGGTCATTCTTGTCTGTGTGCATTTTCCTGAATTAAAAAGGCAATTGTGACAACAGAATCTTATAAACGTTTGATTTTAGACTCTTGGATCTGGCGGTGCAACCAACGTATCAGACATCTCCGGAATCGTCTCGCTCCCAGACGACTCCAGCTAAATCCCTCAGCTCCTGGGCTGCACCTAAACACATCAGCAAGGCTCCTGAGCTCAGTCTCTTACACACTCCTCAGGTCGTGAAGGTAACCTGCATATGCACCACACACTCTACATACACCTCTCACGCCTGTTTATAAGGGTTTTTAACATTGTTGTTTTTTCTGCTTTGACACAGAGAGCTCGAGCTTTATCTGCATCTGGTCCCGTCTTTTCTTCCTTCACCCCTCAGTCCATCCTAAGGAGCAGTCTCCGCCCCACTCCTATAGCCACACCCACAGCATCGCCTGCCCGCTCAGTCACGCCCCCCTTACGCTCCAAAGAGAGCCGTATTACCTTCATGGAGGAAACTGAATGTCCGGATATTCCCAAGAGCAGCTCCTTGCACTGGAGCAATGGGGTAAAACACACACACACACACACACACACACACACACACACACACACACACACAAGTTAACCATAGACTTTAGAACTTTCTCCTGGTCATGTGACTTAGATTTACATCTAAACAGGAATGTGAACTTAATCATTTGTAACAAAGAGCAAGATCAACACTTGGGGAAATGTTTTGTTTTCTAACTCTAGCTCAGTGCTGTTGGTGAAACACTGGAAGAGAAGCACCTGCTTGTGTCACCAGAGGGTAGAGTTGAGAGATGGAGTGAAGAAGAGGAGGAGGAGGAGGAGAAAGAACCTAGTGTAGCACTCGGTTTTTCTTTTGAGCAGAATGAGATCCCAAAGGCAGAGGAATCAAAGCAGGTCTTACCCACTCTCGAGCGCAGGCCCAGTCTGGGTCACGAGACGAGCGCGCTCTCCGTCCAGTCAGATTCCACATTGGAATTCCACGACACCATTTCTCCAGGCGGTGTAATGAGGCCTGCACTGCTATCGCACAACAGGCTGGATGAAGATGATGAAGTCATCCTCAAGCTCCCAGACACGGACACCGATGCCAAACCGCTTTCTCCTGAACAGCCGATGGCGGGACATGATGAAGCTTGTGTATCTGAGCAGCCGGATGCAGATAAAGAACATGGAAAAGAAGATGCTGAGAAGAAGGAAGTACAGATAGCACCAATTTTCCCACTCACTTCCCTGGAAGAGTCACATCAAGACCCTTCTATTAATCATGAGTCAGTTTTGGCACCATGTGAACCAGTCGGAACATCGGGAATGACTGAGGAGACACACGGACAGGAGATGATCAAAGAAGCGGAACAACTTCCACCCGTAATCACTGAAGTTGCTGCGGAGGAGACGATCAAAGCATCGCATCAACCAGGTGAAGACCCTGCACTTACTAACCTACCAATAAGAGAGGAAGCTTCTAACAGTGATGCTGTAGAGCTGAGCGAGACCCCCGAGGCCATGGAAACTTCAGGTGACTAATGATGAAATCAGATTAGGATTAAACTGTATAATAATGTGATTTATTATATGAATAAATGATTTGAGATTAATTATAATAATGCATTCAGATTTGGACGATTATGTGGAGCATCAGTTGTTTGGAGATCTTTCTCCTCCACACTCCGACAGCAAAGAGGCTTTGGAATGCTACAGGTGATGAATAATCAGTGATCCTTATCTTTTCTTTCTCGTCGTATGTCCTTGTTGTATTTATTTACATTGGGTTGTATTTTGCACAGCGAACCTGATGAAGAAGAGAAAGGTCTCGGAGCTGAGAATGATGCGCACAAATCCACCACCTCCTCTGAAGTTTCAACCTCTGAATCACAATGTGAGCGTTTGTTTGTTTTTTTGCTTCTTTATCTGTAACACTTGTAGATATGCCTGTTTCATATTAACATGACGTGTGTGTTCCTGCAGCCGTAGTCAGCCTGAACGACACAGAGGAACTGTCCAGTGCTGAAGAAGAGGAGGAGGAGGAGGCTGAGGTGGAGGAAGACTCGGGTAGTGAGGTAGAGATTATAGAGGAGGTAAAAGGAAATGGGACACAGCAGCACCTTTACCTGCAGGATCTCCAACCTGAAGATCACTTCCTCCAAGAGCAGACGGCTGCTGTTCTGTCCCTCGTCGCTGACCCACAGCTAAAGGTCAGATGATGTCTCTCCACTCACAGCAAATAAGAAAAAGCTTGTTTCCCCTTGATTTTTAATGCGTGTGTGTGTGTGTGTGTGTCTGAACTGAGTAGATGATGGATGGCGGTGAGGATGAGGAGGAAGAGGAAGGCCAGGTGGTGGTGGTTGGCCTGAGACCTGCAAACCTGGATGAAGATGTGTGCTACACCGAGCTGAAGCCCTCCGCCACTCTCCTGGTTCCTATTGAGCTGGCCTCTGAGCATCAGGAACTCCTTCATGGTGCCGAGCTGCCTGAGATTGCACTTCCTGTGGACTCTAATAACTTCTCCCTCATGCTGGAGGCAGACGATGATGAACCAGCACCTTTAGAAATGGAAACTGAGAATCATCTAACGCTGAGACCTCAGCTCTCGGAGCATGCTGGAGATATTGAGGAGGAACTTAATGCCCAGAGGGACAATGTTCACGAGGAACATGCTGATGTAGAACCTGAGGAAATGTTTAAAATTGAGGAATTTCTGTCAGAAACAGTTGTGCCGGATTCCATGGAACCAACTAAAACGATAGAGAATGTTCCGATTGAACAGGAAATGACTGAATCTGAACCAAACATGGAAACTCAACCTCATGAACTAACTGAAGATGTTCCAATGCTGCAGACTGAAGCTGTGCTAGAGCCTGTCTTAGAGAATGTGACTGATGGAAGAGGAGAAGAGGAGCCTGAAAAGAACCCAGTGGAACATGCAGAAGAATTTATGCAGGACGTTCCTGTGACTGAAGAGACTTATGATGTAACTCAAGTAAGTGTCAGTGGTCCGGTTCAGGAATCAGACTTGGCCGGGGTCATGGGCATGGAGGATGGTATTAATGAGAATGTGCCTGATAAAGAGCATGCTGGAAGAGCTCAGGAGGTGGTTCCTGTAGCTGAAGAACATATTTCTGATACTAGTAAAGCAGAGGAGAACGACACTAAGCCGAATGAAGCAGCGGAAGCTATGTCCGTCAGAACGAGAGCGGAACAAAGCCCTGCAAGAAGAGGCAGGAAGACGGTTACGTTTCCACTTGTCATGATGGAATCTGAGCAAGATGCTCCCGAAGAGGAGCACGCTGAATCTAAAGTGCCTTCCACACCGAGACGCGTAACGAGGAGCAGCATGCTGCAGCTGGAGTCTGAAGTTCACATCACACCAAGGAGAAGCACAAGAAAAGCTGATCCTCTGGTCACGGAGGAGAAGGAGCCGTCTGCAAAAGCTCCACGTCCGCAGAAGACTCCGCAGAAGACTACACCCAGGAGAGGATCTCGCAAAACCAGGAGTTCAAATGATGAAGTCCAAATGGAGGAAACCTCAGCAGTTGAACATGAGAGTGGAAGAAAGACTCGAAAAGTGGCGGCAGTGGCGGTTCCAGAAGCGATCCCCGAGGACAAGCCTGTGGAAAATCAAGCGAACGCCAGTCCCAGCAGGGTGACACGCCAATCCAGCAGGAGGCTGAGCTTAACGCTCGAGAGCTTCCACATAATGCCAGACGTCCACAACACGTCTACGGTCACGCCGCCAAGGAGCAGACGGAAAACCGCGGGCGCCACGGAGGAAAAGGCGAACGACGAGACGCGGGCGGTGGACGGCGCGCAGCTGCAAAGCGTTTCCAGGCGACTGACCAGGAGCCGCCATTGGAACGACAGAGAGGAACCTGAGAAACTGGAGGCCACCAATCTGCTGGAGAGCACTTTAATGGAGAGACTGAATGATGAACAAGCTACAGAGAGCGAACTGGTGACGGAGCTCGTGCGCGCCAAGCGGCGAACCAGGCCTGTAGCTTCATCTGTGGACCGTGAAGAGCCAAACTCTGAAGCTCTGAAGGCGCTGGTGTCTACTGAGGAGGAGGAGAAGAAATCTTCTCTTAGGAGAACAAGAACCAGCAAAGTCCCAGATCCCGACATTTCACTCACTAGTAATGGCACATCTGGAGCTCAGAGAACCAGAGGTGATCTCTCTCTCTTTCTCTCACTGCTACTCTCGATTGAAATCTTACACTTTCCATATCCGCAGTTTAATCTGACGTTTCTCTCGTACAGGGAAGAAAAAAGACATCTCTGTGAACCAAATTGTTTTGTCTCCTCCTGTGACTCGAACAAGACGAGCGACTGTCGTTCCTGACGACCACCTGCAGGTGAGAACCTCTGATCCCATCCCATCTTCTAGCTGACGAATTTTCTATCCCCAAGTCCTTTAATCCCCAAACCTTTTTCCCATGAAGGAGGAGATTTTATCAGACGAAGCCCCAGTACAAGCTGAAGTGGAGGTTAAAATGAGGAAGAAGAGAACGACTCGGTAAATCTGTCCATCCTTGATTACCTCATCTCTTTAAATATTTACTTTATTACATTTTAACATTTTTTCCCCCTTCTTGTACTAGTGTGACAGTGGAGCCTGAACCCGTGCAGGTGGATCTCTTGTCCCCGCTGCCGAGTCCAGTAGGAGCGGCTCCGAGGAGGAAGCCTGAGGAACCGGGGACCATCGCTCCCAAAATGAACCTTCGGCGGAGACGCATGATGGAGGCCATTTTCCCCAAACCGGTCACACGAAGGAAGAAACTATAACAAGGATCACATCTCCATCATCGTATTCTCTTCCTTTTGAGCTGTGTGTGTGTGTGTGTGTGTGTGTGTGTACACAATAAACACACACAAGTTTTCCCTCACCTTCTGATTTTTACCAGGACATTTTGCTGCCTGCTGTTTTCTAAATGGAAATGATTTTTGAAGTGCAGAAATAAACAGAGCTCTAATTTGGGAGATTTAATTTTATACAAAAGGAATGAATAAATAAATAAAGCATGTAATGTTTACAGCACGAAGCACGAGAGAGGACAAACGATGCAAAAGTCTTAAGTTTTAAAAATGTGCATTTCTACAAATGTAAATAGTCTTTTAGGGAAGTTCTGAATAAAATTTGATACCTGCGAACGAGTTCCTTGTCATTTCACCTTTTTAGTACATTTGTGTCTGTGTGCGCACTACACTTTACTTAATCACAGTTTATTCGCATTGTGTTACATGGTTTATTTTGATTGTTTTCAGTGTAATTCCACTTCCGCCATCTCACGATCATGTGACTATTTCTATTAATCATTGTTTATTTGTATTAGTATTTAGTGTTTGTCACTGTGATCACATCCTGTTTCACTTCTCAGTATTGTTTAATTAAGGAGATGCTCTATATTGTTTAATCTAAATTAAACTGCCAATTGTTTTTAATTCTTGTAAATCATTCTCTATAAACTTTAGGTCTCATGTGGAAAACAATTGTCTGGGTGTTGTTATTTATGTTTTTGTTTTTTGATATTGATTATTCCTGTAGTGTCTCTTTATTCACATATAGACCTTCAGTGAACAGTTTATCCTGGTCAGATTGATTATGGATCCGTAATATACCTGGTGATCATGTGAAATTCCATAGTAACCCTGATCTGATCTGATCATATCTCATCACAGTGCACACGTACATCCTGTTATCCTGTATACCCCTGCAATACACTCACTCAGAAGAGAGCGGATGACCTGGATTGTGATTGTGTGTGTGTGTGTGTGTGTGTGTGTGTGTGTGTGTGTGTGTGTGTGTGTGTGTGTGTGTGTGTGTGTGTGTGTGTGATTAATTCATGAGTAAGGGGAAAGTGATCAGCTCTCCCTCTCCAGTTCTCCTGTTACACTCTCTCTGTTCCCTGCTTTTCTCACTAATGTGAAGTGACATGGCTGGAAAAGACTGCGTCAAAGTGGCTGTGCGGGTCCGACCCTTCAACAAGGTCAGATACAGAAGATGCTGCTGTTGATAAAATGTTTAGATGTGAAATTCTTTAAACGGGGGAATCTATATGTGCTGGTCAATACTGAAATTATTGTGTGTGTGTGTGTGTGTGTGTGTGTGTGTGTGTGTGTGTGTGTGTGTATATATATAATTAATGGTTGTAGAGAACAGTGTATAGTAACAGGGAGGTGATAGTTCAGTGGTTAAGGCATTGTGCGCTGGCCTGGAAGATCACAGGTTCGAATCCCACCATCAAGCTGCCACTAGTGGGCCCTTGACTAAGGCCCTTAACCTACAACTGCTAAGTCGCGCTGGAGCATTTGCGTTTGGAGTTTATTTATTTATTTCTGTAAATCCTCCAGCTTTATGTGCTCTTTCATTGTAATATTTTAATAAATGACCTAAAGTCCTAAAATTCCCTTTATTCCATATTTAATCTAAAACACCTGTCACTTATTTCTGAGATGTTCGGATCACTAACCAACTCTTCTGAATCGACTCCAATAGTTTACAATAGACGGCGATTCTATGATCTTTTTCAAAGAGTCGATTCATTTTCAGTATCGCAGGACTACAGAGTGACGCTGAGTGAGGGGGGGGGGGGGGGGGGGGGGTTATTTCAGTTATACTATTTCTTCTCTCTGATATATATATTTTTTATTTCGGTCCTCACAGGCAACTTCTCACAAAATATATGTATAAATAATTAATAGTATTAAATACATCTGTTCCCGAGAATTTGCTGTGTTGTGTGTTTATATGTGGACGAATCAATTATTTCCCGGATAATTTTTTTATTTTTATGTGGATAAATCTCTTGCATCTTTCAGGCTCTCTGACGCTTTAAATAGCTGTAGATTAGACTAATTGTGTTCATATTGTTTACTAGAATAGTTTTTAGTACACGGCTAATCACGCGCTCTGATTTAATAGAGAACGCGAAAGTAGATCCGGGCAGTACCTGACTGCATTACATATCTTGATCACTCCGCCGAGCTATATAATCCTGTGTTGAGACTCAACTTCAGCAACAAACACAACTATTTCATTTATTAGAGCGGGAAACTAAATAAACACATGAACACAAAACAAACAAACACAAAAACGTGACAACGGTCTTTAAATAAAAAACTTGTGAACAGTCTTCTGAAGTGAGTTTTAAACACCTGAACGTATGTGCGTTTTGAACCTGCCATTCTACAGTTTGTGTGTGTGTGTGTGTGTGTGTGTGTGTGTGTGTGTGTGTGTGTGTGTGTGTGTGTGTGTGTGTGTGTGTGTGTGTGTGTGTGTGTGTGTGTGTGTGTGTGTGTGTGTGTGTGTGTGTGTACGTGTGTGGGTGTGTAGCCCGGTGCGTGTTAGAGAGTGAGCCGCCGGAGTGCCGGGTAAGTCGCTGTATTATTACTATGAGCGGTAATAACGTGAGTATTGAGGAGCCTCGCAGTCAGCATCGCCGCACCTTCACCTTCCATTTCAACTTCTGGTCTCACAGCGGTTTCACCAAGAACTCCGAGGGACTGTTAGTGCCTGAGGATGAGGGAGGACGATACGCTGACCAGGTCCCAACACACACACACACACACATTTATATATATTGTATGTGTGTATGTATGAATAAATAGTCCTTTGTTTTCTGTACTATGTACCATGTAATTTGATGTATTTGTTTGCTTGCTGTGTTTATTTTTGTGACATGTTAGTAATAGTCACATGTTACTGGTTTGTATTTCATTATTGTAGTTCGTTCTGTTGTTGTTGACAATATAATCTGCAAGTAATTATTTATTGCAGTAATAATAAGAAAACAGTGTTTTCAGGTTTGGCTAGGTCAGGGTCCTGAAGACTCTATTGACACTTTTGGGATAACATTTGGAGTATACACAATTCTTTTGGGAAGTCTTATTTGGTGACAACAATTTTAGGATTTTTTTTTTTATTAGGTAAAATGAAAGTAGTTCATCTTGACAATACTTATAGGGAGCTTATACATCTTGGTTGTCTTAGCCCCCTTGTAATATATAAAATTCTGTATATAAAGCAAGTGTGTGTGTGTGTGTGTTGTTTCCGTAGGCGTGTGTAGAAAAATTTGCCGGACTGGGGAAGGGGATTCTGGATAACGCTCTGCAGGGCTACAATGCCACACTCTCTGGTTGTACGGATGCCACAGGGCCTTATCCCAGGTTCAGCTGCCATAAATGCCAAGTTAGGTTGTCTAGCCCATTTGTGTGTGTGTGTGTGTGATGTACCTCCTGTTGCTAAAATCTTTAAACCCGAGCCATGCATTGCAGTATTAAAGCGGAGTTCTCGTCTGGAGTGAATGTGGGTTTCAAATTCTGTGTTACTCAAACTCAGTTGTTTCAGGTTACAGGAATTATCTATGATCAACCACACTTGCCAATTTGTCAGGACAAGGGGAAGATGCAATTCATGGATAAAAAAAATGCCAACCTCTGCCACTGTTTTCTCTGTTTTCGGAAGTCTGCAGCACAAGGGCCTCTCCTGTGCAAGTGTGTGTGTGTGACACTCATTTTGGTGAAATTACTTTCATCTACTCAGCCATGTTCAGATAAGAATCTGTCGGAGCCAATGAACCTGTCCCAAATCACACTGTGTTACTCACTCTTTACTTACATCACAGCCAATCAGGACCGATGCCAATGCCAGGTCTGTTTTCTCTTTTCTGTTAGGCAAATCCTGTGTGTTTGGTGTGTGTGTCCTCTATGCTATGTTTAAGAATCTGTACATGAACCTGACACATTGACCAGTGTGTCGTCTCTTCTCAGGTTTTCTTCTGCATGTTAGAAATCTATAATGAGCAGGTAAAGTGTTTAATATTCTGCGCTCCTGTGTGTTTGGGATATTATTATAATAATGAATGCTTGAAAGGTTTCATTTAGAATTTTTATAAACATTAATTCAATTGAACAATTGGTACACACACACACACAGACTTTCTCTCTCACACACACACACTGTGTTAATAAAGCTGTGTGTGTGTGTGTGTGTGTGTGTGTGTGTGTGTGTGTGTGTGTGTGTGTGTGTGTGTGTGTGTGTGTACAGGTGATCGATCTGTTGTCAAAGTCGAGTCGTTCGGCCGGTGGTCTGCGTGTACGTGAGGAACAGCAGCGTGGTTTTTACGTGGAGGGGCTGCGCAGAGTGGCATGCGAAAGTGCGGTACAGGTGGAGCAGCTGATGGAGCAGGGAACTCGAACCCGCACCACCGCTGCCACACACCTGAACGCCAACAGCAGCCGATCACACATGCTGATCATCATACAGCTGAAACAGGCATGAGCTTAAAATAAAAGTACACTTGCGCTGTGTGTACGCTGAAACTGTAATACACTTACAACCTGCTACTCAACATCACACTGTAAATCAATCAGTAAAATATATAACATCATTATAAAAATATGGCATGCTTTTTATTTTCACAGATCTTCTCTAAGGAGTGCATCACTAAAGAGTCCAACATTAACCTGGTTGATCTGGCAGGAAGTGAAAGGCAACGGTCGTCAGGGTCAGAGGTCGATCGTCTTAAAGAGGGAACGGCTATTAATCTCAGTCTCACCACTCTGGGGAACGTGATCAGGTGGGACTGTACACTTATTTACACATGTAGTGCGGAGGATATATTATGGAGAATATAGAGTATATTGTATAGTGTTTACAGCGTTTTGTGTGGCCTGGTTTGTAGTATAAGTAATAGTATTGCATTGTATTATGTTGTTGTTTTTTTTCAGTGTACAATGTGTTTTGTGTATGGTGTGTAGATGGCATTGTGTAGTGAATTCTTTATAGTGTGTAGTGTAATCTGTAATGTATAGTGTGTGTTGTTTATAGCATGGCATGTATATTGTTCAGTGCACAATGTTTTATGTAGTGTGTGTGTAGTGTCTGGGGTGAAGGTGTATGGTGTGTAGACTATAATGTGTTATGTCGTATGTAGAGAGAATTTTAATGTTCTTCTCTGTGTGTGTGTGTGTGTGTGTGTGTGTGTGTGTGTGTGGGCTGATTGTGTAGTGCCCTTGCGGAAGTGGCGCTGGGGAGGAAAGCGGTGTATATTCCCTACAGAGACTCTATCCTCACTAAGCTCTTGCAGTCTGCACTGGGAGGAAACAGTCGCACTGTCATGGTAACACCATTATTTTTACACACACAATTTGGAAAGAAGGATTTTCATGTGAGTCGTATCAGTGCCATTAATTTTGCAGGCTTCATACGTTGTTTTCAGTGATGAATCATCTGAAAGCCCGTCTCCCAGTTAGAGGATATGACCAAAGGAATACGATTCATTATATTTTCCTTTAGGCTGATTTATAGATTGATCGGTTCTGTTTTCGAAATTGATTTATGTCTGCTTTCGTTTAATTGCTTTTTTTGTGGTCCGTATAATATGTATATTCAGTGATGTTGTCATGCCACTATATACACTATGTTCAAGTGTGCTTTATTCCCTCACTCTGAGAGCCACTGCTTTACTGTAATGTGCTGAATGTCTTTCTGCTCTGACTGATGTTCAGATTGCAACTCTGAGTCCAGCTGATATCTGCTACGAGGAGTCACTCTCTACTCTGCGCTACGCTGAAAGGTGAGTTCACTTCATCTCCTCCTATTATACACATAAACTACATGACCAAAAGTTTATGGACACCCGAGCACAATATTTCTGTGTTTGTAAAAATCCCATTCAACATTTCGTCCCGTGTGCTGCTACAATAAACTCCACGCTTCTGAGATGTTCCACTAGATGATGTGGAGATTCATTCCGCTACAAGGGTGTGAGTAAAGTCAGGTAATGATGCAGGTGAGGAGGTTCCTGTGGTGCAGTCAGTGTTCATAATCAATCCAAAGGTCTTCAGACGTGTTGGAGATCTATAGCAGGAGATCTTGCACGTCTAGCCCATGGAAGACAGATCATGGAGCTGGCCTTGTACATAGGAGCACCATCATGGGTCTGATAATTATACATCTGTATGTCTAGAAATGTTGGAGATATTTCTGCCGGTGTCCATGTTCTGAACTGAGTGATGAAGCTGAGTGAATGCCTGAATGATGTGAACAGTATAAAGTCTTTCAGAGCTAAGAAGATCCAGAATAAGGCTGTGGTGAATGAGGGCCCCACAGAGAAACTCATTAAAGAGCTGAAGGCTGAAAATGCAAAACTGTTGCTGAAACTCAGTAAACTGGATCAGAATGGAAAAGGGGCCGATCAGGAAATGAGTGAGGAGAGAAAATACTATTCTTTATACAAACATTCCACGAGTTTCCATTTTTTAGGTTCTGAGTGTGTGTTTGTGTGTGTGTTTGCGTATGTAGAAGATCTGAGGTGTTTGCTGACTCACAATGAGCTGCAGATCCGAGCAATTCAGACACTGTGGGAGCAGCACCTTCAGGAAGCCCTAAAAGACTGGGAGACCCAGTACACCAGCATCACACAGGTCTCTCTCTCACACACACACACACACACACACACACACACGCACAGGTAAAAAAAACAGTATAATGATTATTATGTTCATCTCTGCCTCGACAGGAGAGAAGGATGATGCAGATGTTTCCTTACATGCTGAACATTAATGAAGATGCACAGCTTTCTGGAGTCATCAAACTCTTCATTCAGGAGGGTCAGCAAGAGTAGTTAGACCATCGTTTTGTGTGTGTGTGTGTGTGTGTGTGTGTGTGTGTGTTTCTCAGAGTTGAGATGGTTTGTTGTGGTTTTTGTGAAGGTGAGTGGGAGGTGGGTTTAGCAGACACTTCACCCAGAGCCATCTGCATTAGAGGACTGGGGTAAGTCAGTGTGTGGTGGTGGTGTTGATCTGTATATTTATATTTAATGTTGAATAGTGATGCATTCAACAGATTATCCAACACACACATACATCAGGACATTCTGTGTTTTTGTGTTCCAGTATTCAGGAGCGACACGTTATCTTCTCCAATCATCAGCACAAAGTGACTGTTACACCAGTGTCCAGGTCACAGATCACAGTTAATGGCACATCCATATCTCAGACAACAGAGCTGCACCATTTGGTACCTCACAACAACAACAATAATAATAATAATAATAAAATTAAATATATTAAATTTTTTTCTTTTCTGTTTTATGAAGCATTTTGATCTTGAAGTAAAAATGATGTAATTATTTGTTAGGACCGCGTGATCCTGGGCTCAAACAGCACCTTCCTGTTTATCGGTTTTCCTTCGGAACGAGTCGGAGACGATTGGAGTCGTTATGATTATGACTTTTTTCAGTCTGAGCTGGCAGAGGCAGAGGGAGTTCACCTTCATACACTGTGTGACACACCTGGACAGAGTGCGTGTGTTTTATTTTTTATAAACCGTGAGGGGTAGAACGGCACCGGAGAGGGTACAGATCAGTGCTCTTGGCTGTATCCAAACCAAACCATTTCTCCCTAGGGTCCCTTCAACCCAATCCTAGTCTCCTAGCCGCTTTTTATGACTACATCAAACTGATGCCAATGGTGAACGAGGCGAACCAGATGAGTCAGGAACTGAACAAGGGGAGTTACTCAGTGACTAGTCCTCTTTATGATTCATGTATACGATCAAACCCCTTGTGGTATCTTTTCTTCTCGATCACTTTTGTATTTAAAGCGTAGCGTTCTGTAAGTTGTCATTTTTATTTGTCTGTTTTTTTTCCAGGATGTGGAGTTTAAGTTGGAGATCAAGAACCTGGCGATGTCTGACTCTAAAGGCCATGACTTGGAGAAGGAGATTGTGGTCAGGGTTATGAGCGTGCAGAGCAAACAGGTCACTAATGATTACTTGTGTTGCTAGTAATAAAAGGTGTGGTTACTGGAGAGTGCTCCTTTGGCTCTGTCCTCACACAGGTGTGGTTGTGGTCCAAAGCTAAGTTCGTTAACCGTAAGTTCCTGATGGAGGAGGCGTACCAGCGAGGGCCGACGTTGCCTGCGCCGTCCCAGGATCAAGACCCCTTCTGGGACCCGGTGGAGCCTCTGCACCTGGGCAGTGCTCACCTGTGGCTGCACTCGCTGGCCTTTCGCATTGCTGTGGATGAGCAGGTGGAGGTTGTGGGACCCGAGGGCACAGAGGAGGCCATGCTGCACGCACGCATCATTCCCTGCAGCCCCGAAGGATTGTGGGTATCATTTAGTAGATTTAAGGTAAAACATCTTGCCTGCATCATACTAAACATCACAATTATACTGTGTGTGTGTGTGTATGTAGACCACTGGGCGAGGATGATATCCTCATCGACCCCACAGAGCTACTTGGTAAGAGGCTGGATTTTCATCTTATCCTGGATCAGTGCTGCGGGCTGCGTTGGGTCAAAGAGGTCCGAACCCGTGGCATCCAGATAGGGTATGTATCACTCACAGAGTGTACTCTTGTGTCTCTTACAGGATTTTGTGTGTTTGTGTTGGAAAGGATGGCTGAGATAATTGTGTGTGTGTGTTTGTGTTCAGGTTCCAGGTGTTTGACTGTGCAGAGCCATTCTACACTCCAGTGATGTGGCAGTATGTGAACCTACAGCTGGATTTCTGCATTCAGTTCACATCCCTGAACACATCACACACACTGCTCACCTACCTGCAAAATAATGCTGTCGTCTTGCAGCTGTGGGGTCTACAGGGTATATTCGTACACACACGCACGCACACACACACACGCTATTTTCAGCATCTGGCCCATAACACATGCACAATATTAGGTTAATTAGTGATGTTTATTTCATTGTGTCTTCGCCTCCATGTGCAGAGGGTTGTTCTGACCTGACCTCACATCTGCACAGTGTGAAGAAAACTCCGGAAAACTCTGTCCTCATAGACATGGCAGAGGACTTTGAGCACACGGTCAGGACTTCTAACCCTAGATCATCACACACACACACACACACACACACACACACACACACACACACACTCACTTTTGTAAGGTTTATTTGAATGTTGCATATATAATCCATAAAACCTATTTGTGTGTGTGTGTTTGTGTCAAGAGTGTTGATAGCTCGATGCCAGATAGGAGTGTGTGTCTGCAAGTTCTACATGAAGACCTGGAGCAGCTGAAGAAAACCAATGCAGCATTGAGGAAAGAGAATGATGCACTGAGAAAACAGCTCAGTACACACTCGCGGCAAGGTAATACACCCTGTAAAACACACACACACACCCATAGGGACATGCTTGAGACCTTTCAGCTCTGTTCTGCTTGCAGGTGTGGAGTGTGCTCGAGGACGCAGAGGAAGTCTTAAGTCCAGCTGTGATGCTGAATTCGCTCGAGCGCTTAAAGTGTTTTACCACAGCATGACATCAGTCCGAGCGCAGCTACAGCGACTGCGCAGGCACAAACCCAGCGTATGTACAATTAACTTCACTACTACAGCATCTACCTCTCAAAATGATCTTTTAGTACGTCCAAAAATTGTCTCCCGTCTACATGTCTCTCTCTGATGTCTTTCCCTCAACCACGGGGAAGAGTACAAGAATTTTATTATCTATTAATGTGTATATATTATTTAATTTATTGTTTCATGCATACTATGCTGTTTACTTTCTTCTTAGTCACATAAAAGTAAGTGTGTGTGTTTGTGTGTCAGGAGGAAGCCAACCTGCAGGGTTTGAGATTCTTCTTAGATGAGCACACACACCTGCTGAAAGGGTTCAGTGAGCAATTGGAACAGTGTGTGTGCGCGCTCAAGCAGGATGTGGCAGCCATTGTTCGAAAGAAGAGAGAGAAATCTGCAACCTCGTCTTAACACACACACATATGTACCCTATTTATATATCGAATGATCGAAGAATAGTAAGTATTTAAAAGGAATGTGAGCCGTCTCTGAGCTCAGTGGGTTTCAGTAGGGACTGACTAGGTTCTGTTTTGCTCTAACAGGACCACCTGCACACCTGAGAGAGGTATGATCGGAGGTTCAATCATCTTCTGCTGAAGGACTGTCAAATCTAATTATACAAATGTAGAAATAAAAATTTCTTTTTTAAGATGAAAAGTAGAAAAAAAAGAAATAAATACAAATGATCTCTCAGCATCCAAGGCTCCGATTCCTTTATTTTATTTTTTTACCTGTTCGAATTTACCATTTATCCGATGATGCAACAATTAAACAAACAAGAAACTTTGATTCCTTATAGTGTTTGATCACATCATGTGAGATCTTTGTTAAAGACAAAAGTCCAATAACATGTCATTTTCCTGCCCTGTGGTGCTGTAAAAGTGCATAACATCCCTGGTTTAAGTCTCACCTTTATCTTTTGTTTGTTGAAATAATTTCAGTGAAAAGGACTTTAAAACACTGAGTTGGTGTGAGATCCTGTGGCTCATTTGGATGAGCTCTGCTTCTGGAGTAAGACGTTGCTGGTTCAAACCGCACTCCAAGATATAAATGCTGTGTGGAAGGTTCTGACGGTCAGTCTGAGGAATGTGTTCGGAGGAGCCGAGCCGCTATAGACTGAGATGTTACGAATACGGAAAATAATTTGTAAACTTTTCTATCTATAGTTTCAAAATTATTACCTCACATTTCTGAATTGGAATGATATACTTTCAACTGTTTTTCTTTTCTACCCAGACACACCCTCTGACCTTCATCTCCACTCACTTCATCCAGTGGACAGACCTGCACCACTCCATCAGATCCTACCATCCTTTCTCCTGCATAGAGTCTGACGTGGGGACCGGCCAGATTCGAACCAGCAACCTCATAGTCCGGAGGCAAGGCTTTTACCACAAAGCCACCAAGTCCCACATTATACGCTTCTTTTTTAGGGGGTTTATCTTTTGGGGTGTGAGACTTCTTAAAGATAAAAAATCATAAATGATAAACATTAGTCACTGTCTGAGGCTCAGTACATTATTTTATGTTCAAGATTATCTTCATTTTTTATTGATGCTTGAAATGACAATTTCTCACTGGTCTTGAACCAGGTTCTACACCTGAGGTAGAGAGGAACTGATGTTCATACCCAACACAGATGTAGATGTTTAATCCACTGAGCCGTCAGAGCTGACACACTCCACAGCGCTTTATAAAGGGTTTATCTTTGGTTTTATGGACCGGAGGTTCAGTGGTGAAGATCTCACCTCGTATACCTGAGCACTGAGTTTCAAACTTCACCTTCTGCTTTACTCTCCTGTACTGACCTAATAATACTAATGAAACTAATAATACAAATGTAGAGAGAAAATATATTTTTGAAAGATAAAAAGAAAATAATGAATAACAGTCAGTGTCTGAGGCTCAGTAGGTTATTGTTGGCTCAAGACCTGCTTGATTAATGTTTTATTTGAGCTGGAAGTCATGATCTCTCACTGGTCTTGAACCAGGTTCTACACCTGAGGTAGAGAGGAACTGATGTTCATACCCAACACAGATGTAGATGTTTAATCCACTGAGCCGTCAGAGCTGATGACATACAGGTGTTTTCTTGGTGTTTATGTTCTGTTTTATTCCTCTACCAGCAGTGAGTGAAATTCCTGATAGAGAGACTCTCACATCACCTGATCACCAATCACCAACCATCACCAATCCCATTCAAACCCACTGGCCACTGGATACCAGGGAGAGGAACCAACTGAGGTTCATACTGAAGACATGTGGAGGTGTAGAAAACAAACTGACCCATCAGAGATAACAGAAGGACGTCTGATTTAATGATGTTTATGTTTTGTTCAGAGTTCACCTGCTGTGGAAGTAAACATGAAGCATGGACAGGATGTGATCGTTTTAAAAGAAGACTGGAACAGAGAAGGATTGTGATGCAGTGGTGAAAATCTCACCTGAACTTTCTGCTTCAAGAGTCCAAACAAACATCATCTCATCATCACAGTGTTTATTACCAGCATGTAAGATATTAAAGACAAAAGTGGGATAAGTAAATCTCCACCTTGTCCTGTGGTGGTGTAACGGTTAGAGTGGAGCTCCTTCATGTGGAACATCGCTGGTTCAAATCTCATCTTTACCTTCTGTTTATTAACAATGTTTTTATAATCATTTCAGTGAAAAGGACTTTAAAACAGGGAGATGGTGTGAGATCCTGTGGCTCAGTCGGATGAGCTTCTGCCTCTGGAGCGAGAGGTTGCTGGTTCAAACCCCAGCCAGGTCTCCAGGATATAAATGCCCAAGGTTGCGTGGAAGGTTCCGGAATAAATGAAAGAAGGTTCAGAATGGCTGATCTGAAGAAGGTGTCGGAAGGAGCGAGGTCAAGAAGGTATCGGAGGGTGTGACTGGAGGAAGGTACTGGAGGGCGTGACCTGAAGACAGTAGTGGAGGGCCTGAGAGGAGAAAGGTACTGAAGGGCGTGACCTGAGAGAGGGGGTAATATACGGGTGTCTCCCCCCTCGAGGCCTGAGAGGACCAACTGAAGTGGTTATGGATCAGAAAAAAAACATGTTGACTTAGTTTTTAGCAGGATTTTCATATATATGCAAAACTATCACCTCATTTTTTGCCTCCTGATTTCTAGCAATCCACTTTCTACAGTATTCTTTTTCCACCCAGACACACCCTCTGACCTTCATCTCACCTCACCAGACAGACCCCCACCACTCCATCACCATCGTCCTAACATCCTTTCTCTGACCTTCATCTCACCTCAGCTCAGCTCGCTGGACAGACCCGCACCACTCCATCACCATCCATTGTCTGACCTTCATCTCACCACCACTCCGTCACCATCGTCTCACCATCCTTTTTTCCGCATCGGGTCTGACGTGGGGACCAGCCTGATTCGAACCAGCAACCTCTCAATCCAGAGGCAAGGCTTTTACCACAAAGCCACCAAGTCCCACACCATACACTGCTTTTTTTAGGGGGTTTATCTTTTGGTTGATAATTTATTGGTATTACAAGAACTTTAACAAAAGTATTTCTGTTACAGAAACCGGGACTCGAACCCCTGATCTCCAGCATCATCACCGAGACACTGGTATTAACCTACTGAGCCACCAGAGGAGACAGATGAAGGTGTATTTTTGGGGGGTTTGTCCTTCGTTTCACACGTCCAGAAACAGCAAATGAAATAATAGATGAAGAAATTCACACTTAGAAATCCTGAAACAGGACTCGAACCCTGATCTACAGCGTCAGAGGAACACGACTTAATCCACTGAGCCACCAAAGGTGAGAAACGTGCCGCCTTTTTTTAGGGGGTTTGTCTTTCGTTTCAAACCCCAGCAGAGATTTCAATAAACAGAACTGAACCTTTGTTTAATGGAGGTTTGGTTTCAGTTGTTCAACCCTCAGTGGTGAAGATCTCACCTCACATCCCTGAGCTCTGAACCTTCACCTGCTGCTTTCCTCTCCTCTACTGATCTCTGATCAGTGAAAATAATCATATAAAGTAAATGAAGTTACATTAGTCAGTGTCTGAAGCTCAGTAGATTATTGCTGGTTGTCTTTACCTTTTTTTCACTCCCACCAGCTGGTCTTGAACCAGGTTCTACACCTGAGGTAGAGAGGAACTGAGGTTCATACCCAACACAGATGTAGATGTTTAATCCACTGAGCCATCAGAGCTGATGACATACAGGTGTTTTCTTGGTGTTTTCTTGGTGTTTATGTTCTGTTTTATTCCTCTACCAGCAGTGAGTGAAATTCCTGATAGAGAGACTCTCACACCACCTCCACATGTCTTCAGTATGAACCTCAGTTGGTTCCTCTCCCTGGTATCCAGTGGCCAGTGGGTTTCAATGGGATTGGTGATGGTTGGTGATTGGTGATCAGGTGATGTGAGAGTCTCTCTATCAGGAATTTCACTCACTGCTGGTAGAGGAATAAAACAGAACATAAACACCAAGAAAACACCAAGAAAACACCTGTATGTCATCAGCTCTGATGGCTCAGTGGATTAAACATCTACATCTGTGTTGGGTATGAACCTCAGTTCCTCTCTACCTCAGGTGTAGAACCTGGTTCAAGACCAGCTGGTGGGAGTGAAAAAAAGGTAAAGACAACCAGCAATAATCTACTGAGCTTCAGACACTGACTAATGTAACTTCATTTACTTTATATGATTATTTTCACTGATCAGAGATCAGTAGAGGAGAGGAAAGCAGCAGGTGAAGGTTCAGAGCTCAGGGATGTGAGGTGAGATCTTCACCACTGAGGGTTGAACAACTGAAACCAAACCTCCATTAAACAAAGGTTCAGTTCTGTTTATTGAAATCTCTGCTGGGGTTTGAAACGAAAGACAAACCCCCTAAAAAAAGGCGGCACGTTTCTCACCTTTGGTGGCTCAGTGGATTAAGTCGTGTTCCTCTGACGCTGTAGATCAGGGTTCGAGTCCTGTTTCAGGATTTCTAAGTGTGAATTTCTTCATCTATTATTTCATTTGCTGTTTCTGGACGTGTGAAACGAAGGACAAACCCCCCAAAAATACACCTTCATCTGTCTCCTCTGGTGGCTCAGTAGGTTAATACCAGTGTCTCGGTGATGATGCTGGAGATCAGGGGTTCGAGTCCCGGTTTCTGTAACAGAAATACTTTTGTTAAAGTTCTTGTAATACCAATAAATTATCAACCAAAAGATAAACCCCCTAAAAAAAGCAGTGTATGGTGTGGGACTTGGTGGCTTTGTGGTAAAAGCCTTGCCTCTGGATTGAGAGGTTGCTGGTTCGAATCCGGCTGGTCCCCACGTCAGACCTGATGCGGAAGAAAGGATGGTGAGACGATGGTGATGGAGTGGTGGTGAGATGAAGGTCAGACAAAGGATGGTGATGGAGTGGTGTGGGTCTGTCTGGTGAGGTGAGATGAAGGTCAGACAAAGGATGGTGATGGAGTGGTGGGGGTCTGTCTGGTGAGGTGAGGTGAGATGAAGGTCAGAGGGTGTGTCTGGGTGGAAAAAGAATACTGTAGAAAGTGGATTGTTAGAAATCAGGAGGCAAAAAATGAAGTGATAGTTTTGTATATATATGAAAATCCTGCTAAAAACTAAGTCATGTTTTTTTTTCTGATCCATAACCACTTCAGTTGGTCCTCTCAGGCCTCGAGGGGGGAGACACACGGATATTACCCCCTCTCTCAGGTCACGCCCTTCAGTACCTTTCTCCTCTCAAGCCCTCCACTACTGTCTTCAGGTCACGCCCTCCAGTACCTTCCTCCAGTCACACCCTCCGACCCTTCTTGACCTCGCTCCTTCCGACACCTTCTTCAGATCAGCCATTCTGAACCTTCTTTCATTTATTCCGGAACCTTCCACACAACCTTGGGCATTTATATCCTGGAGACCTGGCTGGGGTTTGAACCAGCAACCTCTCGCTCCAGAGGCAGAAGCTCATCCGACTGAGCCACAGGATCTCACACCATCTCCCTGTTTTAAAGTCCTTTTCACTGAAATGATTATAAAAACGTTGTTAATAAACAGAAGGTAAAGATGAGATTTGAACCCGTGACGTTCCACATGAAGGAGCTCCACTCTAACCGTTACACCACCACAGGACAAGGTGGAGATTTACTTATCCCACTTTTGTCTTTAATATCTCACATGCTGGTTCAAACCATGTTTTGTGGGGTTATAAATAAGAAAAAATGTTTGACTTGGGATTATTTAATATATGCAAAATTATTACCTCACACTTTCCCATTTTGCATCAGTCCATCAGATCCCGCCATCCTTTCTCCTGCATCGGCTCAGACATGGAGACGTTTGGAGGTAAGGCTTTTACCAAAAAGCCACCAAGTCCCACACTGTGCATGGCTTATTTTATTGGGTTTATCTTCTGGTTCATTCCTGTGGTGTGATAATTTATTCATAGCACGAGAAAAAGTATTTTTGTTACAGGAGTCCATCTGTGCACTTATTTGTGTAATGAATTAGACAAGAAAAAGGTTTAACTGTTTTATTTATGATTAATCTCTTCACCTTCTACATTTTAAACCATTACCGCAAAAAAAACACACATCACACACTTTTGATCTAACATTTAACAGTCTCTCTCTCTCACACACACACACACACACACACACACACACACACTCATTCATCCTAAGTATGTAATTGGTCCAGTATAAATCATGCTTTAGTGTATGAAGGTTACAGTGTGTTTGTGTTAGTGGAACATCACTTCCTCTGTGCAGGTGTGTGTCAGCAGACTCGTTTCATAGTTAATTAATGATTTCATGCTGTGTTAAAGCGTTAGTACTAATCAGAGTGCGTTGTGTAGCGTAGGACAGGACGTGCTGAAGCTGTGCTGCATTAAACCTCGCTCCGTTATAGCACCGAGAAATGGATCCCGTGTTTCTGCAGACGCTCGATCAGGGCGGTTTTAGCGAAGGCACATCCTGGGGTGTACACTCCACCCCTGCACACACACACACACACACACACACACACAAATATAATTAACACTAGTTAATAAACGGCCTTATTCACCTTTTTTTATCATCACTATAAACTGTATGTGAGTGAGAGAGAGAGAGAGATGTACTAGGAGACTGACTTTTTGGGCAGAGATTCAGGTTCGTTGAGGATGGTAAGAGCTGCCTGCACCATGGCAATTGGTGTTGCAACATAACCAGGCTCTGTAACACACACACACACACTGTTTATGCCATGTTAAATATATACTACAGGCTATTATATCACTTATATTTTCTCTCTGTGTGTGTATTATGATATATTATATATATATATATATATATTATATATATATATATATATATATATATATATATATATATATATATATATATATATATATATATATATATATATATATATATATATATATAAATAATTTATCAACTGTGTATTGTTTAATTAAACAATCGTGTGTAATAAAAGAGCGTACCTGGTCCCTGGACAACCGTGCGGATTTTAGCGTTGGGCTTCCCCTTGGATGGATCCTGACCTTCAGTGTAACCTTCACCAATGAGGGAAAAATGGAACGATGTTTCCTCCATCTGCACGTGCACACACACACACACACACACACACACACATATACATTTTAAACATGACAGCAAATGTTCATGAAAGCTATGTCAGAAACTCTTCTGTTTACAAACAATTTATATATAATTGAAACACAACTGAACTACGCTCATGACCGATGACACTGTTTAATGGTGAACTCCTTTGCTATACACTGTAGGGTCTAAAGTGTTTGGACGCATAAGATTTCATGCTCTTGCATCTAATTTTAAGAGTTTTACGAGTTCCAAGTGGTTTGTCTACAGCTGTGTTTCGTACCTGTTTCCGGGTCGGTCCTGCTTTGGTGACGTATCCGAAAGAGAAACACTCTGGGTACTGCATGAAACATGGAAAAATTAATTATTCAGACTATTTCATTTATTAAACAGTGAACGCCGACAGGAAGCGCGCGACACCAAACTTCAGAAGAACACAATCAATTCAGACGTACTTTAATCAGAAGGCGTCTGCCAAAGCTGCATTTGGCGAGTAAAGAGAAAATCATGGCCATAAAGAGGAACTTGATGACGGAGCAGAACCCCCCGATACCGGCGTATGCGCCATACTGAACCTGACAACAAAACACACACACACACACCACAGATGTCAGGAGTCTGGCTCCGCTCCATGGTTTTATTAATCTCTCATTTTAAACTAAAAAGTTAACTTGTTAAATGTAATGAAATGCTTAATAAACACGAGTTTAAATACAAGTGTGTGTGTGTGTGAGAGAGATAACCGGAGTTTCTTGAAGTTCCTCAAACATGTAGCGCTGAGTTCTCTTCACCACAGAAGGATCAGTACCGATGAAGGGAATTGCGTACTGCTGTAATTCATTACTGTAGAACAGGAGACCCCTACACACACACACACACACACACACACAGTTTCACATTCATTTGAGCTGATGACATTTTGTGTGTTGTGTATGTGTGAATGTGTGTATGATTTATGATACCTTAGTTTAATCTTGTTTCCGATCACTGCTAGCGGTCTATGGTTGAATTTCTTTCTTAAACTCTTCAGTTTGCTTCTGTCTGAGAAACCGTACACAGCCGACTGCCACGTTCCCTCGTGGAGACTCCCTCCCTGAGTGTGGGACATGGGCGCGCGCATACACACACACACACACACACACACAGACAGTGAGGACTGGGACAGGGCTCCGTGTGTAAAATCATAAAATTAGATAATTCAGATAAAGACCTCGGGTCCTGATCTGAATGTCAGGAAACTCTCCACAGCCGTCAGTGTGCCTACACACACACACACACACACAAACACAGTCAATAATGTGTTAATACACACCAGGACCATTGTCTATGTGTGTGTGTATTTCACCTTTAAACTGATCCCGTGTGTAAATGACTCCCATATCAGCAGGAATGGAGTCGAACCCGCAGCTTCCCACGATGTACACACCTCCCTCTGCTGCTGCTTCATCATAATTCAACTGCATGCCTTCTAAAAACTACACACACACACACACACGCGCTTATGGAATATGGAATAAGCTGGATGTGTGAACTCATTTAAAATAAAAAAACAACAACATTAAAAGAAATAGTTGTGTGTGTGTGTGTGTGTGTGTGTGTGTGTATATATCTACCTGAGGCTCTCCACTGATATCCAAACAATGAGCTCCGTTCTCCACACACGCCTTCACCACCGGCTCACCATAGAACCTATACTATAACCATGCATGCGCGCACACACACACACACACACACACACACACACACACACACACAGTTTATCACACACTGCTCACATCATTGTCAGCTGTGGAGGATCATCTGTGTTCAATGTGTGTGTGTGTGTGTGTGTGTGTGTGTGTGTAAAATGTACCGGCCCGACACAGTTGAGGATAATGCGTCCCAGTTTACACATAGCAGCTAATGAGTCTGGCTCAGACACATCAGCAATAATGATCTCCACCTCTGACTGCAGCTCTGGCCTCCCTGCACACACACAGGGACAAACACACACACACACACACACACACACACAAAAGACTCATTTATGCAGATTTATGTAGCATCATCAAAAAGCTGAATTTGCACACAAATTCTCTCTCACACACACAAAATCTAATGAACTACACTATTGATAAATAAAAATGTATATTACGTATATTACGTGTTCACACACACACACACACACACACACACACACACACACACACACACACACTATTAAACACAGTCTATTAAACTACACCACTGATTAATGAAACTGTAGTATTAGTCTTTTACTCTTTAAATGTACCGTGCGCCCTCCAGTGGACATTAATGTTAATGCAGGACAGAGTGAACACTGACGAATGGTTCTACTGCCTTCATCTGTATCCACACACACACACACACACACACGCACACACACACACCAGTATCCTTTATGCTGATTTATTCAGCATTATGAAAAAACTGTATCCGCATACAAAGTCTCTTTCATACACACACAATCCAATAAACTGCAATATTGATAAATAAAATGTATATTATATACTTTTACTATTGTACTATGCGCCCTCCAGTGGACATTAAGGTTAATAAATGACAGATTGACCGCTGACACTAATGCTGCTACTGTCTTTCCCTCTCACACACACACATTCATCAATATCAATTATACAAATTAATTTGGCACGATGTAAAAGCAGTGTGTATGAGCACAAAAATGCTCACACACACACACACACACACACACACACACACACACACACACACACACACACACACACAGTCTATTAAACTACACTACTGATTAATGAAACTGTAATATTAGTCTTTTACAAATGTACCGTGCGCCCTCCAGTGGACATTAATGTTAATGCAGGACAGAGTGAACACTGATACTAATAATGATACTGTGTCCCAAGCACGCACGCACGGAAGCACGCATGGACACGCGCACAGTCAGTTATGCGAATTAATTGTATGCAAATTAAGTTATGCAAATTAATTTAGCAGTATGAAAACCAGTGTGTGAGAACACCTATTTCACAGCGCACGCACTCACACACACACACACACACACAGTTACAGGGTAACCTAACAGAACATGTATTTTTATATTCAGTCCAATTCATACACATCTGTATCCTCAACAACACCCATATTTATTTAACCATATTATAATGTTTATACAGTGTCCATGCTGTTTTTGCACATTTCTCCATTACTGCTCTTGCTGTTTGTGTACAACATTGTGTAGGTTTATTACTAGTTTTTTTTTTAAGTTTTATTGCACATTGTACTGTACAACATATACAGTAGGTTTAAGGGTCAGCGCTATTTTGTGTCCTGCACTGTTTGCACAAGGTTGCACACAATGCACTTTATGTGGCCAGGACAACTCACTCTCTCAGCTCTCTCACACACAATCTCATAAACTACATCATCAGAAAATAAAACATGAATATCAAACTTAACCCTAAACAATTTTAATAATGAAGAGAGTGAACACTGACACTAATTCTTTATATTATTTCTGTCTCCACACACACACACACACACACACACACACACACACACACACACACACACACAGTCTGTGAGTTGTTGCAAAATAAAAATTAATTATTAAGCTTTTAGAAGTGCAACATGCGCCCTCCAGTGGACAACAATGTTAAAGCAGTGGAGAGTGAACAGTGACACTGTTATAGCTACTGTCCTTCTCTGTCTCACAAACACACACACACACACACACACACACACACACACACACACACACACACACTTGATATTCCTTCTTCACAGTACTGTGAAGCTCTTTTCTCCGTTAATCCTGAGCAGCTGATGGAAATTTCCCATCACACAGACACTCAGAGCTTCTGAACACATGCACAGGCTTCACACATTCCCCTCACTCAACTGTATTTAGTCACACAAATCCCTCTAATTAACCCTCATCCTCACACACACACACACACACACACACACACACACACACACACACACACACACACACACAGATAAAACCATCCTAAACCACATACATTCTCACTATAAAAGCTACATGAAAACGGCAGGCATGTGTATTAGTGGTAGCTCTCGCCCGGAAGGTTGCAAGTTCAAATACCACCGCCGCAACCAAACTGCCACTAGTGGACCCTTGAACAAGACCCTTAACCTTCAATTGTAAATAGTGCTGGATAATTACATTTATGGCATGTAAATGTATAATGCCATAAATGTATTACACATCTGATCATAGTGAAGTGAGTGGACTTCACCTTTGCTCGAATCTCCTGATGGTCCAAATGGAGTTTATCAAATGACATCATCCTAATCAGTGTGTTTATCATCAGCGCTCTTACACACAGCACACTGATAAAGGTGTTTGTGTGTTATTTTTTTCTCTCCTCCCTGATTCTGTTGAAACGAGCAGAAGCGTGTCTCACAGCAGCGAGGGGAAATGACCCAAAACATACATTTACATCAACACACGATGCAGGAAGATCCATCGCTTTACTGTAGTGCAACATTATAGGGAGCAGGTGTGATTTGGGATAGAGCCAAACTCAATGTTGTAATGTCGAGGAGCAGAGTTTTAATTCCTGTATTACCTGTTCAGGTGTATCTGACCTGAGTCAATGTGTGTGTGTGTGTGTGTGTGTGTGTGTGTGTGTGTGTGTGTGTGAGATGAAGAAGGCAGATTTGTAATATATTAAATGTAAGAACCCGCTCGTCACTCTGGCTTTCCATCACTTCACCATCTGAGAACAGCTGAAACAGGAGAACGTCAGACTGATGAGAGAGCAGAACGTGTGTACGGATTCTGCAGAGAGTTTGCAGTGACGTCATGCTGATCTCCACACTGAAGGTCACCGATTACTGAACCAACTGTAGACCCGATTCACCAAACAATATTCACATGTACAGTGCAGAACACTGATACCTACACCACCAGATCCCTGAATATACACCCTTACACCCTGTACCAGAACTTGGTGACTTGCACCAGATCCCTGTAGAACTCAACAGAACTCAGAGAGACCTACAGCAGAACCCTGAGAGACCTACAGCAGAACCCTGAGAGAAATACAGCAGAACTCAGAGAGACCTACAGCAGAACTCAGAGAGACCTACACGTTCCTGAACAGATAAGTGGTGATGGTGTAGGAGAGCAGTACCGAGTAGCTGAGCGGTCTCCTGCAGAACTTTCTCCAGCTTGTCTCTGCTCCTGCCCGCGACGGCCCAGCTCAGATGTCCTCCCGAAACCTCGGTGCTGCACCGCGCCACCTCCTCCACCACGAAGCGGCCCGTGAAGCCCGAAGCCCCGAACACGATCAGCTGGTAGGGCCGGGAGGAAGATCTGCGCGCCGCCATCACAGAGGATTACAGTCTAACGCGGAGAGACACGGAGAGACGCGGAGAGACACGGAGAGACGCGGAGAGACACGGAGAGACGCGGAGAGACACAGAGACAGAAAGACGTGAACTCTGCAATTGTCCGGTGTTCGTGCACGCGCCCGAGTTTCTCCGTCAAACTCCACCTGCGCGTGTCACAACCAGGAAGTTGAGATTTCAGAATAAAAGCGCGCGACCACGATCATCTCATACAAACTATACTCACACACTATACACATATACACACACTATACACTATACACATACACTATACTCATACACTATACTCACACACACACTATACACTATACTCACACACTATACACATATACACACTATACACTATACTCATACACTATACTCATACACTATACTCATACACACACTATACACTATACTCATACACACACTATACACTATACTAACACACTATACACACTATACACTATACTCATACACACACTATACACTATACTAATACACACACTATACACTATACTCATACACACACTATACTCATACACTATACTCATACACACACTATACACTATACTCATACACACACTATACACTATACTCATACACTATACTCATACAACACACTATACACTATACTCACACACTATACTCATACACACACTATACACTATACTAATACACACACTATACACTATACTCATACACACACACTATACAGACTACACACTATCACGAGACACGAGACCAGACACACTATACACACACTATACACTATACTCATACACACACTATACACTATACTCACACACTATACACATACACACACTATACACTATACTCATACACTATACTCATACACACACTATACACTATACTCATACACACACTATACACTATACTCACACACTATACACATACACACACTATACACTATACACATACACACACTATACACACTATACTACACATACACACTATACTACATACACTATACTACATACACACTATACACATACACTATACACTATACTACACTATACACACACTATACACTATACACTACACACACACTATACACATATACACACTCACACACTATACACACACTATACACTATATCACACACTATACACATACACACACTATACACTATACTACACACACTATACACTATACACTACTACACATACACACACTATACACACTATACACACACTATAACACACACACACACACACTATACACTATACACACACTCATACACTATACTCACACACTATACTACACACACTATACACTATACTCACACACACACTATACACTATACTCATACACACACTATACACACTATACTCATACACACACTATACACTATACTCATACACACACACACTATACTATACACTATACTACACACACTATACACTATACTCATACACACACTATACTATACTAATACACAAACTATACACTATACACTATACTAATAATACACTATAACACTATACACTATACTCATACACACACTATACACTATACACACACTATACTCACACACATACACACTATACACACTATACACACACTATACACTATACTCATACACACACACTATACTATACTATACACACTATACACTCATACACACACACACACTATACACTATACTCACACACTATACACATACACACACTATACACTATACACATACACACACTACACACTATACACACACACTATACTACTACACACACTACACACTATACACTACACACACACACTACACACACACACACTATACACTATACACTATACTCACACACTATACTAATACACACACTACACACTATACTCACACACACTATCACACACTATACTACACACACTATACTATACACACTATACATACACACTATCACACTAATACACACACTATACACTATACTAATACACACACTACACACTATACTCATACACACACACTATACTCTATACACACACACTATACTAATACACACACTATACACTATACTCACACACTATACTAATACACACACACACTACACACTATCACACACTATACACTATACTCCATACACACACTACACTCACACACTATACACTAATACACACACACTACACACTATACTCACACACTATACTAATACACACATACACATACTCACACACTATACTACACTCATACACACTATACACTATACTCATACACACACTACACACTACACATATCTACACACTACACTCACACACTATACACACTACACTACACAAACTATACACTATACACTATACTCATACACACACTATACACTATACTCATACACACACTATACACTATGCACTATACTAGTACACAAACTATACACTATACTAATACACTATACTAATACACAAACTATACACTATACACTATACTAATACACAAACTATACACTATACTCATACACACACACTATACACTATACTAATACACAAACTATACACTATACACTATACTAATACACAAACTATACACTATACTTATACACACACTATGCACTATACTAATACACACAATACACTATGCACTATACTAATACACACACTATGCACTATAATCATACACACACTATAATCATACACACACTATACACTATGCACACACACACACACACACATATATATATATATATGTATAAGGAGTATGTAACTGTATGTAGCAGCATATATACAGATACACATATAAATAAGAAAACAGTACAGATGTAGTAAGACACAGTGCCCCCGACATCGTCATATGCCGCCTTCCAGACCTTCCTGATCTCTTTTGTTGTTGCAGATTTAGAGGCAGTTGAATGTGTGATGCCACTACTCAGCTTTCAAAGGAAAAGAATGATGCTCTAATGTGACATAAATAATAATAATAATAATATGCAATGATTAACTATAGTAGATTAATAATAGAATAATTTGAAAGTGTTGTGATGATGGCGATTCCACTTCATGAAGCTCTGGTGTATAAATTTCTTGTGAACACTTTACACCCACATAGTGTCAATCAAACAGGCTGAGATTTAAAATTAAATTTGAGAAATAAAACACAAACAAATCTGTATTGACAGTAAAACTGATTTATTAATAATACCTGTGTTTTTTAATCTCATTATGATTCCTGTGATATTTTTATACAATACAGGGAAGAAAAAAAAATCATATTGAGAACTTAGAACCACACTGTGTAATAAAATAATAATAATAAATATTACTTGCTAAAAACAAAACAAAAAAAGAACACTGAATAATGAAAAGCACAAGTGTTTGGAGTAACATTTTTCATAACTAAATAATTTTTCTCTTTGATAATGCAGTTGGTACTTTTGGTGTAAATGTGTTGAGCATTAATGAGCACAGTGTGGTTTTAAGCACTCTGTAATGAAGTAAAAACACCCGTCTTATATACGCTAGAACACACAAAAACATCAGCTCTACAGTAATGCCCAGTACGGCATCCTCTCAAACGAGCCCCCTGATTGGTTACTGGGAGGAAACTAAACAGCCAATCAGAGTGGAGCTTTGTCATGCGTGAGTCTGAGCTCTGAGGTGAAGCTCTGGGACTCTCAATAAGACAACAATGTAATGATCTTTACACTATTATACGTCAAACTCATTTAGAACAGAAAAGATTGTTATATTTAGGAGATAAAATAAACCAGACTGATGATCATTTACAAAAGAACAGAGCAGTAGCGATGATGTCATCATAACTGAATAAAATCTGATTTTTGTCCTAGGTTAAAATAAATAGTGAAGTACATCTCCATCTGAGCCGGCCAGAGGGACGTAGTGTACAACAACCATACAAACAAATAACACACTGACAGCCTACTGAAGAACACGTTTCAATACAGAGTATGTTTGTGTGTGTGTGTGTTCTGTGCTCTGAGAAATGCAAACCCCAGTCACACACACACACACACACACAACATGAACTATAAATAAAAATAAAGCTTACAAAATAAGACTGTGAAGTGATAGACTGTGTGTGTGTCACAGTAGACATGTTCCTCATTTTTAATCATTGAAAGCAAGCGTTACAGATAACCAGAGCTACCACCTTAACTCGCATTTACATAATAACCCTTAAACTGGCCTTGATGTATACAGACTAGTCATTTGATCTTATTTTGCAGAGGTACAAGATGATCATTTATTTATTTATTAAATGTTGTATTTCATGGGATATCATAAAAGAAGTGTGACGTTCTTGCTAGCTAGCTTTAAGATACACTCCTGAGGTTTGGTAGAGGACGTTACTGCAGGGTCAAATATGCTTTAGTGCAGTGTTTACCCATCAATCACAGGGTAGAGGAAACATCCCTCAAACACACACACACACACACACACACACACACATATATATATAGCAAAAACAGCAATAAATAACAGAATCTGACTCTTATTACTACTTAAATTCTTTACAACAAAACATTTTCTACATATTGCTCTTCTGTCCCTTAATTTACATTACACTTTAATCCTAACCACTTAAATCTGTCACACTAACAATTTATACATCATTATTTAACTGTTATCTCTGTTATCATCATCATCATCATCATCATCATCATCATGGTCATGAACATCGCACGCTCATCGCAAAGTTAGACATCTATCAGGGGTCACCAACGTGGTGCCCGTGGGCACCAGGTAGCCCCCAAGGAGCACATGAGTAGCTCTCAGGCTTGCTATAAAAAGTGCACAACTCATCAGTGAGATGCGTCTATAATGTAAAATGTAGTTAATTCGTTGTTGATAGTCACTGTCAAGTGTATTTACATTAAATGAGACATAATAATATATAACGTTATTTCAGAGGAGTATTTCAAACTGGTAGCCCTTTTTACTCGGTGTCCATGTAGTAGCTCTCAGTTACAAAAAGGTTGGTGATCCCTGCTATAAAATGATAAAAAAAGTGGCCAGAGATCAAATTGAAATGACATGATATTGTGACATCACTACTAGCCGCCTTTGACTATACATATATTTTTTCTAATTATGCAAATTAGCTAGATAATGATTATATTTAGCCAACTTTAACCTCATGGTTGTAGTATGGTGATCGTTATGTAACAGGATGGATTAACGAAGAATCAATAAGAAGTGCAAGTAGAAATGCCGAGTGCCCCCCCCCTTTGACGTCTTAAAATCTGTACATGCTAATTTCCTGCTAAGACAAAAATGACAGAAATACGACTTACTGACTGTGAATTGTAACGTATTTAAAGAAGTTGTAAAAAGTTGATTTTAAGTGACATGCTGTACCTGGAAATAATGACGGACATCATCAACTCTGGGATAGCAGCATGATATCAACACATCATCATCATCATCATCATCATCACCTGCAAATCCAGCCACACCCTGCAAAACCAGCACTCTCGCAAGCTCTGACTGGCTGATCTTTTGATCCAGATTGATGAATAGACAGTGGCAGAGGTAGAGAGACAGTTGGAGAGAGAGAGAGATAGATGGGGGCTATGAGCTAGAAGAAGAGAAGAAGTGTGTGATGTCGTCCACGCTGCGCTGCACCTTCCCCATGTAGAAATCGATGTTGTGCGAAAAGTCCGTACAAACGCTGGACTGGGCGTCGCCGAATGCGCAGTACAGGGCGGTCCCACCCACGCTGATCACCACGGTAACCAGGCACAAAAGGAGCAGGAGGAGCCAAGAGTCTCCGCCCACCTCATCTACATTTTAATAGAGAGACAGACTGAGATTCATAACAGGTCCGACAGCCTTACTGACCCGTCTGTGCACACGCCAACCTGTCTGTCTGACACAACAGCACTCAGTCTGTCTTCAATCTGTCTGACTTTCCTTCTACACAAATACTCATTAGGAGAATATGTTACAGTGTGTGTGGTGTGTAAAGTAGATACGTACCGTTGTCTGGGCCTTCGTCTGGAACGTGGAAGCGGACTCTACGTTTAGTGAGGGGTTTGTTGGTGGAGTCTTCTCCATCATCACACACTCTTCTCTTCAGGATAGAGACGAGACCTGAGGCAGGAGTGATCTGAGGGAAGACAGAGAGAGACACTATATGTGTTCAGTAATAATCCTCTAGAGGCCGCTCTCTCTCTCTCTCTCATACTGAAATATACAACATCCCGGAAAAACTTAACACGGCAAATAAAATATTTGAAGTAAACATTTGTACCAAATTGGTACTGGATTAAAGTTTTGCAGCAGATTATGTATGATGTTACTGTAGATGATGTTATTAGAATGAGATTATGAAGTTGTCAAATTTTCAGAATCGGCTGCAGTGCGTCATCTACACAACAATATAAATATTAATCATTAACTTATTAATTTCCTTATCGGTGTCTCGATAGAAGTACCCTTGTGTGTGTGTGTGTGTGTGTGTGTGTCTGTGTCTAACTACACAAAACACCTTCATCTGTACTATTACACAGCATCTAACCATTACCCCTATTCATAAACACTTCTGTGTAATCAAGTACCACTTCACAAACACACACACACAAACACACACACACACAATTTATTCCATTAAACAGCATTAGTGTGATAAATTTAAACTAGCAGGGTTAAAATGGATTGTTATAGCTTTGGTAAAAATAAATAAACAGATATAAACTGACTACACAGTACACAACCCCCCCCCCCCACACACACACACGCGTCTTTTATCGCCCAACCTATTATCAGACCTTTATGATTAGAATTTAGTGAAAGGTAACTGGGAGTTTTGAATCACCTGCTGTAGGTTTTTATTTAATTTTACTGCTAACACAAGAAGTCACACACGCGCACACACACACACTTCCTGCACACACCCATTAAAGGTCCATTAAAGATTAGAGCGGACGCCAGAGAAGTCCAGAGTATGTCAGTCTGAGTGCTCTACAGTTATCTGTGTGAGAGACAAACATGTCTCACTTGGAGCTGATGCCTGAGTTTCTTGCTGATGATACAGCCTCCTTACCACCCGGTTGAAGATGTGATTGAGAGGGGTTAGGGTTAGGGAAACAGGTGCTCGTGTTATCCCTGACTAAGGGTCACAACCCGAGAGAAACTCGCAATCGTTTCTTTTTTACTTATTTATTTCACATCGTATAATTCTGAATGTCTAGTTTCATTGATTTAATTACAGGTTTGGGAACTCCAGCAGACTTAAATAATAGTGCCAACACAGATTTTTTTTATCCCGCGCCGTGACACGCCATGTTTAGTGTTTGAGCACAGCTCCGATCATGTGACCTGGTCCTGATCTGAAAGAGTTCATTGTCACGACAGCAGCACAGGAGAAATCTGCATGGTCCTCAGTGCTCTCATTCAGCCCCGTGACATCACAATGACATCACACGCACTGCGAGGTGTGTGTGTGTGTGTGTGTGTGTGTGTGTGTGTGTGTTCATCCGACAGCTTTAATTGTTTTGAATTGTAACACCTTCTATAACTTTGCATTGATACTTTTTGTATAAAAGTGCAAATTATTATTATTTGTTCATATGATTTTACACATATATAAAATATGAAATATATAAATATTTAATCTGTTTAAATAACTATAAGCACAAATATATTTTTCTTATTTGACTGCACTGATTTAGACTTCTCCCTCACCTCCTCCACCTGGATGCGTTTGGCGAGGTCATCCAACAGGGCATCCTCCGGCCTCTGAAGCTCTTCCTCAATTTCCAGAGCTTCCACAGCTTCCTCTACTTCCTCTTCCTCTGCGCCTTTATCCAGCTCAGTGTGACATTCTGTTTCCACTCTTCCTCCTCCTCCTCCACTCAATACCTCTTCTGTCTTTGAGTGAGATTCTCCAGGCCCCGCCTCCTCTCCGCCTCTTTCAGGCACCATGTCCGTCCCGCCTCCCTCGGGTTCCGCCCCTTTTCCACTTCCTTCAGGCTCCTCTTCCTTTCCAGCTTGTTGAGATATTCTCTCAGTCTTGTCTTTTTTGTCTGTCTCACACTCTTGTTCTCCTTCGCACTGTTTCTCAGCTTCCTCTCTAACAGTTATCAATGAGTAGCCTTCTGTCATTTCCATGGTGGGTGGGGCTTCTGTAGACGAAGTAGGAGGTCTGGAGGTGGAGTCACAGAGAGGCGTAGGCTCCCTCTGCTGGGCCAAACAGGCAGAGACACTTTCAATGGGAGAGACATCATCCTGCTCCAACATGCCCGTCTCTGACAGAGAGAAATAAATATTACCATAAATATTATCCCTCATGTTACATTTTTCTTCCCCTTTTAGGAGAAAGTGCCAATATTACTGCAGTTATTAATAAATGACTGCAAATTTGCGTATCTGTTTGTGTGTATGTGTGCATGTGTGTGTGTGTTTCTGTGTGAAAGTGAAATGAGGTCATGCAACCTAATGCCGAACCACGTGATGTTCAAGTAACACACACCACACACACGCACGCACGCACACACACCCACACACCAAAAACAACTTCATATGCATTGCAGGACATTACAACATGTTCTCTATGAACTCGTGTGTTTGTGTGTGTGTGTGTGTAGGAAACTCACTGTCACTGCATGGAGATCCTAACGTGATGTCCTTCTCTCCACAGGTCTCACTGTTCACACTGATCCTGTGTATCAGCTCATACTGAACAGCATGTACACACACACAAACACACAAAGTAAGAATTCACAAACACGAATGGCAGTATACAGCATAATAATAGTAATAATAATAATAATATTACTTATGCTCAGTAAAAGAAAAAGCAAGTGTGATGTAATTATGACGCTGTGTGAAGCTGCTGATTGGTCGGTTGTTAGACCAATCAGAAACACACAGGACTGTGTAGTCATTACTGTAAGCACCACTAGCAAATTACTAGATAGTTATAGGGCAGAAATATAAACATTATATAACAGACAAAACTTATACTGAATAACAGTTATTTACACCACAAATATATAAATGATCAAATACACTCTGTATGTTCTTACAGAAGGTAAGAGTCCTGCACACACACACACACACACACACACACACACACACTCACCGTGCGGGAGCTCCATGTTGGCCTGCAAAACAGGAAATGACATAGCACAGTACATGAGAATAATTTATGAAATTATAATTTGTTTTTTAATACTGGCCACAGTACTGTTAATGCAGTAGGCTTCTGAGTGTGTGCGTGTGTGTGTGAGAGAGAGAGGCTAATATTAGTCATGCACTTTTCCCTCAGTACTGAAACTCTAGTACACAGCTCAGATAGCACTCAGACACACACACACACACAGTGTACACAGCAACACATTTTACAAACAAATACTGCAGAAAAACACACATGCAGATTCTATTCTACTACACATTATACACAAAACATACACACATATTAAACATGCACACAAACAATATTATACACACAGAACACAAGCACACGTATCTTACTGTCTATACAGTTGTTTATCTGTTTGCATCTATATCTGTATATCTACTGACCTGCTTGTCAGTTTGTGTATCTATGATAGTGCTGTGCCCCAATTCACACAGCACTACACTAATGATTGTGTTAGTGTAGTGAGCACTATGGATACTTCAATACACACAAACAAAAAGTTTACTATGGTTGTGAGCCTGATTATGTGTGTGCATGTGTGTTTGAGTACTCACTGTCTGTGTGTCATGCAGATGTGTTTCAGTTTGTCCAGATGTTCTGAGTTTAGATTACACTGGGTAAGGGAGTTATCTACACCTCTTCTACACCTCCACCTACCCTCTGAAAAAGAGAAAGAAAAAAATAAGCATCTTTAATGAATCTGTGTATGTCTATGTCTATGTGTGTGTGTGTGTGTGTGTGTGTGTGTGTGTGTGTGTGTGTGTGTTACCCCATGTCTCCTGAAGGGCAGTGATGTTGAACAGCGCTCTCTCATGATACAGTCTCTCCAGCTGGAGGAAGCGCACGGCTCTCTCGTCTACACACATCACGGTTAAAGGTATATACACATCCCGTTGCTATACACTCATTACACCCACACAATACACTCACACCCATATATCTGCACATTCATGCAGCTCATCCAGTCAGCCTTTCATTAGATTACAGCAGAAGGTACACTCCTGATTACACATCATCACTCTGTACAGTCATTGTGAGCACAGACCTTAATATGTACAGAACAACAAACCTGCAACGACACAAGATCAGGTCAGCTTCCATTCCGAGAGCAGTGAGATAATGGCCACAGACTAACCCAAACTGGACAAAAATTATTCCAGATCTGTTACCGTTTTTTTGCTCTTGTCCAACCAAAAGTGTTTTTTTTTTTAACTAAACCTGTTCACCTCAAGCTTCCATGTTCTGTGAATGTTGAGATGTTGTTCTGTTTATCACGGTTGTACAGAGTTACTGCAATACGAGGTGGCATCAAAAAGATTAGAGACTAGTCTTGTAACATGCCAACAGATGGCAGCAAAGGCTGCACATGGAGCACCGAACATCGTCCTACATATATCAGGAGATGTTTACCAAGTATTGTGACCATCAATGCACACTGTCACCGAGCTCTCCTCACACACAAGAGTTTCTTGTGGGAAAGACACACACACACACACACACACACACACATATATACACACTGCATGAAAAACAGCAGAACTGTTATAGTAAAAATGGACAGGTGTAATTGAGCAGGATACAGTCCTCCTCCTGCAGCAGGCATTCAGCAATCTGTAATCACACACAATATACGAGTTACTCAGATTTACTGAACTCGAACACCATAATCTTATTCAAGCATTAAAGACCACAAGTCAGAAAGGAGATTAGAGGAAGTGTAAAGGTGTGGATGTAGGAGGAGTGGTACATAAGGGAGGAGGGGTATACAGAAGAGGTGTGGATAGAGGAAAAAGGTGTATAAAAGGAGCGGGATGAATAGGGAGGAGGAGGTATAGATGGATGTAGAAGACCTGATGCAGGTGTTGTGGCAGTGCAACGTCGTCTCCTCTCTCCTCTAACACACGCAAAGACTCGGAGATCCAACGACTAGGATCACGGGGAGAAAAAAGACCATCTGGGACTTCCTCAGGACTCAGAGGACCTTCACATACTGTGTACACACACGTACACACACACACACACACACACACACACACACACACACACACACACACACACACACACACACACACACACGTACACACACACACACACAGGCCATGGATACAGCATGAAAACATGGCAAAAATAAGGCTTAAAATAAAACTGGTAAAACTCAACATGACATATCCCAAGCAGCTGTACAAAACTCTTTATTTTTATAACAAGGAATTGAATTAACTAACATTTTAAGATTTTAGAAATATTTTAATCATTTTTATAATAAATTGTCTATTAATTCATGGTTTTCTTTGTACCCTCCAGATCATACATTTAAATAAAAGGAGCATAAAGATGGAATCAGTCTGGTAGTGAAGCGTGCTGTGATTTATTCTTATATTAACTGAAGTAAAGCTGAAGTTAGAAGTTACAGAATTATGTTCTTTATTCTACATCTTTATTCTCAACTCCTGAATCTGACTCTAGACTAATGTCGTATGTTGTGTTATTACTGTAACAGATTACACACCTGTGCGTGTGTCTGTGTGCATGTGTGCGTGTGTGCGTACCTGAAGGACTGCAGCTCAGTGATGATGAATCACGTATCAGTTCAGGAGAACTGGTACTGTCCATTTCCATGTCCTCTTCCTCCAGCTTTGAACCTCCATCTTCTCCTTCATCATCCTCTTCAGCCTCTCCTGCTCCATTGTTATTGGTGTGATCATGGTGGATGTTGTGATGGAGGTGGGTATGTCCTCTTTGCACCTCTTCCTCCTCTTCTAGCATTTGGATCGAGTGCTGATTCTGGTTCTGATCTGGACCTCTGGGGGAACCAGAGTCGCTCTGAAGGTCCAAGTCACTCAACCACCGTCCCTCATTCATGAGTAACACACATACACACATTCACACACACACAAACACAGAGCCCCTGAAGAAAACACAAACACACACAGCCTGAGTCGCTGCAACTTCAGTTTAATTAAATACTAAATGCAAAAACTTTCACACCTACAGAAAAATACAATTTCTGTTTAGAAATCACACCACTGAGCAACCTGGCCCCGCCCTACACAGCCCAGCCAATCAGGAGACTTAGCCCCACCCTGTAGAATGATGATGGGTGTTTTTTTCTGTTTGATCCTCTGAGATAGAGACAATAACACACCACCATGAGCTTATGCAACACCACTGTGTAAATTACACACACACACACACACACACACACACACACACACACACACACCTGGGATGACCTCCTTATAGGAGAAAAGTGCATAAATAAATGATTGAAACAAATGTAATTCGTTATTTTAATTAGGTGGATAAACAAATGTATGTAAATTACTTAAAATAAATGGAAAAAACTAAAGTAAAACCGATATGCATATTTATATTTTATGTCTCTCAATGCTGTAAGGTATTAATGTGTGTGTGTTGTATGAATAATATGATTACTGTAATTCTATATAGTGTATATGGACAAATTCCTACTTTATATAACTGTTACGGAGTTGAGAGGGTTTACTTATTAAACCAAAATCATTTTAATAAATGAATGTGAACACTGACTGCATCCCAGGCCTCCTCTCATCACCCCACACCATCATCACTAGCTGGGAGGGGTGGTAGCTCAGAGGTTATCACCAGGCTGCCACAAGATCCTTAACCCTCTCCAGGGGCGCTCTGACCCCAGCTTTCACTCAAGCATGAATTTTACTATACTGTGATGTGCATGTGACAAATCTTCTTCTTCTCCCAGCAGTGTGGAGAATTTTATAACAGACTCCATGTGGCATGGGATGTTCAAAAAGCACACTTTTCACCATATAGCACAGAATACACTTATGACAGAGAATGTTAAAGAGTGTAGCTCCGCCCACAGGATATTCCATATCTGTTGTACATTTCCCAATGGTATGAATAAAGTATCTATCTATACTCGGAGTGTGCTTGGCACTTTTCACCCATATCTTTTATGCTGTGAGAGTTAAAGTGCATCACTAGGTGCAGAAGGTACATGACGAAGCTGTGATTCTGTAGATGTTGGAATGGGAAGTGAAGGACATGACTCATTAATCATTAAATACAGCATTACTGCTGACACAGCAACAGTGCAGGAGAAAGAACACAGATCTTCTTCACTACACAGAGAGAGAGGAGAAGAAGTGAGACAGTGACATTGATCTGACATTTGATCGTTGTCTCTCACATGTACAGACTTGTGCAACCTAAAGACAGAAACTTTTGATAAACTAGCATAACTAGAAGAACAAGAACTATTGAAGCGGTTAGTGTCTCACACACACACACACACACACACACACACACACACACACACAGCTTCACTACAGAGTTCTCCCTGCATCATCTCTTTCTCCCTCTCTGATGAAAATAATCGTTGACCCTATTTGTCGTGTCTTCTTGTCCTAGGAATATACAATCCTACAGCATTGTATATTATTGTGCTGTTATTACTGTGTCATACACATGCATAAGCTCAGGAAAGTAAACAAATCTCATGTAAACAAATCCTCCTCCAGGTGTTCACGTGCGAGTCCAGGTGTGTGTGATCACACCCACCTTATTACACATGTCTCTCATCTCTCATTATTATACACATTATTATTATACACATTATATCCCCACTCCCACGATAAACACACAGTCATTGTGCACTACGCTTGTGAGTATTTATAATGATCCTGTAAGTGAGCGCGTGCGCGGGTCAAAGCCTGCACGCGCATTAACACCTGTACAGGTACATTTCCTCCTGTTTACCTCCGCGCACTTATTCCTCAACCGCTCCCCGTGTATCTTGTATGAGCGGTGATAACGGAAAGGATAAAGGGTAATAAGACTCACAGGTGTTCCGTGTGCAGGTGAATTTATTCCCGCTTTAAAGTCGCTCATTTAAAACGCTGACGCTTTTATTTCTGCTGCGGCGCTCCACAACTTCCGCACTTCCATCCGGGAACTTTCACCCTGCGCCTACGTCACGCCAACACCCGGAAATTAAATGCACGGCCATTTCGGTTGTTTTGTTAATCGTTCAATTCAATCGTTTTAAGTTTCGTTTCTCCAAAAACAAACGCCAATATATTATGCGGAATATGTCTTTTATTGCAACGAGTGTCGTATTTTTTGTCTAATGTTCAACATTGCATTTTGTATTCGTTATTTCTAAAAGATACCGTATTTGAAAAGAAATACATTTCCCATGAGCACCTGCGCGCTTAATTGAATACATTTCCTAAAGCTCAAACATAATTCTCCCGCCATTACATGTTTGTGATATTTTATTATTAAATGAGAAATATATTTAGAACGATAATTTGAAGGATTTTTAAAAACGAATTTGTTATCTTTATCTGCGCGCTAGCGTCACTATCTCACAATTCCCGGATGAAGCCGCGTCTTCTGATTGGTCCAAAGATCAGAGACCGTAAACGAACCATTGAATTACATGTACACATATATCATACGTTTGTTTACACTTATATTTATAGAATTATATATACGTATTAGTTATTATTTGTGTTTATCTGATAAGTTTGAATGCAATTAAAATGTCAAATTATGTTTCGGTGTGGTGAATCAAAGCATTGCGTGTAGAACTGCTGCCATCTTGTGGACACATTGTGGAACTACACAAACAAACACGAATCACTACATTTCATAATAAATAAATAAAAAGATTTGTTTTTTTTACAAACCGAGTAATAAATTGAAACTCATTGTTGCAGTTACACGCCGCGTCGTTCTGTAACACCAGTTCTTTCATTTAACCCGAGTAAGATATTTGTAGCTTATTAAGATGACAAAATAAACTCCACAGTACTGCATATAATTCTCAGTAGCAGACTTTAAATAATATAACACTGAATAATTCTCTGCTCTATATATATATTTATAATTATTTCTATATTATTGAATATTATTAGTATTATATAAAATGTTGCTTTTGCCTTGCGAACGTTTAAACACAAAGTAAACAGACCTTTTATTCTCTTTTCATTAGAAGCTTATATGCATTTTTTATTAGACGCTAAAGAATGAGCAGCTACTTTATATTTATTTTATATCTTATTTTTTTAGTATATTTAAGCTTCGTTTCACCCAAAACATCGATAAATTATACAAAAATTCGCAAAATGTTATCGTTGTGTTGAATTAAACATTGCGTGCATAACTGACGCCATCTTGTGGACACAACTTGACACTACACAAACATGACACTAGATGTAATTAATCGAGTTAATAAATAAATAAAACTCATTAATGGAGTGCGTGTGCATCTTACTAAGATGACGTAATGTACTCCATAATACTGCATATTGTAACCAGGAGCAGAATTTAAAGAATAAAGCACAAAAAATATATATTAATATTGTGGTTAAAATGTTGCTTTTACCTAACAAACATTTCCACACAAACAGCTAGTTATTTTCATTTTATTATATGTTCATAAATTACATAAACATTCATTATTTAAAAAACATTTTGTACAAAACAAACTATGTTGCGCACTGACATGTGACAGTCTTATCTACACATTTTATAGAATAAATTTGTGCAGAGAAAAAACTGCAACATTCAAAAGACACAATAATGACGTTATATTCATCATTTCATTCTGTTTACATGAATCCGGCCGAGACTCTCGGCTACGGCTGGACAAAAATCTCCATTAGCTGTTAGCTACATTAGCCTTGCAGCCCAGAAGCAATCAGATAGAGCTCATTGTTTTTGGGAATTAGATGCTAAACAGGTTTTTAAATGGTACACACTTTATTAAGAAAAAACCATGAAGACGTTCACATTTGATACCTCAATTATTATTTATATTATTGCTTCATGATTATATAATAATTGTTGAAAAGTACATAAATATACCCATAATGAAGTAACATTACTCTATACAATCTGTGTGTGTGTGTGTGTGTGTGTGTGTGTGTGTGTGTGTGTGTGTGTGTGTGTGTGTGATTTATCCACAGCCTGTGTTTTGGGTGTTCTCCAGGATCTCATCATAAAGCCAGCTCTGTGTAAACTCCTCCGATTTCTCCATCAGCTCGAACAGGCGTTTATACTCGCTGGGGGAAATCTGTCCCGTCATCACGTCCTCAAACAGTCCCATCTGCATCAGGACGTGTGCGCCGCTTCCCGCGCTCCACGAACTGCAGACCAAAATCAGTGACATCAGTTACAACTCCGCAGTAAACCGTGCCGTGTGTGTGTGTGTGTGTGTGTGTGTGTGGACGTACTTGAGCTTGTCGATGAGTCTGCAGCGGCGTTTAGTGAGACACTGTTTGACCATCATCACCAGTGTGCTGCTGTTAAAGGGAGTGACGGAGGAGGAGAAGAAATCTTCACGAGGTGTCATCCTCACCAAGCACAGGTGATCATTAGGTACATGCTAAACACACACACACACAAAACCATTATCACACACTCGCTCATACACATACACACACACACACACACACACACACACACACACACACACACACACACACAGGTTGCTTCTCACCGTGCTCTTGGGGATTGATGGACCTCCATGTTTTGATGCTGTAACAAAAGATGACCACGGCTCCTGATAGAGCACACACACACACACACACACACACACACACTCTAGTATTTATAAATATGAACAGTGTATGGGTTACTAAATTAAATTTGAGGTCAGAGTTCAGCTTTCACCATCAAGGAACTATAAGAGGAAGTGTAATGTGATAAATAACCTTGTGAAGAAGCTCGATATCACACGCTATCTGCCACAGAGCACTTATAGCCTGATAGTTTCTGTAATCTCCTGGTCTCGCTGCCAGCTTCTGTCTCACACACACACACACACACACACACACACACACACACACACACACACACACACACACGTTATTGTGATTATTTCTACTGATGGACAGTTGTGACCGAGTGAAGGGAAACAAAAAACAAGGGAAACAGACGGACTCACGGTGTATTCTCTCTCACTGATGAACATGATGAGCTCCACACGGCCGTAACGAAACACAGACAGACGCTCGTACAAAGCATACAGGAGCTTCCACAGCATGTTCCTCTCGTTCCTCTGAGAGAAAATCCCCACCACCTTCACTGGTACATCTGAACACATGTAAACACACCTCACTGTTACACATACACACGAGTCAGTAGTAGTTTTAGCTATAGTAGTTTCACACACACACACCTGCTGTCCACGGCACCTCCGAGATGGCCAGATGGGTAAAGAGTTTCTCGGAGAACATGGCTGGAGGTTTCATGCTCCCTTGACCAATCGGGTCCAGCTTAAAAAAATCACAGTGGACCACCTGCAACTGTCCATCTAACTTCTGCTCCAACTCCTGACACACACACACACACACGCAGTTATAGCCAAAAGACATCAACATTTTAATACATTTATTTATTTCTCTATTCAAAGGGGTGGAGCCTAGACAATGGGTGTGGCTTCAATAATGAAGACCTACCTCTTCCAACAACATCCATCCTAACATTCCTTTTATTCTCTTTTATCTCACTGTCCAGAAATACATTATTATAAAAAAAAAAGGCAACTGTCTATTCTTGTGTACTTGAGTTTGTATTAACCTTTCTTGAATAAATCTTATCCTTAGATCGAGACCTAAAGCACTTCCTGTACGTCGCCCTGGATAAGGACGTCTGCTAAATACCGCAAATGCATGTACATGTAAATTTTAGGACGTTGCTAAATGCAATTAACATGTAATGTAAATGTAAATGTAAATGTAATGATCAGGGCATTCATACAGTGATTATGGAGTATGTGATGTTTACCTGCAACTCTGGGAGAAAGGATTTATCACTCTCTAGCGCCACCACTCTGTGAGCGCCACAATTCAGCAAAATGCGTGTTAACACACCCGGTCCTACACACACAAACACACACACAATAAATTATGGCCAAATATCATCTCTATTACATCATAAATTTACATAACAGGTCAGTACACCCCCCCCCCCCCCCACACACACACACACACACACAGACCTGGGTTACACTCGAAGATGACAGCCTTCCCTTCGTCGATGTCGTTTGCGAGGTGCTCTGTGACGATGCGAGCGAGCTCAGGTTCGATGATGAAGCGCCGCAGGTGTTTGCAGGCCAGGGCCTTGCGCGTGTTCTCCTCCACCTCCCCCAGGTCCAGCGGGTCGTAGCGGCTCAGAGGACGGAGCTGGTTCAGGAAGTTGGCGGCGGCGGCCGAGAGGTTCCTGCATGTTCTCCCTGAGGGGCGAGACGTCTGCTCCGCCCTCAATCCACCCACCGAGGACCTCGTCCACTCGGAGAGCGCGCGCGCCGAACACGACAGTGAACGCCACGCGCACCGACGGGACGCAGGGGGAGGAGCCAACACCACCCGCTCCAGAACCTGCACTAGAACCCGGCTCCGACAGCTCGCTGCCATACTGCACCTCTCCACCTGGGGGCGCCAAGCACACTACTTCATTTCTCCAACACGCGTTTATTCTCCCTTTACCGTCTCTCATTAACTATCTCACACACACACACACACACACCCACACACACACACACACACACACACTCTGTACTAAACACAACAGTCACACAACACTATATTAATAAAAATAACAGGTTTACGGTCATATGTTCACCTGGAAATAAAGTACACGTTATTAATATTAGTGATGTTTATGAATAAGGCGTTATTTAAGCAGCAGTGCGGCGACAAACAAATAAAACACATGCTTTACACTTATAACAACAATATGAATAAAGTGGTCCTGACCTGTGCAGTGTGTGTGTGTGTGTGTGTGTGTGTGTGTGTGTTTACACCGCTGAGAGAATTCGCTTCATCTCCGTTAAAACTCTCTGTAATGTGACATTGAACTCACGCGTGCAGCAAAGCGCCACATTCCCACCACCCACCCGTTTTCCGGCAGGCCGCGCTGGGATTGGTTCGTGACGTAAGTGCCTCCGTGGGCCGCGTTCCAATACGCGACTCAGAGTTTCAGCGTCCTCCGATTAACCAGAGTACTTTTTATTTATTTATTGTTATTTAACGATGCGGATTAATATGTGTGTTAAGTTATATATGAATCATATAAACAATGATAATCATTTATAACTTATAACATTTATAATTCGACATTTACATTAGCCTAATGCTAATTCCTCGGCTAGACAAATGTGTGCACTTTGTAGTGAACATGGCGTGGTTTTACAGGAAGACGCGCACTAAATCATTACATCAGCACATTCTTATATTTCCCTCGCTTTAATGTCTATAACATGTATATAAACATCAGAATGTATGTGTGATCTAATCTATACGCTCTGACAGAATGATATGAGAATAGCGCCGCCACATTAGTGCTATATTAATTAGGGCGACATTTAGGACACAGCCAGAATCTGCGGTAGGCGGTGACGCAAAACTGTTGACCAATCGTAAAGAAAGAGGCGTGGCGTGTCTGAATACGGGTGGGATTTCACAGAAGAGTTTCAAAACAAGGCACAGATCTAATACGTCATCTTCGAGGGACACGCAGTTTCGATGCCATTAATGTCATCACGTCAGCGCCACAAATGCGCATTATGAAGTTTACGCGACTACACTGGCAAAAAGTCTGTTGTGAGTCCTAAAGCGCCCGCGCACGCGCACACACACACACACACACACACACACACACACGGATAATACTAACAACACTGCAATACATTTTTCTCCTCTATTATTTCCTATTTTTTTCCTTCCTTCCTATTTTTGGAAAGCGCTTCGAAATGTAACTTTTAACGCCACTGTTACATTTTTATTATTTTTATTGTTACATTTTATTATTACATTTTTATTATTAAAAATGATGAGTACTCGTTTGTGTGTTTTATGCGTAAAATGATCGCATTGTTGAGCGTCTCTAAATGAACATGCAGAGGTTAAAGTACAAATCAATCTCCACTCACTGTAGTGCACTAGGTAAAGTGAAGGTGTAGAACATAGCGCAGAGAGCTGTGGACACTATCTAGTGGCCTAGATTATTGCGAGAGGAGTATTTGTGATGTGTCGGAGTGAAAGATGGCGGCCCCCGTGTCAGTGCGGAGTGGAGTGTGGGGTGAAATGGAGCGCTTTCACACTCCGGGGAAAGGAAACGGATTACGGGCGCGGAGTGAAATTAATCCCGGGGAGATGATTTACTCCTCAAAGCCGATCGCCTTCTGTGTGGCCAAAAAGCGCTTAAAATCCACCTGTCACACCTGCCTGTGCAGGTGAGTGCACTTACCGTCTAATCAAGCCATTATTCAAGTATTAAGTATGAAAAAAAAATAAACGATAAAGTGTGATTGGTGGTGTTATTGATGATGTGTTTATAATCGATGATGTGATTATAAGTGATGATGTAATTGAGAGAGAAAGAGAGAGTTTTCATGTGTTGTGATGGGCATTAGGTAAACTGTCATTACTACATTTACACGCCAGAGGGCGCTCCGTGCCCATTTTCTTCCTTCACTCCTGCGACAAAACGCTGGCTGTATCCCAAATCACCATATGCATTTTACACACACTTCACTTCACATATGCATTATACACACACTTCACATATGCATTATACACACACTTCACATATGCATTATACACACACATCACATATGCATTATACACACACTTCACGTATGCATTATACACACACTTCACATATGCATTATACACACACGCACATCACATATGCATTATACACACACACACACACATCACATATGCATTATACACACAGATACACACAATATGCTTCTGCATATCCGCAATTATACACACCACTTCATGCATTGCATTACACACACTCCACACTTCAACACATATGCATTATACATCCTTCACACTTCACATATGCATAACTAACACGTAAACCATGTAAACACATTCACATACACACTTCACTTCACATATGCATTATACACACACTTCACATATGCATTATACACACACTTCACATATGCATTATACACACACTTCACATATGCATATACACATACACACACATCACATATGCATTATACACACACTAACCAGCACATCACATATGCATTATACACACACACACATCACATATGCATTATACACACACGCACATCACATATGCATTATACACACACATCACATATGCCCCCCACCAATCACACATTATACACACACATCACATATGTCCACCAAACACATTATACACACACATCACATATGCATTATACACACACACACACACACACATCACATATGCATTATACACACACACACACATCACATATGCATTATACACACACACACACATCACGTATACACAGAACATATACATTACACACACAGAATATTATTACTGATATATTACCTCTGTTATAATCATCTGTTATGATGTGAAGTGGGAGGGGTTTGGGTTATGCAGTATTGTAGTGGGAGGGGTTTGGGTTATGATGTATTGTAGTGGGAGTGGTTTGGGTTGTGATGTATTGTAGTGGGAGGGGTTTGGGTTATGATGTATTGTAGTGGGAGGGGTTTGGGTTGTGATGTATTGTAGTGGGAGGGGTTTGGGTTATGATGTATTGTAGTGGGAGGGGGTTTGGGTTGGGAGGGGTGATGCAGTATTGTAGTGGGAGGGGTTTGGGTTATGATGTATTGTAGTGGGAGTGGTTTGGGGTGGTTTGGGTTGTGATGTATTGTAGTGGGAGGGGTTTGGGTTATGATGTATTGTAGTGGGAGTGGGAGGGGTTTGGGTTGTGGGAGGGGTTTGGGTATGTATTGTAGTGGGAGGGGTTTGGGTTATGATGTATTGTAGTGGGAGTGGTTTGGGTTGTGATGTATTGTAGTGGGAGGGGTTTGGGTTATGATGTATTGTAGTGGGAGTGGTTTGGGTTGTGATGTATTGTAGTGGGAGGGGTTTGGGTTATGATGTATTGTAGTGGGAGGGGTTTGGGTTATGATGTATTGTAGTGGGAGGGGTTTGGGTTGTGATGTATTGTAGTGGGAGGGGTTTGGGTTATGATGTATTGTAGTGGGAGGGGTTTGGGGTATGATGTAGTGGGAGGGGTTTGGGTTATGATGTATTGTAGTGGGAGGGGTTTGGGTTATGATGTATTGTAGTGGGAGGGGTTTGGGTTATGATGTATTGTAGTGGGAGGGGTTTGGGTTATGATGTATTGTAGTGGGGGGGGTTTGGGTTATGATGTATTGTAGTGGGGGGGGTTTGGGTTATGATGTATTGTAGTGGGGGGGGTTTGGGTTATGATGTATTGTAGTGGGGGGGGTTTGGGTTATGATGTATTGTAGTGGGGGGGGTTTGGGTTATGATGTATTGTAGTGGGAGTGGTTTGGGTTGTGATGTATGGGTGTAGTGGGAGGGGTTTGGGGTATGATGTATTGTAGTGGGAGGGGTTTGGGTTATGATGTAATATTATATGTAATAATAAAGTCCAGATCTGAGCAGTAATATTAGTAGATATGAGTAAACCTCTATGAGAATGATCCTGTATGTGGATGAGTGTATACGTGGGTCAGAGTGTGTTTCAGTGTTTCATCTCCCACTAATTCTGTTTGTGTTTTGGGGTGTAGTTGTAGGACAGGAAATGCCCCGAGTGACAGGAAATGCCCTGAGCAGAGAACCCTGATCTTAAAAAGATTACTTTTAATGAACATAATTCTCAACATTTTTATAACTCACACCTCTGTGGAATATTTTATAGTGTAACACACACAAACACACACACACACACACACACACACACACTCTATACCACATACTATAATTACTATAATTGTGTGTGTAGGACTGTTTTAGAGGCAGAGAGTGGAAGATCAAAGTGCAGTGTAATGGGTCGTTCCCATTTGGTTTATTCCTAATGAGCACTAATGAGTGTGTGGAGTTTAAATCATAGAGTTGCTTAAAGCATAAACACACTCTCAAACACAAACAATTACTGACTTGTGTGTGTGTGCTGAAATGCTTTTTAGTGTTTTAACTTTTCTGCATGTGTTATGTAGTGTGTGTTCTGACAGCTACACATATATAGTGATTTTAAGACTCTGTGTGCATCACACACACACACACACACACATGTTAATACACACAGATTGTTCAAATCTTATCTGTAAGTGTGTGTCTTTTCCCTTGTGTGTTCAGTACGGATAAAAGTGAGTTTTATTGCTGTGTGAGTTTTATAGAGGAGAATATTAGCCATGATTGCTCCGGCCATGTACACAGTCTGTAAATAATTATTAATATGATGAAATGAGATTTAAAGCCTGAATCAGAAATGTGTTTTGGGCTTCCTGGATTAGGAGTCTGTTTTAGGATGAGGTGGGTGAATTTTCTGCTCTGATCCTATATAATGAAATAATATTAAAGAAAAAAGTGATGTTCCATAATCTTATGTGATTTCCTTTACCTGAAATCACCAGGAGCTCCATGGCTTCTTCTGCAGTTCTTCATCATAAGCATGTTTCCAGCTTGTTCCCAAACCCACTGTAATTAATAACATGCTCAATAATGTCACTGGAAAACCAAAAACACAACAAATAAACACAAGGGGAAAATTCCTCATTTAGCAGCATGATAGAGACAGTACAGAGGTTTATATAAACAACTATTATTTAAACCGCAGTAAACTTGTGTTTCAACTCCGCCTGGGTTTTTTTTACTTTCAAATAAGCAATAAACATGTAAACAGTTTCACGTGTTTATTAACTGCAAGCACGTGGAATAAACACGCGTTCAGAATAAACGTGGCGGATTTTGGTAATAAACAGCCGTTAATCATTAATCTCACCGTATCACCGAGCCGGAAATCACCAATCACGCAAATAAATACAAATAAAAACATTTTAGCACACATTTCTTTACCTGGTAGTTTCAGTTTGGTGTTTGTGGCAGATTCCGCTGTAATCCAACTTTTACCGAGTGCGCTCATTAACGCCAAACCTTTACGCATGCGCAATGGCGCTTTCCCGATACAAGCTTCCATCAAAGCTCGAATTAAAGCTGTTTAAATGATAATTAACTCCTTTATCACCGAATTACACTTTCATTTTCACTTTTCTTTCCTCCGTTTCATTTTTGTCGCTTTCATTTCCTCATGTCCCGTGTGTGTGCGTGTGTGTGTGTAATGTGTTAAAGATGTTATAATTCACATATATGCTCTTTTCTGACATTTTGTCAGTAAATTACAGCGTGTTGTTTTCACTTCTAACACCGGGAATAAACAGCTCCATTCATTGCTACTCAGCTATTATACATTCTGTACACACTCTTTACATGATGATGATTATTATTATTATTATATATACATACGTGTCTGTGACCTGTATGTGTTTAAATGTATGATGGATCCATACTATTATTCAATCCTATAAAGAGCAGAAAGATGTTAACGGTGTTCCTGCGCCTGAATCAGACAGAATTTCATAATGAAAATGTTGATATTTTAATTTGTGAAGAAGAACAGAAAACGTGGATCATCAGCACTTCGCTCAAATATTATTAAAAGAAATGAAAAGATGATAAAAAAGTGAATAGACTTTGTAAAAGCCAGAAGAGCAGTGAAATCCTTCACTTCATCTCACTACACCTGAACGCTGATCAGTGACCTGAGTAACGGAAAAAGGAGGAGAAAAAAATCATTCCACCTTGTGGTGATAAAAATGTCCTTCAGAATCATAATTATGATAAAGTAAAGCAGTGCTGGGAGAGAAAATATCCATACCTCGATATCTTTCCACTTTATCAGGTGTCGATAATTTGAAATGACTGTGTGCAGGCTTATAGAGTCTCAGCGTAAAGGAACAGAGGAACACTGGAACACATGACATCACTATTTAGTGTTTAGTTAATGATAGACAGCAGACGTGTGACGTATACAGACCGCGTGGTACAGGTTCCGGTCAAACGTTCATCCTCCTGTATCTAAAAACCTACAATACTATTGTGTGTCTCCTACTTTGTTGTGTTTTTATTGTGGAAAGATACACGTGTGTGTGTACTTTTATCTATATAATGTATAGTTCTGTATCTCGTATTCAGCAGAATTTGCATTGTTTATTGTGATGTGTTCATTATATAATAACAGATAACTTTCTGTTTAAAACTGTTTCACACACACACACACACACACACACAGAGCTCGAACACAAATGTGTTTTATAATGACGTAATTTGAGTTTTAGTTGCTGTTAGACATTTTATAGCTGAACAAAGATAAATCGGTTTGAATGAGGGTTTTAATTTTTGGAGTTTTTGCATCTTTCACTCCTTCTGCTGCATTTCATTTCCTGTTATGACCTTGTCACTTGTTAGTAGCAGGTCTTTGTCCTCGCTCGTCTCCTCTCTCCTCCCTGTTTATCATCATCGATCTGTTTCCTTTCTCATGCTCGTGCTTTAGCGCTCTCCTCGGACGGCCTCCTGAACCCTGAAAGCCAATTCCAGCATCTCACTGCTGACTCCAGTCCTCGCTTTGTGCTCCAGTTAATTGGGTTCAGGGCATCAAGTCGATCAGCGTTCTTCTTCTGCAGGTTTTATCGTTAACGTGTGGACGTAAGATGGATAACAGCACTTAGCTATACAGCAGAGTAAATACATTCACTTTTAAATCAAAATCTTTACTCGGTGCAGTGTATTTAATTATCTCACACACACACACACACACACAGCAAAGATGAATAGTAAGAAACAGAAGTTAATATATTTGTGTTAGAATTGTTGTACATGTTTTGTTTAGTGCTGTGGGATTCCCCAGAACGTTGCATCTTACAAAACAAGTCATTCATTCAGCAGATATTTCAGCAGGAACACACTCCTCCAGATAATATATGAATGGAAAAAGCTTTGTTCCTGCCAAAATGTGTGTAGTGATTTGGACCTGAGCTCCAGAGCTGAGTGATGAGTCCTAATGTGTGTGTTCTCGACTCCATCTGTGGGCATAAATTATACACGTTTACAATTTAATTCACTATTGTCCTGTTTTGGAAATGAGAACTGTCACGTCAAATACACGTCTTTCGTCATTTAAAGTGGAAATAATATTCTGGCCCAAAAATTAACACAAAAATATCTTTGATGCATTTATTAGAACATTTCTTACTAGTTTAATTAGAGATAAAGGTAAAGGTGAAGACTTCTCAGTGTTCTCGCTGCACTCCAATAAAATAAAAACTAATATACACAAATGTCTGCATGAAATGACACACAATGCACACACTACACACAATGCACACATTGCACAGACTACACACAATGCACACACTACACACATTGCACAGACTAAACACAATGCACACACTACACACATTGCACACACTACACACATTGCACACACTACACACAATGCACACACTACACACATTGCACAGACTAAACACAATGCACACACTACACACAATGCACACACTACACACATTGCACACAATGCACACACTGCACACATTGCACAGACTACACACAATGCACACACTACACACAGGGTAAGTAATCTCTCTATAAGTCCAGCTTCTTCTTAAAGGTGTTAAAGGTGTGTGTTGTTATACATGTTTGTGTCCTCTGCTCAGATGTGTATAATGTGTGTGTGTGTGTGTGTGTGTGTGTGTGTGTGTGTGTGTGTGTGTGTAATGAATCCTGCTGGCTCCATGCTGCAGTGAGGCAGTGGATCATTAGTCGTTTGTGTTGGAACTCGGTCGTGCCTCAGCAGCTTTCTCATTTTCAGGATTAGTGAGTATTGGACCTTCTCCCCTCCGCTGCGTGATGTGTTTTTTTAACAGTGACACGTCTGATTTGGTTTATAGGCGGCTTTAATCCCTGGACTGAAGCTAATTTCAGACAGGAAGACAGGCATGTGTTTGATCTTTGGACCAGGTTTGATGGTGAAAATGAATTAAGGTGGCATCGTGAGAGAGAACCTGGCACTGTGGTGTGTTTCTCTGTTACACACTGTGACGCGTGTGTACAAACCTGGAGGTTTCTGTTACATCTGGCAACCCGGCAGTATTCTACAGCTTTTTTTTACATGTGACAGAGAGACACTGATCCAGCATGCATGCACAAACACACACACACACACACACACACACAACCATGTTGCCGTTTATGAGCTCAGTGAGGTTAATATTGATCTACACACTAGTTTAATGGAGTTCACACCGATCCCATCGACACACTGAGCAGGAATAATCACATTAGTGCTCCTGACCGAGGCACATGATGATTAGCACAAGATTTTAATGATTAGCCTTCATCACTCACCAATAAAACATTATTCTATATAATAAACATTTATCTTTTCCTCTGTACACATGATTTAGTGAGAAAGATGCTAATTATCTGTGTGTGTGTGTGTGTGTGTGTGTGTGTGTGTGTTTGGGGGGGAGGGGTTAATCTCATATGTTTTATTTATGTGATTTGATCTGTAATATCTCATTATAAAAACATGTCATGTACACAATTATACACACACCACCATTAAAACACACACACACACACACACACACACAAACATGTACATTTGCACAAAATCCAATTATGAGTAAATGGAGATTTGTATTTAGATGTTGTATAAAGTCCCTGCAGGCTGTTTGTGTGTAAGAGAGAGAGAGAGAGAATGAAAGAAAGACAGCATTGTGCTAAATAATATGACGACTGATTGATTTAGTAAAACAGGTTAAATTGGCTTAATTAAACAGAATTGGTGTGAGTGTGAATGGGTGCGTGTGTGATTGGGTGAGTGTGTGTGAATGGGTGAGTGTGTGTGATTGGGTGAGTGTGTGTGAATGGGTGTTAGTGTGTTATTGTGTGTGATTGGGTGAGTGTGTGATTGGGTGAATGGGTGAGTGTGTGTGAATGGGTGCGAGTGTGAATGGGTGAGTGTGTGTTATTGTGTGTGATTATGTGAGTCTGTGATTGGGTGAGTGTGTGAATGGGTGTGAATGGGGGTGAGTGTGTGAATGGGTGAGTGTGTGAACTAGTGTACACCATCATTAGTCCTCTGTGGGTGCTTTTACTGTGTGCAGAGCATTATGGGATGTACCAGCAGGTTTCCATTGTGTGAACCTTAAGTACTGGCAGTGCATTGTGGGATTTAGTGAGATGAGACGAGAGCAGGGCGGTACAGTGTGTTCCCTCGCTGCGCATTATCTCTTTGCAATGGCGTTACACACCCGCACTCACGGGGAATCAATTCACAGCCATCAGAGCACAGAGAGAGAGAGAGAGAGAGAGAGAGAGAGAGACGTATCATCCTCCCATTTAATCCTCACCAACACAATGCTGCATTCTCTACACAACTCCTGCAGTCTTCAGTACTGGATTCCAGAGCTTCTACCTGAAAGCCTGAAAACTCCTCTCCTATTCTTATATTCTGCACACACTTTCACATCTAGCTCATTCATTTCTATCAGTTAAGGTGATTATTGTAGTTTGCCGCTAGAACGTCTTTAAAGAAGTCCAGCGTGTCAGAAGCTCATAATTCACCACGTCAATGAGGTTTAATTACAGGCAGGAATAATGACGCTCGTTTTGATGCCATTGTTGCTTTAAACAGCGATTCTGCACAAATCCAGACTGTGGATTCACATCACACTCCATCACTCCCGGCTGTAAAATATAAAACATCAATAAAACATCACGCTCTTCCCATCCCAGGCGTGTTTTACTTTAATCGCGCTTCTCTCGGTATAATCGGGTTTTCAGGGCACATGGTGACGTTTCATCTTCAGAATCCGCTTAATATTACATGCGAATTGTTTTACGGCATCTTTAATCCTCGTCTCTTCTCATCACCTGGTGTCCTCCTACAGGCCACATTCCTCAGCAGCACCTGAGCACACTTCAGCCATATTCACTGTCCATCAATTCCTTATTCCATTTCACTGCAGTAAAACTGCTTCTACTGTTCTTATCAAAAGGAGACCTCGTATGCAGGTGGTTTTCACCATCCGAAAGTCCATTACGCCTCTGAACACCAGGAACTTTCCTACAGAAATACTGATGTAATGTTTGGACGAAGGAAACTCGTTTATCTCCTGCGTGTTTGTATCACCAAGATTACTGTTTAATATGCAGAAAAGTATCTTATGCAGCAGTGTTACACACACACACACACACTGCAGCGAGAGCTCATGGGCTGTTTTTAATAATTAATCAGCAGTGATTAGTGTGAAAGAGGAGTGATGGTGAAGCAGATGGAGTAAAGACAGTGTCTTTATTCACTTCTGCAGAAAGGCAAAGGGCAAAAGTGAAGCAGCTCATAAATCATCAGCCATCGTTAATTTATGCTCCTAAAACCTGTGTGTAAAACAAACTGTGCTTTGTGCTCACCGAGCTCCAACAGATGCTGCTTTTTTCCTCCCCAAAACGAAGACTTTCATCAGGTATCGAACACAGATTATAAATGATTCACTTTTTATGGGATTTATGGCTCCAAACGAACCCAATGAACTTTTTTCAATTCACTTCGGTTCTGTGTGTTCAGCGCTGTTACACTAGATGAGCTCACAAAGCAACTTTACACATATCCATACTAACAGCACACACACACACACACACACACACACGTGCCTGGAGGATGTGGAGTGTCCTGCTGTACACTCCTGATGAGAGAGTGCAGTAAACACTAAACACTTTACTGCTCTGTGTCATTTCAGCATTTGTTTTACAGGTGATGATGATGATGATGATGAAGGTCAGTGCTGCTGTATGCTGTATGTGATATAAAACATGTGAAATGGAGCAGCTCGTGGATTTTTATTTCACTCGTGTTCACGTCTCCAGATTTTTTTATTGCTGAGCTGCGTTTCTTTCTTCTCTCTGAACGGGGAAAGTCATCAGTGTTGCTCCTGAAGGACACATAACCTCCACACCATCCATAAATTACACGTTAGCAGCCCTGTGTGTGTGTGTGTGTGTGTACTGTACGCTTTTAGTTCACTTGGCTACAATAGAACATAGATCAGGATTAAAGGTTTAGTTTGCTTTTCTTCTAAATTATGGCCTTTTCAACTTTCATTTACATTTTGTTATAAATCAGAATACCTTTTAACAGTGGTGACACGTGTCTCTCTCTCTCTCTCACACACACACACACACACACAATAAGCTGCTTTGTTATCTCTACACTAATGTACCACTGTGGGTTTGTGTGTCTGTGTAGGAGTGAGAGGTTATTGAGATGTTCTGGGTGTAAGAGTTCTTGGTATTGCAGTGTTCAGTGTCAGGTAAGAGCCGCAGTCCCACTCTCTGATTTATCTCCCATAATTCCCCTAAAGCTGAACAACCCAAAACTCCACCCAAATACAAACCATCCAACCAAAAGCTCACCCTTCTAAAGCCTACATCTCGTCCTCCTACAGAAAGAAGCGTGGCCTGAACATAAGAGAGAATGTAAATGTCTTCAGCATGTGTACCCCAGACTTCCCACGGACTCGGTCCGACTCACGGCTAAAATCATCTTCACCCTGGTGAGCTTTATCACCAATTCTCCAATCACTGTTAGCACCCAAACACTGTCTACTGTACTACATTATACACACTACATTATACACTACACTACACTATACACTACACTATACACTACACTATACACTACACTATACACTACACTATACACTATACATTACATTATACAGTATACATTACATTATACACTACACTATACATTACATTATACACTATACATTATACACTACACTATACATTATACACTACACTATACACTATACATTATACACTACACTATACATTATACACTACACTATACACTATACATTATATTATACACTATACATTATACACTACACTATACATTACATTATACACTATACATTATACACTACACTATACATTATACACTACACTATACATTATACACTACACTATACACTATACATTATACACTACATTATACACTACATTATACACTATACATTACATTATACACTATACATTATACACTACACTATACACTATACATTATATTATACACTATACATTATACACTACATTATACACTATACATTATACACTACACTATACACTATACACTACATTATACACTATACATTATACACTACACTATACATTATACACTACACTATACACTACATTATACACTATACATTATACACTACACTATATTATTCACAGACAGCATGCACAGTGTGTGTGTGTGTGTGTGTGTGTGTGTGTACCAGTGTGTGTTGTGTTGTGACAATGTTGTGATGTTGTGTGTAAATAATGATGAATGATGATAATGGTGATGTTTTTTCAGCTCAGTGATCCTGAAGCAGACGCACAGGAGCTTTACTCTATATCTCAACACCAATCACGTATGTCACTTCCCATTTACACTCCTCTACACACTCCAGTATACACTCTATATTACTATATCACTCATCACACACACACACACACACACACACTGTGTCCACAGATCTGGAGGAGATGAGTGAGGAGAAGAGAGAAGGTGTGGTGCAGCTCTGCTCCATGTTAAAGCTCTATCTGAACTCTGAGGTTTCTCAGCTGCCGAGTGCTCTGGATCCCATGAGTCTTCTAGCAAGGGTCAGTCTACTCCTCCTCCTCCTCCTCCTCCTCCTCTTCTTTGTCTTCCTCCTCCTCTCATCATCATCATCATCATTATTATTATTATTCATGATCATCTCTCAACTCACAATTCACATACACTGTTTGTTGGATGAACTTCATCCTTTTCTCTTTCCTGCTGATCTTCTCCTGTCTTCACTCTTTCAACACTTTCACACTGAATACATGCTTTATTTCACCCTCCAGTTCCTCCTTATATATTTATACACACACACACACACATTATAATATCCTATAATCAGGAAAAATATATATTAATTATATATTATTAATTAAAAATATATAATAATAATAATAATAATCCTATAATGTAATAATAATAATACACAATTTTCACTGTCTCGCAGACTATACTCCGATTTTTACTGCCATACTGAGACATTAAAACCATGTGTATGTACTCTGCTATGTACTCTGCCGTGTGTGTGTGATGGTACATTTCAGGATTATTACTGTAATATTGTAAATTAAATCAGCACAAAATGCATATAATTTTCCCTTTGGCTATTGTCCTGTTCAATCTTGTGTGTGTGTGTGTGTGTGTGTGTGTGTGTGTGTGTGTGTGTTGTGTGTTTTATTTTACAGATGTCACATGAAGTTTTTTTAGATTCCCTCAGATTCATTTTTTTTGTTTGTGTGCTAGATCCCTTCACTGCTCTGTAATTACACACACACACACACACACACACACACACAGAGTGCATGTGTTATGACAGTGTATACATATCACATCTGGCCCCGTACAAACCTGTGTGTGTATGTTTGGCCTCATTCTGTTACACTGATTTACTTTCATCCTTTGATGTTTGTCATGATTTTCAGAACAAAGCCTGTGTGTGTGTGTGTGTGTGTGTGTGTGTGTGTGTGTGTGTGTGTGTGTGTGTGTGTGTGTGTGTGTGTGTGTGTGTGTGTGATAGAACACAACTGGACTAATATATTCTCCTTGTCTTCTCTCATGTCTCTGCTGACTTTATTTCCGTCGGAGATAACTTTTATACTTTAACTTTATACTTATACTTATTTTAAATAAACAGAAAAACTGAGTTGTAAACTGTTTGAATAAAAGTTAGTGATGTTGTTTTATGTCACTTCCTGTTGACAGTAAAAGACTGATCATAATTTCTCCACCAATCAGCACTTGTTCAGTAGAAACAAACTCAGATTCAGAAAATGATGCAAGGGTGGGCGGGGCTTAATACACACCTGCACCTGGAAATGTCTGTAATTACACACCTGTGATTAACCATCAATCAATCAGTAGCCTTCACCAGCAGGGGACAGTGTGACCACATGACCATTCAGGTGTGTGTGTGTGTGTGTGTGTGTGTGTGTGTGTGTGTGTATCTGCAGCACCACTAGTCCATATTGATAACAGAAACAAGAGTGTTCTGTAGAGAGATACAGCATCGCCAAGTGTTTATAATTCACCTAGTACTACTGCACCTCACACACACACACACACACACACACACACACACACACACATAGTGCCCTAAAACACCATCCACAGCCCACTCACTGTTACCATGGTAACCTCACAGTCTCTCTCTCTCTCTCTCTCTCTCGCATATTTCCAGTTCCTGATTTAATTCACAGTTTCACATTATTCAGAGTGTGCTGTCACACCATCTGCTGTGTGTGTGTGTGTGTGTGTGTGTGTGTGTGTGTGTGTAGGAGCTCATGGGTCATGGGCTCCATCCTGAAACACAGTTCTAGTGCATTAGTTCACATCGGACTGATTTGCTGCTGCTGTGTTCCAATCCCCTGCACTACCGTATATGCACAGTGTGTAGTGCAGTACAGGGTAATTAAGGACACAGCATATAGGGAGAAATACACAACACACACTTAAACACACAAACAAACAAACATGCATTTTTCACTGTGGGATACAAAATTAAAGCCATTACATATAAACAGTGTTGATGCTCTCTCTAATCGTATAGAATCAAGAAACATTGCACACACACACACACACACACACACACACACACACACACACACACACACACACATACACTTGTACAGTCTGCACACGTACACACTCCCTACAGCACTGCACTGGATGTTTGTCATCCCATGTGTCCAATATCGCTTAGATCACCACAGCAACAGCAGTGTGTGTGTGTGTGTGTGTGTGTGTTATTACAGCACTGCTGGACGTGTTTAGCATGTATTATTGGTAGAGTATGTTGTGGTTATATGATGTTGAGATGAACTCACTGACTTTTTACAATACTGAAATCAAAAACTGAACAAATAAAGATTAATTTCATGACCAAATCTGGCGTGTCATGTGACCAACTAAACATTCAGACATGACAAGACTACATGTAAAGTGACATTCCGCCATGCAAAGTGATCCCCTACACCATGTAATATATACATTACATATTATATATATATATATATATATATATATATATGTTATGCCCCTACACCATGTACAGTGATCCACACCGCCATGTAAAGTGATCCACTTTGCCATATAAAGTGATCTACTACACTGTGTGACTGAGGGTGTTGTTGCTCTCTCACAGCTCCAGATTTCACTCTGATTAGACGTTACAGATTTCTTCTGTTCGCTGGTCTACTTTCATTAAAAATGTAACGTGGTTCACGCTGTTCTGAAGAGAACATACACGGGTCAGGAGCTCTCTCTCCCCCTTTCTCTCTCTCTCTCTCTCTCTCTCTCTCTCTCTCTCTCTCTCTCTCTCTCTCTCTCTCCCTCTCTCTCTCTGTCTCTCTCTCTATCTTACATGCACGGTCTGTCCTTTTATTAATATACAACCATCTCTGAGACTCAGATCCTTACCTGATTGGTCAACCATCAGCGTTTCTATGGTGACAGAGAGAGAGCTATTATAAGGAACTGAAGGTCTTTTTGATGTGAAAGTGCAGCAACGTGATTCGATAATGATCCCTGCTGGGCTGTGTGTGTGTGTGTGTGTGTGTGTGTGTGTGTGTGTGTGTGTGTTAAATGATTAGTAATGAGCAGACTGAGGTCTGATAGAATAGAAGAAGGAAGTATATAATGATTACAGAAAGAAACTATTGAAGGAAGAAAGAATGAAAGCAAAAGGATGTTGAATCTGTGTTTGTAGTTAATGTATGTGGATGGCGAGTGTGTGTGTTTATAATGAGTGTGTGCTGGTTGTGTGTGTGTGTGTGTGTGTGTGTGTGTGAGAGAGATATTCCACTGGTGATTGGTAGATTTCTGTGACGCTCGTTATGACATCATCATCCTACATTAAATTTCATACTTTAATCAGTTTAAACTATATTATACTCTACAAACAGCAGAGTGAGAAAAACATCCTAGTAACACACACACACACACACACACACACACACACACACACACACACATTCTCAGTCAGCAGCATTGCAGAGTGTATCTGTGTTGCTCATTTTCCAGATTAGTGTTAAATCAGCACTTCCTGTTTCCTCAAGAAACAGGTCTCACTGAATTGATCCTGTGTGTGTGTGTGTGTGTGTGTGTGTGTGTGTGTGTGTGTGTGTGTGTGTGTGTGTGTTATGGCACTACTCTACACACACTGTCCTTTAATCAGTTCCTTATTGATCTGCTACCTAAATGACTTCATTACCTGAGGGTGAAATTGATCCACATCTGGCTCGGACACGTTTCAAATACCTAAACAATACAGAGTCCCTAAATCCCTAGAAGGAGACACATCTAGCATTAACAAACAAGAAAACACACACACACACACACACACACACACACACACACACACACACCCTGCTTGTGTCCCTTTAGATAACCTCATTAGAAGCACAGTTCACTGTAAGTTTATTTAAACATGGGGTCAGTGTGATTCTTTCAGATAGAACCATGTGAACTACATACAACACACACACACACACACACACACACACACTGATCTTACACAAAGAGTGTCTCACACACTCACACAGAGCTGTTTAAAGCGTACTCGAGCAGCCACAGTGTGGAAAATCACTCTGACCCAAAGGTCACAGACAGAGGAGCTGAGAGACGTCAGGATCAATAATCTCTCTCTCTCTCTATCCTTCTCTCTGTCTATCCTCTCTCTCTCTCTCTCTCTGCTCTCTCTCTATCCTCTCTCTCTCTCTCTCTCTCTCTCTGTCTCTCTCTCTCTCTCTCTGTCTCTCTCTCTCTCTGCCTCTCCTTCTCTCTCTCTCTCTGCCTCTCCTTCTCTCTCTCTCTGCTCTGTTATACCCCTCTATCAGGGAGTTCTATGATATAGAAAGAGAAATTGAGATTGAATGTATTTGGTTCTAATCGACATGAATCTTACATTATTCTCCACATATTGTTGTAATATTTCTGTACAGACAGACAGACAGATAGGCAGACAGACAGACAGACTGCTTGCTCCTCCTGAAGCAGAGACAGAATGTCAATGTATTTTGAGTTGATTTGATTATAATTGTGTTTGAGATCAGCGTTCCAGCTGAAAGTGGTTTTTCTAAGAGAACTGAATTTCAGCATTCCGGTCAGGATCAGTATTCCAGCCCAGAGCAGATTTCCAGCTGAGACCGGAATACTGATGGAGACGAGAGAGAGAGAGAATGTGTGTGTGTGTGTGTGTGTGTGTGTTTTTTATGTATTTTTCTACTCCACTCCCTATTATTCCATCTGATCTAGAAATGTCTGTCTTTGTGTCCTAAATCTTGCCTTATTCCCTCTGTTCCATCACCTGCTTTATCCCTGTCCTACATTCTGTTCTATACAAAACCTGTCTCACTGCTGCTGTCTCACTGCTGCTGTCTCACTGCTCCTCTCTCACTGCTGCTGTCTCACTGCTGTCTCACTGTCTCACTGCTGCTGTCTCACTGCTGCTGTCTCACTGCTCCCGTCTCACTGCTCCTCTCTCACTGCTGCTGTCTCACTGCTCCCGTCTCACTGCTGCTGTCTCACTGCTGCTGTCTCACTGCTCCTCTCTCACTGCTCCTGTCTCACTGCTCCTCTCTCACTGCTGCTGTCTCACTGCTCCCGTCTCACTGCTCCTCTCTCACTGCTGCTGTCTCACTGCTCCCGTCTCACTGCTCCTCTCTCACTGCTGTCTCACTGCTCCTCTCTCACTGCTCCTCTCTCACTGCTCCTCTCTCACTGCTCCTCTCTCACTGCTCCTGCTGTCTCACTGCTCCTGTCTCACTGCTCCTGTCTCACTGCTCCTCTCTCACTGCTGCTGTCTCACTGCTCCTGCTCCTCTCTCACTGCTCCTGTCTCACTGCTCCTATCTCACTGCTGCTGTCTCACTGCTCCTCTCTCACTGCTGCTGTCTCACTGCTCCTCTCTCACTGCTCCTCTCTCACTGCTCCTCTCTCACTGCTCCTCTCTCACTGCTCTCTCACTGGCTGCTCCTCTAAATTGTTATATTGGATGTGTATATAACTGTAGTAAAAAATAATAAAATAAATAAATATATATATATATATATATATATATATATATATATATATATATATATATATATATAAACATACACATACAACATTCTCTCATAGAAGTAAATGAAAGCATGAATATTAAATGAAAGTGATTATAGTGATTATTAAATCATGTATAATAAATGAGTGATCAATGAACGTGTAGGTATTTAATCACTTTGTAACTGAATCTTATAGTTATAGATATTAAACAATAATAATGTGTATAATATAGATATTAAACAATAATAATGTGTGTAATATAGATATTAAACAATAATAATGTGTGTAATATAGATATTAAACAATAATAATGTGTGTAATATAGATATTAAACAATAATAATGTGTGTAATATAGATATTAAACAATAATAATGTGTGTAATATAGATATTAAACAATAATAATGTGTGTAATATAGATATTAAACAATAATAATGTGTGTAATATAGATATTAAACAATAATAATGTGTGTAATATAGATATTAAACAATAATAATGTGTGTAATATAGATATTAAACAATAATAATGTGTATAATATAGATATTAAACAATAATAATGTGTATAATATAGATATTAAACAATAATAATGTGTATAATATAGATATTAAACAATAATAATGTGTGTAATATAGATATTAAACAATAATAATGTGTATAATATAGATATTAAACAATAATAATGTGTATAATATAGATATTAAACACAGTGTATTCAGAGATTACGTGCTTTAACATACCTGATGTGTTTTATTAGCAGGGCATCTTTAATATGTGAAGTTTAGGTCTCTCTCTACACACACACACACACACACACACACACTCTCTCACACACACACACACACACACACACACACAGAGCAGAATGCTAAACGAGTCAGGCGAGAAAGTGACAGTGTGACCTTGGAGTTCTGTCTTTCTGACGTGTGTGTGTGTGTGTGTGTGTGTGTGTGTGTGTGTGTGTGTGTGTGTGTGTGTGTGTGTGTGTCCTTTTTCTACACTGCTTTGTAGAAATGAAAATGAGATGAGAATGAACCTCTGGGGACG
>JACRUU010000015.1:12491886-12501886 GCA_030449085.1 Kryptopterus vitreolus | reverse complement strand
CTCTAAATACTGTAAACTCACCCTATACTGTAAACTATACTGTAAACTCACTCTATACTGTAAACTATACTGTAAACTCACTCTATACTGTAACTCACTATACTGTAAAATCACTCTATACTGTAAGCTATACTGTAAACTCACTCTATACTGTAAACTCTATACTGTAAACTCACTCTATACTGTAAACTCACTCTATACTGTAAACTATACTGTAAACTCACCCTATACTGTAAACTATACTGTAAACTCACTATACTGTAAACTCTATACTGTAAACTATACTGTAAACTCACCCTATACTGTAAACTATACTGTAAACTCACTCTATACTGTAAACTATACTGTAAACTCAATCTATACTGTAAACTCACCCTATACTGTAAACTATACTGTAAACTCACTCTATACTGTAAACTATACTGTAAACTCACCCTATACTGTAAACTATACTGTAAACTCACTCTATACTGTAAACTATACTGTAAACTCACTATACAACTATACTGTAAACTATACTGTAAACTATACTGTAAAATCACTCTATACTGTAAACTATACTGTAAACTCACTCTATACTGTAAACTATACTGTAAACTCACTCTATACTGTAAACTATACTGTAAACTCACCCTATACTGTAAACTATACTGTAAACTCACTCTATACTGTAAAATCACTCTATACTGTAAGCTAGACTGTAAACTCACTCTATACTGTAAGCTATACTGTAAACTCACCCTATACTGTAAACTATACTGTAAACTCACTCTATACTGTAACTCACTCTATACTGTAAACTCACTCTATACTGTAAGCTATACTGTAAACTCACCCTATACTGTAAACTATACTGTAACTCACTCATACTGTCTATACTGTAAACTCACTCTATACTGTAACTCACTATACTGTAAACTCAACTCTATACTGTAAACTCACCCTATACTGTAAACTATACTGTAAACTCAATCTATACTGTAAACTCACCCTATACTGTAAACTATACTGTAAACTCAATCTATACTGTAAACTCACCCTATACTGTAAACTATACTGTAAACTCACTCTATACTGTAAACTATACTGTAAACTCACTATACTGTAAACTATACTGTAAACTCACTCTATACTGTAAACTCACCTCTAATCCATACGTTTTACACCCTAATCCCTAAATCCTCCACCCTACACACACTGAAAACACACCAACAAAGCCTTTAAATCCTGTAAGTGGTTCCAGCACATCCCATAAATACACAAGATTCCTCAACACTGTGTTAGTGTGTGTGTGTGTGTGTGTGCTGGGCGGGGGGTGGGGGGGGTATTATCCTCATTCCATAACAACCCCATATCCTAATCCCCCCCCCCCCCCAAAAAAAAAATAAAAAAAAGAAATATATATATATATATATATCTATATATATATATATATATATATATATATAATATATATATATATATATATATATATATCACTGTAGTGTAATGGACTTTATGGACTTTAATGTAGTTTAATGTAGTGTAATGGACTTTAATGGACTTTAATCAGCTCCTCTTGTGTGTTTATTTTTAGTTGTTTTCCTGTTTATGGATGTGTGTGCAACTTCATATTTATTCCCCAAGGAAACAAACATTTCTTTAAGAGTACCTAGCTACACAAACACTGCTGCTGCTAATAATAATAATAATAACAACAACACCCCCTAATCCATAAATATTACTACTAGTAATATACCATTAAATCTATCAATAATAAAATCACTAATGGTGAATAATCTGTTGTGAAATTGCAATAAAGACAGGAAATCAACACAATTTCAAAGCGTTCTTTATTTTACTCCTGTCTCGGGAGTCACATTCAGATCTTTTTCTTTCTTTTTTTTATTTCCACAGGACAGAAACACACTGACGTCATGCTGTTTATCTCCATAAACACATCGTTTCCCATCCACATATCATCCGAACATTCACTTCACATCCGCACTGTATCACACATGAGATGGAGTGAGTCCAGCACAAATAAAGAGGTGCAGAGAAGAAACGTCATCTCTTACAGCATGACGCATGTGTGTGTGTGTGTGTGTGTGTGTGTGTGTGTGTGCTTTTTAACTTCTGAATGCAATTTCCTGCTGATACATTTGAATGAATAAACATGACACATGATAAAGAGCAAAATAGAATATAGGGATATAGAGTTCTGTATGACGTACACATTAAATGCATAGTAATCAGTAAAAAAATGATACATGACACAAAATCTGAGGTCAAATAAATAAATATCCTTCATTAAAAAAAAGCATGATGATGAAATGGACTGATTTTTCTCTCTTTTTCTGTATATAAACGTTCAAACTGACTAGAAAGCACCGAATAAAAACATTTTATTTGATTAAAGTTCAATAATTGGCAGCACAATGCTGAGACCACACAGAGCGAACACACACACACACACACACACACAATCGAGTGAGGAGCTTCAGCATGCAGCAGATCACCAACAGAACATCACAATAATTTCATTCATTTACATTAAACTATTTAACATGAGCAGAGTGACGAGGGAGCAGCCGAGACCCAAACCCTCACCCTATTCCCTAATCCTAATCCTAGTCTCAAACCCTTACCCTATTCACTAATCCCTCACACTATTACTTAATCCTAATCCCAATCCCTCACCCTATTCCCTAATCCTAATACCAAACCCTCACCCTATTCCCTAATCCTAGTCCCAAACCCTTACCCTATTCACTAATCCCTCACCCTATTACTTAATCCTAATCCCAATCCCTCACCCTATTCCCTAATCCTAACCCCAAACCCTCTCCCTATTCCCTAATCCTAATCCCAAACCCTCACCCTATTCCCTAATCCCAAACCCTTACCCTATTCACTAATCCCTCACCCTATTACTTAATCCTAATCCCAATCCCTCACCCTATTCCCTAATCCTAATCCCAAACCCTCACCCTATTCCTTAATCTTAACCCCAAACCCTCTCCCTATTCCCTAATCCCAAACCCTCACCCTATTCCCTAATCCCAAACCCTTACCCTATTCACTAATCCCTCACCCTATTACTTAATCCTAATCCCAACCCCTCACCCTATTCCCTAAAACTAATCCCTCACCCTGTTCCCTAATCACTCACTCTAATCCCAATCCCTCACCCTATTCCCTAATCCTAATCCCTCAGCAGATCCCCACGCTCACCGCTGTAATGGAATGTGTGTAATGTTGCTCCACACTTCCCTCTTTTAGGAAAAATCCCTCTTTTAGTAAAGGTTAAAACGGAGCTCCATTCCATCACAGTTCCATCACACACACATTATTTCTGTTACGGATGTATTTATAGTTCGTCTCTGTGTGGTCTCTCAGTAAAAAAAACTCACACGTGACAAAAAGTTGTATTTACCAACACATTAAGTACAAATACCCGGACAGATAAAACACTAAATTCAACAAGCGCTTTTTCTCTTCTGTTTTTTTGTTGTTGTTTTGTTTGGTTTTATTTAGTTTTCTTTAAGCGAGCACAGTATGTACACAGATCAACATAATACTAAAATTATCCTCAAGGCACTTTGTTCTTTCCTCTTTTGTTTTCTCCCTTTTTTTTCCATTCATTTTTGCCCGTGAATGGGCCTCGTTCTAAACAAGCAAACAAACTATTTACAGCGTTTTTAACACATGTAAACACATGTTTTCTTTAACACTATGAACATGTGAAAAACGTCTGGACATGCTGACACACGGGGCGGGGGAGACGCGGGGCTCCAGTCTCCTTTAGACCAGGTCATGTGACACGTCTGCTTAATAAACAATCACTTTAACTCTGTATGTGGAATAAAAGTGGGATTTGTTTATTACCCAGAAATCCACATTTATTTAAAAAAGAAATCCCTTTTACACAATGAGTAAGAATTTCCTGTTTCTCCAATTCACCTTTTTTATTATTATTATTATTATTATTATTATGATGATGATTATTATTATTATGACTACAGACACTGTGAAGTGACTGCACTTCCTGTCGTCCCGCACGGTTACCGTCGGCGACACGTGATGTCAAAACAAGTGACCATCATCAGGTGAGCTTTACAGAAGTTAACTCTGTTCTCCAGACGCTGTGTGACGAACTCCAACGCCTCCAAATACTCCAGAGAATCCACCTCGAATACTGGCTCCACATCAACTGAGGGCACACACACACACACACACACACACACACTAAACATGTACTTTATTTGTTTCTTTATTGTACATATTTATTCACTTTGTAATGAGGAATCAGAGCACAGAAGGTAATGTGTGTGTGTGTGTGTGTGTGTGTGTGATACATATATAATATATAATACAGTAATATTATTGAGAAGAGGATGTTTAAAGAAGATGTGAAGATGAAGAAGAAGTGTTTAGTAATAAAGTGACTTACACTCCGAGGTCCACTTCTCCGGCTCCAGCATTAAATGTTGTTTGGTTTGTTCCAGTTCTTTCTTCAGCCAGTCGTATTTTGTTCGTATTTCTGAGATCCGCTGCTGCCGGTGCTCCAAAATCTTTAGCTTAGCGCTGAAATACACCAAACCCTACAACCAGGACAAATACTTATTCACATCCCTGCAGTCAAGCAGGTGAGAAATCAGTGCACTTACACTGATCATTATAATGACACACACACACACACACACACACACACAATAAAGGATTGGTTACCTTACTGCCGGACGTCCTCCTCCTCTGCAGACGCTCCACATCATCGATCTCATAAACTTTAATCTCGAAAGGTTCGGACACACCCCTCGGAGGGGGGCGGAGCGGACCGTCAACCCAGCGGATTCCAGGGCTCAAGATTGGCTTCCTTACTGGGGATGTGGGATCAAGGGTCAAATTGGGAATGAGGCGCCTTCGCTGGGTGCCTGAGGGAGAAAAAGAAGTCCATATGGTATATAAACTCAATCGCACAAGCCTAACGTAAAATGACTACACAGGGATTATACACTACACAGAGATTATACACTACACAGGGATTATACACTACACAGCGATTATACACTACAAATGGATTATACACTACACAGCGATTATACACTACACAGGGATTATACACTACACAGCGATTATACACTACAAATGGATTATACACTACACATGCGATTATACACTACACATGGATTATACACTACACAGGATTATACACTACACATGGATTATACACTACACAGGGATTATACACTACACATGGATTATACACTACACAGGATTATACACTACACATGGATTATACACTACACATGGATTATACACTACACATGGATTATACACTACACATGGATTATACACTACACAGAGATTATACACTACACATGGATTATACACTACACAGGGATTATACACTACACAGGGATTATACACTACACATGGATTATACACTACACATGGATTATACACTACACATGGATTATACACTACACAGGGATTATACACTACACAGGGATTATACACTACACATGGATTATACACTACACATGGATTATACACTACACATGGATTATACACTACACAGAGATTATACACTACACATGGATTATACACTACACAGGGATTATACACTACACATGGATTATACACTACACATGGATTATACACTACACAGGGATTATACACTACACATGGATTATACACTACACATGGATTATACACTACACATGGATTATACACTACACAGGGATTATACACTACACATGGATTATACACTACACATGGATTATACACTACACATGGATTATACACAGGGCAGCAGACAAACAATAGAATTAAGCACTAGATAGAGTGCATGCAGTGCACTAAGAAGTGAACTAGTGTGAGCCAGTCGTCTTTCCGATGAGTGCCCTTTAATGGAGATGGATTAGTGCATTCTACACCACATCTAGTGCACTACAGGGAGATATTTCTCTTTTCCAACATGCACTAATCATGAAGATTCTCACTGGCTTTGTTGGATCATTAAAAGTGCATTTGGAACACAGCCTACAGCAGTAGTGATATGGGCAGACGTGTGTTCCGCTCTCTCTGTGCTTTGGCTCGGTTACTCCTGATCACTCGAGCGTTTAGAACATGATTAGAAATCTGCTTCTCTGCTCATCCTGTCTTGAGGCTACTTTTATTCTTATTTTACCAGGCAGTGGATTTTTCTCCCGGGTTTGATGACGGCACAAACGTCATATTTCTCATAATCTCATAAAATGTTTGAAATGAAAAGGTATAGAGTATCTAGAGTGTCCCGGGTGCTCGGTACACACAGGGTTAAAGTGAAAGGCAGGAGAGAAATCTCAGCACAGGGAAATGCAGGAGTGTTTCTGCCCCGAGGTAAAGTGGAGGAGGAGTGGGGCACTAAATAATGAGAGACCACCCACAATCCTTTCTGACAAGGAAAAGTCTGTTTATTTCCAGATCTTTATCATAAACACGGAGGCAGGAGAGCGTGGGTGGTGGTGCTGCAGGACCTGTATAGTTTTCTGATTTTAACTGACCATATAGGGATGTGTGTGTGTGTGTGTGTTACCCATGATGTGTGTAATAAAAAATGGTATCTCGTACCCGTGTTGTTCCTTTTCTTTGCGTTTTTCAGACTCCTCCGTCCGCTAACGGAGCTGCTGTTATCGCTCAGAGAGTCCTGAGCAGAAGAAGCACTCCCGGTGGCCTCACTGTCACGGATCATGCTCTCGTATCCACTGCTGCCCCCGCTGTGGTAGAAGAGGGCAGTTTTCCCCATGGCCGGAGGCAGCTCTCCACTCAGCACGCTGCTGTTATCACTAGCGTGGCCACTGCTGCAGCGATGCGGTCTCCTTGGAGCGGTGATCTTACTGTAAGGGGATGGTAAAGTGTGGACCACTGGCTTTTCTGCCCCCACAAGTGGCCCCGTTTTTTCCTCCGCGTTGCAGGTACCTCGTGCATGAGCGGCCGCACCAGCACTGCCCTGCAGGAGTTCTGAAATGCGTCCATTTACAGCTCGTAGAGGCAGCTTGGAGGCGAGTCCCGATCCCCTGGTGCGGCTCAGCGACTGCGTCGACCAGGAATTTAGGTTCGGGTTCTTTCCGTTAGGGGGCAGGCTGGAGCTCCGGTTTACCGACTGTGGAAGAGATTTGGTGGAAAAGCTCAAGGTCTTGTTGCTAGACGTGGAAAGGCTTCGAGACTTGGGACTGGCCATGAGGAGTTTGGTAACAGCTGAGATTTTGGATTGGTTTGATTTGGGGGAATGGGTCACACCGGAGCTGCAGTTTGGTCCGTTGCTCGGAGAGTACACCGAGTTACGCGTCAGACTTCTCCCGACCCGGGGCATGGTGCTGTCTTTCACCACATCCACAGCTTTAGATCCCACCAGCATCAGGCTCTCCCCTCTCTCCAGGGAACGACAATCGTAGTGCACCCCCGGAGATCTTCCCAGAGAGTTGCTTCTGTTTGCTAACAGCTCGAGTTTGGCACTAAAAAGTCTGCTACTCTCAAAGTTCTGTCCCGTTTGCTTTCCATTCACACCCGTATCCTCCGTAGTGCTGCCCAAGAAGGATAAATGCAGATGTGCACCATGGCTACTTGTTGGATTGTGCTGGGGACTGGCTCGGTTCCTCTGGTCAAGGCTCGACTTCCTTACAGGTGGTAAAGGCGGCGTTCCTTTCGGACGAGTGAAGAGCCCTTGCCTTCCCGAGGATCCTCTCCTCTCCAGCGTGGCCAGAGGACTGCAGGGAGTAGACGTAGTGACTCCCAGCATTTTGTATTCTCCACTTGTGTAACAAATAGAAGAATCATCCAGATCGTTCTGCTTGTTTAGACGATGCCAGGCTCTGGGTAGGCTGCCAGTCCTGAAGATATTGGGTGTAAACACGGGCATGATGCTTTCTGGAGTGTTTATAACCATTTCACAGCCGTCTATAACCCTTCGGAAAGAATCGGGAGAACTTGCCGCTTCACAGCTGCTGGAACTGTTCCTGCTCTTCAGACCATCAGACCATCCTTTCTCTTGCTTTTCCTTCACAGAAATGTTGCTCGGGTTTTGAGGAATCCCGTTTCATCCAGGGATCATCAAAGCTGATCTCACTGGAGAGAGGAGCAGGTGGAGATCTGGGATCACTGGCAGAAGGGACATCGGGAATCACGACACAAGGCTGAGCAGTTATATTGCTGTGGTTATGGGAGAAGCTGCTCAAGGTGCATAATGACTGCAGATTGAAAATGGCGACTGTTGTTTTTCCCACCGCTGGAGACATTTTGGCAGAAGCTTTACAGAAAACATTGTTCTCTTTTGTGAGCTCTTTATTTCCCCATTCCTCGTTCATTTTTAGGAGCTGAGACTCAGCTGCTCCCTCAGCCTGCCCAAAGCATTGTTGTGTAACAAAACTGTGGCAAGATTTCTCTCCACCAGGTTTTGTGCTCATTTCAGTGTCTGAGGACCACTGGCTCATCATTTCTGCTCCTTGGTCCTTGCTGAGAGGATTAGTGATGGTTGCAGTGGAGGTGGAAGGTGCGCTGCTGCACTCCATATCTTCACTCACACTGCTGACGATGCCGACGGGCCGCGAACCCGACGCGAGAGCCTGAACTGTGCAGTCGCTGGTGAAGCTGATAACACTGGTGGACCTACCATTCTCCATCATCCCATTCACTGTCAGCTCCTCAGCGTGGGTTAAGAGCAACTCATCGTCGCCCTGCGGCACCAAGAACTGCTGCTTATTGTCCAGAGGTAGTTGAGGGACGTCGTCACACAGCGTGTCCACTGATCCTAAACTGTTGGAGGAAGATGAGCGCTTCAGTGCCTGAGGACCCATACCGACAGGAGATGTTCTGAACTCTGAAGCCTGGGCCAGTGACTCGGTGGACGACTTCCCTGAATCCCTGTAGAGGTTTTGTGAGGATTGGGGAGGTGTGCTGGGCATCACTCCTTTCTGAGTGTACACTTTGCAGCGCTGAGAAGGTGAAGAAGGAGGTTTGTATTCTGAGGTTTTGGTTAAGCTAGCGATACCAAGCCTGGGAGAACCCATGGGGCGGGGTTTGCTGTCACTGCTGCTTCCTCCACTGATGGACTCCCTGGAGTTATGAAGACTGGAGCTGTTGGCCCTTTGAAGAGACGTGAGCTGTCCAACTCCACTGGCTCCGGTCACACTCCGACCGCTAGAAAGAATGTTTACTGTAGACTTTGTCAGACTTTCTATAATGGACTGTGCGATCTCTGCTTCCTCCACCACTTCGCGGATCTCCTCCAGTTGTTGATCATTAGAGATCCTCTTGGGAGAACTTGTGCTGGCGTGAGACGGATGGGGCTCTGGTATTTTCTTAACTTCTTCAAAAGGAAACTTGTTTACCTCCTCGCTACCGTCAATGCAGCCCAGTCGCTCCTGCAGCTCTGCAAAGGTGTTGCATTTGAGACAATCCTTCTCCTGCTTGGCGGTCTCTCCGGGTTCCTCGGGTACGGGAGGAAGAGTCTGAGGATGAAGGCTCTGAATAGGCTGGAGGAGGGATTCTCCTAACTGAGACGCCTGTGCTAGCTTGCCTTGTTCACACTTATTCTTGTGCACAGACGGGACGATGGGAACAAACTCGGGAGGACCTTCGTTGTCCGTCAGCTCTTTATCCGAGAGCGCAGAACCGTTGGGACCGACGTAGATGACGGTATCGCAGGACTGCTCGCTGCTGGAATAGTCGTCTGGGTCGCTGGAAATGTGAAGCAGTGGTATTTCAGAGTCTCCGACGTTCCTGGAGTGTATGTTTCGGAGCTGAGTGGGACGTCTCATCCTTCCCTCCTCGCAGGAGCTTTCTCCTCCGGAGGAACTGGACGTGTACTGCTGCAAGAGACACGGCGGGGAATGATCATCGTCAACTCAGAGCGCAGATTCACACTCAGTAAACAATCAACAATACATCAAACCCATGACGTCTCTTCCTTTATATCCTTACATATTTTAACAAATCAGCTTTATCTCTAAACATCCGTCATTTCTCTCTTAATCCTGAT
>JACRUU010000015.1:12479386-12484386 GCA_030449085.1 Kryptopterus vitreolus | reverse complement strand
GATCACCTCTGCTACTGTACCTGCACACACCTCTGCCTGTCTCACACACACACACACACACACACACACACAGTTAAGGTATATTTCCTCCAGTTTATGTATTGCAGCTGAAACAGGAAGTGGATTAGGGTGAGGTTAAAGAGTTCACCTGTGAGGCATCGTGTGAGAAGGCGGAATCGAAGGTGAAGATTTTGGGCGGGGCTTGAGTTGAGGATCCACGTTTCTGATTGGTGCTCGGTTGAGAGGCGGAGTTTGATGCCGGATCCATAATGCTGACCTGTTTCTTACGAGAATCCACTTTCAGGAAAGAGCTGGACTCGGCGTGGGACACGGCACACACACGCAGCATCACCTTCACCTGCTCACACACACACACACACACACACACACACACACACACACAGCATCTTTGAAACTGAAGATATTCTGAATGAGTTTGTAAATGAGACTTGAGACTTATAAGTGATCATGGCTCCGCCCACTTTATAACGAGTTTATAAAGCACATCATCTTCATTATCTTATGGTTAGGTGTCCACAAACTTTTGGCCCTACACACACACACACACACACACACACACACACATCTCCTGTTTCTCCTGCTCTGACTGATCCTGAGGTGAGATCCTAATATTTCTGACCCTAATAATGAGTGATCATGTGACTAGATACACACCTTTCCAAGTCCTGGATTATCTCTGACTTTACTGACAGCTCGGAGGAGACAGGGCGGGGCCGGGGGCGGGGTTATCTGCAGGATTCCACTGAAATGTGTTGGGAAAAGGGGTGTGGCCAAAGGAGCAGTAGGCGTCACCTTCTGTTTCTTCTTTTTAGACGAGAGGTTTAGTTTCTGAGCCGCTCTGAGAAAAGGAAGTGTTTCATCACATGATTAATAATATACACACACACACACACACACACACACACACACTTTCTCTCTGCAGCACTTGTTATCTTTCCCGTGTTCTTTATAAATAACTCAGAGGAATGAAGAAGTTCTGCTCATGTCATCTCACAACATTACACATTCAGCTCCATCACTGAGACTTATTACAGAAACAAACACTCCCTCATGTCAAGTGTGTGTCTGTGTGTGTGTGTGTGTGTTATTGCCCACAGGCGCTAATGAGATTTTCTACAAATAGCATCAGGAGCTGAAACAGACAAAAGAACCAAACTTGAGTCATCTCTACACATGTACTGAGTGTGTGTGTGTGTGTGTGTGTGTATATCATTGTGTATTAAATTTAAGTTTAATATATTATATGTGAACCACATCATTGAATATTAAAACACCATAAAACATTAAGGTAGAACACACACACACACACACACACAGTTGTGCCAAGTGACCAAAACGCAGCAAACTGTGCCAATATTTTTGTAACCACACACACACACACACACACACACACACACATACACACTTTGTAACATGAATACTTGGACAGTCCTGTCCCTGATCAGAGGAAACATGCTGTGTGTTTTGGACCACCATGGATTTCAACTTTATAAACTTCACAGTGTGTGTGTGTGTGTGTGTGTGTGTGTGTGTGTGTGTGTTAAAGCATCCCAAGTTCAGCTGCTCTCGTTAAAAACCTGAATCTCCTCCAAGCGTGTTCACACCAACATCCGAGCCAAGGAGATGAGACAGCCAGGAGTGAGTGTGTGTGTGTGTGTGTGTGTGTGTGTGTGTGTGTGTGTGTATATATGTCTGTGTGTGTGTGTGTGTGTGTGTGTAGGCGAATATTCCCCATAAGGACACTGATTCACTGATTCGCACCTTTGCTTCAGCCAAACTACTGAACAGAACTTCACACTTCCCAGTGGCAAAAAGGATCATGGGAAATGTAGTGAAAATGTCATACAATCTTAAAAAGAGAGAGAGAGAGAGAGAGGGGGAGAGGGAGAGAGAGAGATACAGACAGCCAGACAGAGATATAGTTGAGCAGTTATTTATAATGCTCCACATGTGTTTATGTCTGTGTGTGTGCGTGTGTGTGTGTGTGTGTGTGTGTGTGTGTGTGTGTTCTGCCCTTTCAGCAGTGTGAGTCAGAGCTAATGAAGACATTATTCTCTCTCTCTCTCTCTCTCTCTCTCTCTCCTGCTGTTACTGTGCACTACATCACGTCTCTGAGGGTTTAAAGCAGAAGGTCACACTGGGGGAGGACAAAAAAAGCGAGGAATAAAATAGTACAAGCAGAGGATGAAGAAAATACTTATGGAGGTAAAAGAGAGTGAGAATAAACTGAGAACATGATGAGAAGGAAAAGGAGGTGGAATATGAAAAAGGGATGAAAAGGAAGAGAAAGAAAGTGGTTTAATTAAGAAGCAGAGGTTTCCTTCGCTTTATTCCTCTTTACCTCCTTCCTTTTAGTGAGCACTCCATCATTTTAGGGCTGGAGGGGACAGGAGTGGTTTGTGGACACACAGAGGATTGGACCAATCAGCTCTTCTGTCTCATGAATATTTAATTAGAGAGTCACCTGGCGAAGAACGAGGCAGCAGCTGATGAGCCTGTAGAGGGCGCTGTAGTGGGTGGAGTCGGGGGCGGGGCCTGGCGATCAGCGTTACATCGGTTCAGTCCAGGTTCGCTCATGCACTCTTTATTACTGTCTGATACCTATATACACACACACACACACACACACACACATAGTTTAACACAGATAGAAGAAGAGAGGCACTTCATCCCTTATAAGAGCATGTCGACCTCACCATGACACACTGCAGTGAGAGATACAATATCCAGACACATGTGTGTGTGTGTGTGTGTGTGTGTGTGTGTGTGTGTGTGTGACTGGAGAGTGGATTATGGAAGTGTTTCAGATTAAAGATCCACCTATATACATATATAACTCCACCCACATTCAGTCTGTACTTGTAAATAAAATTACACATTTATTATTATTATTATTATTGCTGATTATTATTGTTGTTATTCTAATCTTACATTTAAGCATGAATGTGTGTGTGTGTGTGTGTGTGTGTGTGTATGCCCCAGGTAAAGGTGTGATGGATGGCAGAATGCAGCAGCCAAGTCTATACAAGGATAATTTCCCACCTGACTCACACACACACACACACACACACACACACACATACACACACACACAAACACACACGTGTCTGGCTCATAAATTTTAATTAAAATAGAAACATGCCTCCCAACAACAGCCTTTGCTCCAATAACATCCTGAAACACAGAGAGAGAGAAAGAGAGAGAGAGGGGGGAGAGAGGGGGGGAGAGAGAGAGAGAGATAGAGGGAGAGAGAGAGGAGAGAGAGAGCGAGAGAAAGAGAGAGAGAGAGAGAGAGAGAGAGAGAGAGGGAGAGAGGAGAGAGTGAGAGAGGGAGAGAGGGGGGGAGGATAGAGAGAGAGGGAGAGAAAGGGAGAGGGAGATAGGAAGAGAGAGAGGAGGGAGATAGGATGAGAGGGAGAGAGAGAGGGAGAGAGAGAGAGAGAAAGAGGAAGAGGGAGATAGGATAAGAGGGAGAGGGAGAGGGAGGGAGGTAGAGAGAGAGGGAGAGAGGGGAGCTTTAAAGAGGGAGAGGGAGATCTACTTCTCCTCTTTCTCCTCTGAGAGTGAGAGAGGAGAGAGACTCTTTCTTCCTTCTCGGGAGAGAGAGAGAGGAAGGGAGAGAGAGAGAGGAGAGAAGAGGGAGAGAGAGAGAAGAGGGGAGAGGGAGAGAGAGAGAGAGAGCTGAGAGAGGGAGAGAGAGAGAGAGAGAGAGAGAGAGAGAGAGAGAGAGAGAGAGAGGAGAGAGAGAGAGAGAGAGAGAGGAAAAGGAAGGAGAAGAGGGAAGCTCCTGCAGCTGGTACAGAATAAATGAGAGGGAAGGTTGATGAGGAGATCCATGTGGACTTTTTGGGAGTGTGTGTGTGTGTGTGTGTGTGTGATGAGACACACCACAGTGAGGAGTGAAGATGAAAGTGAATGAAGGTGGACATGATGTGAAGATCTGGAACACAGTGCTCCTGCCACAAATCATTCTTTTTCTCTGCAGGTTTTGGATTTAGATTTCTTCTGCCGGATCCAAAATGTCTCCTGAGATGGAGTTAATATCCAGTCTCACACCACCTCATCTTCACCTAGCACTCCTCACCAGCATCCCACATCCATCTTCATCCTGAGGGATCTGCAGGCCCGGGGGGGGGTCGAGTCCCGGACTAACCCTGACGTCTCCTCCCACAAGGCCGTGTGTGTACGGGACCTCCGTTCTTATTACATTCTGGTGTGTACAGGGTGGAGTGTGTGTACAGGGTGGAGTGTGTGTACAGGGTGGAGTGTGTGGACAGGGTGGAGTGTGTGTTGGGTGTGTGTTGGGTGTGTTGTGGACAGGGTGGAGTGTGTGTTGGGTGTGTGTTGGGGGACAGGGTGGAGGGTGTGGGTGGTGGTGGGGTGTGTGTTGGTGGTGTGTTGTTGGGGACAGGGTGGAGTGTGTGTTGGGTGTGTGTTGGGTGTGTGTGTGAGGGACAGGGTGGAGTGTGTGTTGGGTGTGTTGTGGGGACGTGTTTGTTGTGGGGTGGAGTGTGTGTTGGGTGTGTGTTGGGGACGGGGTGGAGTGTGTGTTGGGTGTGTGTGGTGTGTGTGTTGGGTGTGTGTTGGGGGACAGGGTGGAGTGTGTGTTGGGTGTGTGTTGGGGACAGGGTGGAGTGTGTGTTGGGTGTGTGTTGGGTGTGTTAGGGGTGGTGGGGTGTGTGTTGGGTGTGTGTTGGGTGTGTGTGGGTGTGTTTTGGTGTGTGTTGGGGGTGTGTGACAGGTGTGGAGGGTGGTTGTGTTGGGAGGTGTGTGGGTGTGGGGACAGGGTGGAGTGTGTGTTGGGTGTGTTGTGGACAGGGTGGAGTGTGTGTTGGGTGTGTGTTGGGTGTGTTGTGGACAGGGTGGAGTGTGTGTTGGGTGTGTTGTTGGACAGTGTGTGTTGGGGACAGTGTGTGTTGGGTGTGTGTTGGGTGTGTGTTGGGGGACAGGGTGGAGTGTGTGTTGGGTGTGTGTTGGGG
>JACRUU010000015.1:12464386-12466886 GCA_030449085.1 Kryptopterus vitreolus | reverse complement strand
TTAGGTGAAATACACAATGTAATTAAAAAATAAGTCATTTCAGAATAAGTCATTTCATGTTTATTGTTGTCCAAAAATAAGAAATATATCATCTGGTAAGTGAAGCAGTGCATTATGGGAAAGTCTTTAGTTCTCCAGCAGAATGTCCAGCTCCTCCAACGGGGTCCGTAATCTCAACTCCTTCTCAGTCATCAGATCCAAAACCTCCTGCACACGGTCAGGGAATAAACTCACAGCATCCATGTACAGCACCTACACACACACACACACACACACACACACACACCACACACACACACTGTTATCTGCAGGGTGGTGATTAATGTGCTATTAATGTGATAAGTGACATAGTAAGTGCTCACTTTCACCCAGGGGACCTGCTGTAGGGCTCTCTGTATTACTCTTCCTCTCTACAATATCATCCATCTCACTCTCATCACATCTCATCATCATCATTACCCATCATCATCATCATCATCATCATCATCATCACATCATCATCACCAAGCACAATCATCATCATCATCAACCATCATCATCATCACCATCATACATCATCATCATCATCATCATCACCAAATCATCATCATCACCATCATCATCATCATCATCATCATCATCATCATCATCATCATCATCATCATTACCATCACAATCATCATCATCATCACCATCATCACCGTCATCATCACCGTCATCATCATCATCATCATCATCACCATCATCACCATCATCGTCATCATCACAATCATCATCATCACCACCATCATCATCATCATCATCATCATCATGAAGCCCTACAGTGGATCTAATATAAACATTACCATGAAGCTGATGTAGCGTCTCCACAGCAGAGGGCAGTGTGCACCATGCTCTGTCGCCACGGCAACCTCAAACAGAGAGCGGATGCGGTGAGAAAGGCCGGTCTCCGGGAAAACAGGAAGGGAATCAGCTGGGATACCACACCTGAACACACACACACACACACACACACAACATTAGATAAAATGCTACATAAGCTTTTTAGTGTACGTGTGTGTGTGTGTGTGTGTGTGTGGGACACGCCCATGCATTACCGCAGCACAGCATCGATGCGTTTCTTCCTCTGCTGCTCAGTGCTTAGGGTAAAGAGGCGGGGCAGGATGCAGGGGTCGCCCTTGGTGACGGCGTGGAGGAATCGCCGGTTACTGGCTGCATTGCAGGAGCGAATGTCAATCTGTAGGTGGAGCCTCCACAGGGGGGCGCTGTGGGGCAGCAGGGAGAGCGCGTCACACAGAGCTGACCTTACACGCCGCAAAGGGAAGGCCCTGATGCTCGAGTGATGCTGCATTAGCGCCACATGCTGGACGCACACGGCCTCGCGACGCCGAGGGCACGCGGCGTTCTCTCTGGCCCGGGTGAACACGGCGTCGGCCGCGTCCACCCCCACCGTCAAATACTGGAACAGTCCAAAACAGCCAATCAAAGCCCAGGATTGCTCGTACGCCCCGCCTTCCAATACGGCGTGTTCGTATGCTTTGCGCGCCTTCAATATGACCACGGCGCCGGTCTCTCCTGTGAACGGCGTGTAGGTGGTGCCCTCTGCTAATTTAGTCAGGATGTACACTGCCCGAGAGGACGTGGCAGAAGTGGGTGTGGCCTTTGCACTCAAATACGCCAGCTCCAGTTCTAACTGTGCATACAGCAGACATAGGCTGCAGAGGGCGGAGTCACACAGACCCGTGGCCCCGCCCAACGAGAGGGCAGAGTCAAAAACTCTGCGTGCCTCATGAGTGTTCCCCAATAACCACTCGACGTGACCGTACTCGCGCCACAGCCTGAGGGAGCCGCGGTTCTCCTGCTGCTTCAGTAAACGCTTCAACAAACGCTTACTGCTCTTCCCCTGTGCCCTCTGAGCCTTCTTATTCCCACGCCGTACACACTGCAGCACCTGCACACACACACACACACACACACACACACACACACACACACAGCGTTAAAGCAGATCAGAGATCAGAGAAGATTCATAAAGATCACAGATGATCACACCTTGTGTTTTTCGTACTGCATCCAGCACAGCGTCACTTCCGCTCGGTCCTCAGGTGAAAACAATGGTAATGTCTGTTCCAGAACATTCTTTACAAACTCCTCCCCCTGTTTACAAAGCCCCGCCCTCATCCTTCTAGGGTCATTCTGACAGGTCATGTGACCTACAGCACTGACTCCAGTCATTAGAAGGTCATGGGAGCTCAAAGGTCGCTCGGGGTCTTGAGTTTCATCCAACAAGTTGGAATGGTCCAGGAGGGTGGAGTCCTCCTCAATGACGCTGCATGAAGAGGTGGAGGCCATGGGCACTCCCATCAAGTGGAGGAACGATAACAACAAACGCAGACGAAGTGCCGGCAACTCCACTCGGATCAGAGATAGTCCGATATCATCAAACAACACCTGCACACACACACACACACACACACACACACACACGGTCATCAAACAACATCTGCACACACACACACAC
>JACRUU010000015.1:12444386-12454386 GCA_030449085.1 Kryptopterus vitreolus | reverse complement strand
CCTCCTCTCCACCTCCATCTCATCCTCTCCATCTCCTCCTCTCCATCTCCATCTCCTCCTTTCCTCCCTCTCCATCTCCTCCTTTCCTCCTCCTCTCCATCTCCATCTCCTCCTCTCCACCTCCTCCTCTCCACCTCCATCTCCTCCTCTCCCTCTCTCCTCTCCTCCTCTCCATCTCCTCATCTCCTCATCTTCTCCTCCTCCTCATTTCCATTTCCTCTTCTCCTCATCCTCACTTCCTCCTCCTCTTCTCAGCTCCTCCTTTATTTCTCTGGTCCTGCGATGATGCAACAATAAATACACATTCCTGAAGAAGGAAGTGACATCAGTACAGTGTGAAACATCTATTTACAACCAGGAGTTTCAGATCTCCATATTTACACAGTGTGTGTGTGTGTGTGTGTGTGTGTGTGTGTGTGTGTGTAAAACTGCAAACCACTGGTGTATTTATCTTCTAATGGTCAGTTTGCACAGCAGTCTGCTCATGTTTCACTCCTCAGTGAAGTGCGCTGTGTGTGCACTACATATCTAAATCATTGTTGAGAGCAGTGTGTGTGTGTGTGTGTGTGTGTGTGTGTGTGTGTGTGTGTGTGTGTGTGTTGTGAGGTCAGTACAGATCATCTCAGGTTAAAGTACTGACTACACGGTGTTATTAAGTTAAAGCAGTTTTAGCTCTGATGTGTATTTCTCTATTCTAAACTCACCTTAAATCAAGTGTTTCATGTAATAACTACCTATAATTTATGCAAATGTAGGATTATTATTATTATTATTATTATAATAAACTCAGCATAGAGGATGAAAACCAGATGATTATTCTGTATTTGAAATGATGTAAATGAATAGGACACTAAAGAAACCCTTTGTTTCCACACGGAGGGTTAATGAGGCGACACCGGAGATCCGTCAGTCTTTATGTTGTTTTTTTTTATAAACGAGTAAATAAATAACGCAGTGAATGAAAGTGGATTCTTATTTCTATTTATTATTTGTATTTGTACATTTTCAGAGGATCCTGTTAGAACTCTTTATTATGATGAGATTAGTGAATCTCTATTTATTACACCTTTCATATTTACATACATGAATATTCATCAACACACAACGCCTGACACATGCATCACTAACACCACTGTGTGTGTGTGTGTGTGTGTGTGGTGCTTATACACAACAGCACTTCACATGAACACAGAATATTCAGGAGGTTCAGAACACAGAGAGGAGTAACACTGTACAGCGGTGTGTGTGTGTGTGTGTGTGTACATATCAAAGTGCACGGGGTAAGATGGTGAAAGGCATGATGGGATTGCTGGCCTCAAGCTGCAGCGCGGTGAGGAAGCACTCGGAGGCGGCCGCCATGTTCCCCTGCGCCTGCAGCACCTCCGCCAGACTGTGCCATCCCGAGTGTGACGAGGAACACAGCTGTACTGCCTCACACAGAACCTTCTCCGCCAACGAGAACCTCTGCAGCTGGTACAGGATCACGCCCTGCACACACACACACACACACACACACACACACACACACAGAGTTGTTTATGTAAGGTGCTCTTGTTCTGCAGTGATGGTGATGATGATAGAGATGATGTGATGATTGTTATGATGGTGATAAGGATGATGTGATGGTGATGAGGATGATGATGATGAAGATGATGCGATGATTGTGATGATGGTGATGATTGTGATGATGGTGATAAGGATGGTGATAAGGATGATGATGATGTGATGATGGTGATGATGATGAAGATGGTGATGATGATGGTGATGTGATGATTGTGATGGTGATGGTAATGAGGATGTGATGATGGTGATAAGGATGATGATGATGATGGTGATGAGGATGGTGATGAGGGTGATGTGATGATGAGGATGTGATGATGATGGTGATGATTATGATTGTGATAATGATGGTGATGATTGTGATGAGGATGTGAGGATTGTGATAATGATGGTGATGAGGATGGTTCTCACCAGTCTCTGCATGCTGCGGATGTGGGCGGGGCTTATAGCCAGAGCTTCCTCGTAGCAGCGTTTAGCGTCTTCCAGGTTTCCTCGGAGCTCTGCCACTTGGCCCTTCATAAACAGGACATTATGGGATGTCGGGAACAAACTCGCTGCCTCCTGAGTACACGCCATCGCCTCGGCAGGCTTCATCATCCCGATATACACTTCGGCTACACACACACACACACACACACACACACACACCAAATATAAAAACATAAACAATGCTCTCTCTACATCAACTTTATATATGTGTGTGTGTGTGTGTGTGTGTGTGTGTGTGTGTGTACCAGCATGTAGCCAGATTTGAGCGAGGGTCATCCATGGATGCAGAGGTCCGTGTTTGGGAGCGCTGCTCTGCAGTGAGGAGGCTTCAGACAGAGCCTGCTCCACCCGCGATGCTGCGACCGAGGGAGCGTGAACCGAGCCTGACAACACACACACACACACACACATCATTAATTTTAAAGATCTTTCATGTCAAGTTTCCTTCTGAATGTGGATATAAAACAAACTAAAACACACACACACACACACACACACACGGGGCGTGAGGAACAGATTACTTCTGCATCCCTTCTGCACAATGTCCCTGTACACAAAGCCAGCTCAGCACAAAACACACTACTAACATCAGCTATGATACTTATACACACACACACACACACACACATGCACAGGATGTTACTAGCAGAGGACAGGCGTCGGTGGGGGGAGTGGTCACAGAGAACATTGCTGACAGGGTCATTCCAGGGCAAAGGAGAGGTGGGATAGAGTGATGAGAGAGGAAAGAAAGGAGAAGATGGAGATGAGGCCTGCGACATCCTCAAAGAAGAGGAGGAGGCTAAAACACACACACACACACACACACACACACACACACACCAAAGGGAATAAATGAAAAGAGAACAAATAACAAAAATAAATAAGAAAGAGAGAGTAATAAGAGCCACTTCACATATTGTGTGTGTGTGTGTGTGTGTGTGTGTGTGTGTGTGTGTGTGTGTGTACCGGTCTCTGCGTCACTGAAGTCTGGAAGTGTGACAGCATTCAGTTGCCTCCGATCAGCCATGGCCCTGTCCAATAAACTGCTGCCCCTCCCTGAATCACTGCGCACACACACACACGCACACACGCACACACTAATGAGGAAATTTAACTGCTTATGTAATCCGAAATTACTATTAGTCTACCCTTCTACCTGTGTGTGTGTGTGTGTGTGTGTGTGTGAGAGAGACCTGGGGTTGGTGAGGTTGTAGCAGGACTTCCAGATCTGCAGCATGTGTTTACAGGTGAGTAGAGCTTCTTCAGGACCACGACATAAAGTCTCCAACTTCACTTTTGTAAAGAGCAACCTGAACACACACACACACACACACACACACACACACGAGAGATTAAAAACTCAATCCACGTTTGCTGTGTACATGTGTGAGTGTGTGAGACTGACATGAAGTTCTCCGGGTACTCGCTGAGGGCCATCTCGATGATGTTGAGGGCATCATGGTAGTGTTTCTGAGCAGAGAGCAGGAGAGCCAGGAGGTGCAGCGAGTGAACATCATCACCCTGCAGCTGGAGAGCCTGACGCACGTACCCTAATGCCTCTGGGATCTAACACACACACACACACACACACCGCAACCATCCACCTTTCAGCATCTACTGGTATTATAACCTGTGCACACACACACACACACACACACACACACACACAACGCAACCATCCACCTTTCAGCATCTACTGGTATAATAACCTGTGCACACACACACACACACACACACACACTTTACCTGGCGTGATACTGCGAGCTGCAGAGCGAGGTAGAACACAGCAAGATGATCCGTAGGAGCAAGAGATTGAGCTCTGACACACACACACACACACACCTCTAATAAGATATAACGTGTGTATTCATGTGTAATGTCTATGTAATAGTGTGTGTGTATATTGTGTGTATAAATAATAATAATAATAATAATAATAGAAGAATAGAAATGGTCTTTAAACTGCAGCAGAACCTCTGAAATGCTCCCAGAGCTTTCTTCTGATACTCCTCCTGTACACTCCTCAGAGACGCTGCACACACACACACACACACACACACACACACACACACACACACCATTTATAATGGTTTATCTGATAAGACAGTTTTCTTAATTGTACTACTTTGTTGTGTGTGTGTGTGTGTGTGTGTGTGTGTGTGTGTGTGTGTGTAGGCTCACCATCTGTAGCTTTGAGGCTGTAGACCAGGCCGAGGGCGAGATAACCCTTTGCCCTGAATTCTGCTGCTTTATCTTGCATGTCTACGACCATCTTTGCAAAACACTCACCTTCGTCCAGCTACACACACACACACACACACACACACACACACACACACTAGTGAACATCATCCCTCAGTCCATGTTTTATACAGTAGTGAACAGGGAGTGATGTGGGACTGACCCAGTGAAGGTTTCCTATACACAGCTTCACAGCCAGGAGAGGGATGGTGGGATCATCCGGCTTCAGACGCACACACTCATTCAACACCTTCACCGCCCGCGCAGACTGCGCACACACACACACACACACACACACACGCACACAGTTGCAAAAAAACACACAATGTTTTACATCATGTAACCATAATGCATTGCGTGTTACAGAGAAGGAAATCAGACCCACCTTTCCTGCTGCCATCAGAGAGAGTGCCAGCTGGTACCACAGGTGAAACTCCTCAAACGCAAACTTCATCGCCCTCTCCAAACACTCCACACACACACACACACACACACACACACACACAGCAACGTTACCACAAAGTACACAAAGTAACAACTACACAACAATGAGGCGATCCAGTAATGGGGCCGCCATGGTGATAAAGGGGCGGAGCCTCACCTCGGAGAGCATCTCGTATTGCCCGCGGCGTCCGAGAGCGATGGTGAGAAGATCGTACACCACTGATGCACTCTGTAGACTCAACACCCGATCAGCACTGTGCTCAGGTATACGACTCAACACTGCGTCACGGTTAGCCTGCACACACACACACACACACACACGCGTCAGGTACACCTGTGTAAAATGCAGGACATGGAACAGCTGTACACCTCCTACATTACTGTAAACACACACACACACACACACACACTCACCATAGATTCACTGATCAGTAAGAGCAGCAGAGCTTCTTCAGTGTTCTCCTGAGGACAAAACAGACTGACCAGAGAAAAGAGACGATCACTTCTCACTCTTACACACTACAAAGCACAAACACGTGTGTGTGTGTGTGTTTGTGTGTGTGTGTGTGTCGTACTTCTCTCCCATGTAAATGCGTGCTCTGCGGGGTAGTGTGTACTCGGGATGTGTGTGTGTACACTGGGGTTCATCAAGTGGAGATTGTGCAGGCGGATCCTCCAGTGGACTCCAATAACTCTGTTCACACATCCCTCTGAGCAGGATCTCCGCCAGCTGACGTGCTATAGTCTAAACACACACACACACACACACACACACACACACACACACACATACCGTCATTAAAACAGAATGCGAATGCGAATGCAGACCAGCAGCTCCACTCTAACACATTCTAAAACATTCAGGAGAACTGGAGCATGCTGGAGCTGTGGAACATCACTACACCACCATCACTACACCACCACAACACCACCACATCACAACACAGACATCACCTCAACACCACTACATCACATCACCACCCTAACACCACCCCCATCACATCACCACACCACCCCAATACCACCACCATTACATCACAACACCATAACATCACCATCCTAACACCACCCCCATCACACCCCCGTCACATCACCACACCACCCCAACACCACCACTATCACCACAGCACTGCAACACCACTGCAACACCACCACATCACAACACCGACACATCACCTCAACACCACCGCCATCACCACACCACACCACTGCAACACCACCACATCACAACACCGACACATCAACTCAACACCACCGCCATCACCACACCACCCCCAACACCACCACCACATCACCATGACTGGACTTGGTCATGTCACTGGGGGATCTAGGAGGAGCTGATCAGGGTTCTGCCCTGGTGAATGTGAACCTGGATCAGTCAGGAACACAACAGCACCACCTACAGGTTTCAGCTGATATGGTCCTGCTTCTTGATAAACTTGTAAATGCTGTACACACGTCGTATAAATACACACTTTCACACACACGCACACACACACACACACACACACACACACACACACACACACACACACACACACACACACATACTGACCATACGTAGATTCTGCGTGGTTCTCGTTTCTACTGCACGGAGAATCTCTCGAAACCGTCCAACACCACGTGTCAGATTACTGAAACACACACACACACACACACACACAATCACACAATATCAGATCAAATCACACTGGACAATTTACTCTAGACCAGTATGGTGTGATGATTGTACACACACACACACACACACACACACACACACAAACCCATTCTTGAAGTGGATAACGTGAGCACGTTGGAGCCCGGTCTCCAGAAAGAAGCCGAGTTCCTGTTCCTGAGAGACTGGTCCAGGTTTAGGACTGCGGTTCTGCATTCCCACGCTTAGAGCCTGTGTGTGTCCACAGAAAACCATCATCACCATCATCATCACCATCATCATCACCACCATCAGACAGTGCAGTCAGACCTTCTCTGCTTCCTGCAGGTAGAGAAGAGCGATATCTCCAGATTTCTCATAGCAGGTGATGATCTCCTGATCTCGCTCAGAGGTGGACACTGGACAGGAGGCGGACGTCTTCTCCAGACACAAACCTGCAGGAAATGTGATGATTAACACAATCCTGACTGCGTGTGTGTGTGTGTGTGTGTGTGTGTGTGTGTGTGTGTGTGTGTGTACACTCACCCTTGGTGGCGTAGGCCTCAGCGATCATGGCCAGGCGGTAGATTGGAGCGCTGTTCAGCTGCATATCGTCCAGATTCACTCGGCTGAAGTGAGTAAGGGCCTCAGTGTAGTTCCCTTCCACATAACACAACTTTCCCATCAGCACACTGGCCTCCTGCTGCAGCTCCGGCTGTGTCCCAAATCACACAATGCACACTATCAATCACACACAGAGACTCACACACAGATCGTCCTGCTGTAGGGTGTTAGTGACGGGTGTGTGTGTGTGTGTGTGTGTGTGTGTGTGTGTGGTGTAGTAGACACTCACACGCAGGTTACCCCGCCCCGCTTTAGTAGGTTTGTTGGTGTGTGTGTGTGGGTAGTACACTAGGGCAGTGTGGTGGGGTGAAGGTAGGTTCACCCCCGGACCCCGCTGTAGGGGTGTTGTGTGTGTGTGTGTGTGTGTGGTGTGTGTGTGTGTGGGTGTGTGTGTGTGTGTGGGGTGTGTGGTAGTACACTCACAACCGCAGGGGGGGGGTTACCCCGCTGTAGGGGAGTCGTGCGGTGTGGTGTGAGCGAGTGTGTGTGTGTGTGTGTGTGTGTGTGTGTGTGGGTGTGTGTGTGTGGTAGGACACTCACACGCAGGTTACCCCGCTGTAGGGCGTTAGTGAGGTGTGAGCGAGTGTGTGTGTGTGTGTGTGTGTGTGTGTGTGTGTGTGTGTGTGTGTGGTAGGACACTCACACGCAGGTTACCCCGCTGTAGGGCGTTAGTGAGGTGTGTGTGTGTGTGTGTGTGTGTGTGTGTGTGTGTCTGTACGTGGACAGGTACCACACCAGGCTTTACACCCCTGTTAGTGCACGTGTTTAGCGTTAAGGAGTGTGAGTGGTGTTGGTGGTGAATGTGTGTGTGTGTGTGTGTGTCACAAGGGTTACCACTCACACGCTGTGTGGCGTGCTTAGTGAGGTGTGTGTGTGTGTGTGTGTGTGTGTGTGTGTGTAGTTGGACACTCACACGCAGGTTACCCACGCGTAGGGCTGTAGGGGTTAGTGAGGTGTGAGTGAGTGTGTGTGTGGTGTGTTGTGTGTGTGGTTGTGGTTGTGTGTGTGTGTGTAGGGACCACTCACACGCAGGTTACCCGCTGTATTAGGACCCCCGTTGGTAGGCACAGCAGGGAGTGTTGTGTGTGTGTGTGTGTGTGGTGTGTTGTGTGTGCTAGGTGGCCTGGTCCCCCCCCCCGGTCGTTACCCGCGTGAGGTGTGAGTGTGTGTCTTTGTGTGTGTGTGTGTGGTGTGTGTGTGTGGGTGTGTGTGTGTGTGTGTGGTGGTGTGTGTGTGTGGTGTGTGGTGGTAGGTTAGCACTCACACGCAGGTTACCCCGCTGTAAGGGCGTGGTAGGTTGTGAGCGAGTGTGATGTGCGAGTGTGTGTGTGTGTGTGTGTGTGTGGGTGTGGTAGGACACTCACACGCAGGTTACCCCGCTGTAGGGCGTTAGTGAGGTGTGAGCGAGGTGTAGTGTGTGTGTGTGTGTGACGTGTGTGTGTGTGTGTGTGGTGTGTGTGTGTGTGTGTGTGTGGTAGGACACTCACACGCAGGTTACCCCGCTGTAGGAGCGTTAGTGAGGTGTGCGAGTGTGTGTGTGTGTGTGTGTTGTGTGTGTGTGTGTGTGTGTGTGTGTGTTGTGGTAGGACACTCACAGCGCAGGTTACCCCCCGCTGTAGGGCGTTAGTGAGGTGTGAGCGAGTGTGTGTGTGTGTGTGTGTGTGTGTGTGTGTGTGGTGAGGACCACTCACACGCAGGTTACCCCGCTGTAGGGCGTTAGTGAGGTGTGAGAGCGAGTGTGTGTGTGTGTGTGTGTGTGGTGTGTGTGTGTGTGGTTGTGTGTGTGTGTGTGTGTGTGGTAGGACACTCACACGCAGGTTACCCCGCTGTAGGGCGTTAGTTGAGTGAGGTGTGTGAGTGTGTGTGTGTGGTGTGTGCGTGTGTGTGTGTGTGTGTGTGGTGTGTGTGTGGTAGGACACTCACACGCAGGTTACCCCGCTGTAGGGCGGTGGTGTGAGAGTTGAGTGGTGTGTGTGTGTTGTGTGTGTGTGTGTGTGTGTGTGTGTGGTAGGACACTCACACGCAGGTTACCCCGCTGTAGGGCGTTAGTGAGGTGTGAGCGAGTGTTGTGTTTGTGTGTGTGTGTGTGTGTGTGTGTGTGTGTGTGGGACACTCACACGTGTGTTGGTTACCACCCGTGTCGGCGTTAGGGCGTTACCCCCGGGCGTGTGAGGTGTTGAGCGAGTGTGTGTTGTGGTGTGTGTGTTGTGTGTGGTAGGGACACTCACGCAGTTACCGCATTGTGCTCGGTGTGTGTGTGTGTGTGTGTGTGTGGTAGGACCTCCGCTGTTAGGGCGTTATGTAGGTGTGGCGACGTGGTGTGTGTGGTGTGTGTGTGTGTGTGTGTGTGTGGTGTGTGTGGGTGTGTAGGACACACTCACACGCAGGTTACCCCCAGCTGTAGGGCGTTATTGTGAGTGTGGAGCGAGTGTGTGTGTGTGTGTGTGTGTGTGTGTGTGTGTGGTGGTAGGACACTCACACGCAGGTTACCCCGCTGTAGGGGTTCGTTAGGTGTGAGCGAGAGTGTGTGTGTGTGTGTGTGTTGTGGTGTTGTGTGGTGGTAGGACACTCACACGCAGGTTACCCCGCTGTAGGGCGTTAGTGAGGTGTGAGCAGAGTGTGTGTGTGTGTGTGTGTGTGGGGGTGTGTGTGTGTGTGTGTGTGTGTGTGTGTGTGTGTGTGGTAGGACACTCACACGCAGGTTACCCCGCTGTAGGGCGTTAGTGAGGTGTGATGCGAGTGTGGTGTGTGTGGTGGTGTGTGTGGTGTGTGTGTGTGTGTGTGTAGGTAGGACACTCACACGCAGGTTACCCCGCTGTAGGGCGTTAGTGAGGTGTGAGCGAGTGTGTGTGTGTGTGTGTGTGTTGGTGGCTAGGGACACTCACACGCAGGTTACCCCGCTGTAGGGCGTTAGTGAGGTCGGGTGGGATTGTGTTGTGTGTGTGTGTGTGTGTGTGTGTGTGGTAGGACACTCACACGCAGGTTCCCCCGCTGTAGGGCGTTAGT
>JACRUU010000015.1:12432930-12443886 GCA_030449085.1 Kryptopterus vitreolus | reverse complement strand
TAGGGCGTTAGTGTGGTGTGAGTGGAGTGTGTGTGTGTGTGTGTGTGTGTGTGTGTGTGTGTGTGGTAGGACACTCACACTTCAGTTACCACCCCGCTTAGGCGTTAGTGAGGTGTGGCGAGTGTGTGTGTGTTGTGTGTGTGTGTGGGTGATGTGTGTGTGGTTAGGACACTCACACTCAGGTTACCCCGCTGTAGGGCGTTAGTGAGTTGTGAGCGAGTGTGTGTGTGGTTGTGTGTGTGTGGTAGGACACTACAACAGCAGTTACCCCCGTACCTCACTGATAAAAGCAGAGGAGACCCAAGGACGCAAAATCAAGAAGGAAAGAGAAGAAAGACGGAAACGGGAACCACCCGCTGTGGGCGTTAGTGAGGTGAGCGGTGTGTGTGTGTGTGTGTGTGTGTGTGTGTGGTAGGACCTCACCGCGGTTACCCCGCTGTAGGGCGTTAGTGAGCCGAGTGAGTGAGTGCTGTGTGTGTGGTGTGTGTGGTGTGATGTGGTAGGACACTCACCGCAGGTTACCCCGCTGTAGGGCGTTAGTGAGGTGTGAGTGAGGTGTGTGTGTGTGTGTGTGTGTGTGTGTGTGGTAGGACACTCACACGCAGGTTACCCCGCTGTAGGGCGTTAGTGAGGTGTGTGAGTGAGTGTGTGTGTGTGTGTGTGTGTGTGTGTGTGGTGTGTGTGGGTGTGTGTGGTGGACACTCACACGCAGGTTTCCCCGCTGTAGGGCGTTAGTGAGGTGTGAGCGTGAGTGTGTGTGTGTGGTGTGTGTGCTGTGTGTGTGTGTGGTGTGGTAGTGTGTGGTACACCTCACACGCAGGTTACCCCGCTGTAGGGCGTTAGTGAGGATGTGTGTGTGTGTGTGTGGTGTGTGTGTGTGTGTGTGTGTGTGTGTGTTAGTGTGTGGTGTGTGTGTGTGTGTGTGTGTGTGTGTGTGTGGTAGGGAACACTCACACGCAGGTTACCCCGCTGTAGGGCGTTAGTGAGGTGTGAGCGAGTGTGTGTGTGTGTGTGTGTGTGTGTGTGTGTGTGTGTGTGTGTGGTGTCCCACGCCGGACTCCCACCCCGCGTCTGGGCGTTCGTGCGTTGAGGAGTGTGGTGTATTGTGTTGTGGCTGGCTCACGTGGTTCATGCGTTAGGCGTTAGTGTTGTGGTAGGAGGTGGTACCCGCGCTGTGGGCGTAGTGAGGTGTGAGCCGAGTGTGTGTGTTGTGTGTGTGTGTGTGTGTGGTGTGTGTGTGGACACTGTTACCCGTGTGTTTGTGTGTGTGTGTGTGTGGTGTGTGGACACTCACACGCAGGTTACCCCGCTGTAGGGCGTTAGTGAGGTGTGAGCGAGCCTCGGTCAGTGGAGGGGGAGATATTCGGGGGCTGCAGTTCTGCTTCAGTGGGTTCTCCTTCAGGAACAGCTGTAGCTTCATCTCACCTAATAACAGCTCACCTACATCATCTATACACACACACACACACACACACACACACACACACACACACACACACACACACACACACACACACACACACACACACACACACACACACACTAGATGTAAGATCCAGAACCAGTGTTACCCTTAATGACGTCATGATCCCGGAAGTGCTGCGATCTCTCCAGCTGTTTGTGTTTTGATTGATCTCATATTGAGTTTATGATTAAGGACATGTGCAGTGTGAGACGCTGATCTATGACATCATACACACACACACACACACACACACACACGACACACACACACACACATACACACACACACACACACACACACACACACAATAGATGTAAGATCCAGACCCAGTGTTACCCTTAATGACGTCATGATCCCGGAAGTGCTGCGATCTCTCCAGCTGTTTGTGTTTTGATTGATCTCATATTGAGTTTATGATTAAGGACATGTGCAGTGTGAGACGCTGATCTATGACATCACACACACACACACACACACACACACACACACACACACACGCGGAGACTTTGACACATTTAGGAACACTTAAGGCATTAGCACAGCATGCTAACACGCTAAATCACCTACCGGTCTGAATGAGTTTAGCGGAAAGCTGGCGCACGAGTTCGGGGATTTTATCCCACTGCCCCTCGGAGCGACATCTCTCTATCTCACTCTCGATCCGGGAGCCGGACTTTCGGGCTGTCATGCTGCGGATCCTGATCGTGGCTAACGGGGAGCCGCAGTGTGCTGGAACTGCACTTCTCCTCCACACCGCCGGTGGCGCTCATGAGCCGCAATGACTCCTGGCTATGACGCGGTGTGTGTGTGTGTGTGTGTGTGTGTCGGTGCGCTGGGATCACGGAGGATGCTAATGTGTGTTAGCTGCAGCGCACGAGGACAAACAAAATAAACACAACACTGAAGATTCTTTAAAGGTGTGTAACATTTACACTACATTATATCCTGTATTATAGTGTATTATAGTGTATTACACTGTATTATAGTGTATTATAGTGCATTATACTGTATTATACTGTATTATAGTGTTATACACGCTTATAGCAGTGTCGGTGATCCGGAATAATACATATACATCTCTCACTGGAATCGTGTTTCTCTCTTATTATTAATATGTACCGGATTACTGGTCAGAAGGTCTCGGGTTCGAGTCCCGCTATCACCAAGCGTCCGTAAGCAAGACCCTTAACTCTCCTCTGTCCTCCAGGGGGCGCTGTATCATGTCTCATCCTGCACTCTGACCCCAAACTGCGATCTGGGAAGAAACCATGTCATTTATATGTGACAAATAAACTTTATTCTGCTGTTTATATCAACATACACATGTTTAAGACCAGTGGCAGGAGAAACTCAAATCATATATATATATATATATATATATATATATATATATATATATTATATATATATATATATATAATATATCTATCATACAGTGTACTACAGTCTTCTATCACTCCTACACTGTGTGATGTTTCAATTCTGCTTCATTTTGTACATAAAATAACATTTGGTGGTTGTATGTTTTTTTATTTATTTGTATTATTTTGACCTTGAAATATTCCCTGCATACTTGAAGCCCCGCCTCCATTATTTAAATCCGCCCTGTTCTCATGAAGCCTCGCCCCCTTTCCCCAGACTTGATTCGTGCTTGTCACTGATGATCTCCGTGTGTGTTCAGGATGTTCCTGACCCAGGCTCTGCTGCGGAAGGGCATTCCCGGCCGCCAGTGGATCGGGAAGTGGCGCAGGCCGCGGAAGGTCAGCTGGCAAATGAAGAGGAACACGGTGGAGCGTCTGGAGCGCGAGGCTGAGAACGAGTACTGGCTGAGCCGACCATACATGAGTGCGGAGCAGGAGAGAGGCCACGCCCACACCCGCCGCGCACAGACCTGGGAGAACATCCGCCAGGCCCGCCACGCCACGTTTTCCCAACGCAAGTGTCTGACCGACCACCTGCAGCACCTCAACATCACCCGCACCTGGAACTGACACACACACACACACATTTCTCAATAAACTATTGCTGTAATGTTAGTCATGTGTTTATTTACACTTCCTCTTGCTGAGTATGTTTTTCACACACTGATCAATGTGCCGAGTGACGATTGGCTCGTGTGCTCCGATCTGGACACTGGGATTATTACTCCCATAATAATGTTATTTTAAGTTCAAGTTTGTGCTTTTAATGCTGAATATTGACTCGATTAATATGAATAATGTCTGTAATTTAATGTAGATTTTCTGACATTTCACTGTGTGTATGTGTGTGTGACCAAAAAGCTTACATAATTAAATATACTATATTCTCACATTGCCTTTGCCCACTAGGGGGCGCTAATCATACACACGCAGTGAACCCCCCCTACTTCCACCCACACACAACACACACACACACACACTGCATGTCCCAGGATGCTGTATACCGGAAGTTGTCTGTCTCCATGACAGTGTTGATGTGAAGCTGACAGAGAGTGAGTGTTATGTAAACGCAGTTAGCGCTAGGGCTTCGGTTACACACACACACACTCACACACACACACACCTCAGCACCGCAGCCGTGTGGTTTATGAAGGAGTACAGCTAGCATTGTGGTAACGGGGTGATCCGCCGAGCGGCCATCAGTCAGGACAACACCGCGGAGGAGCAGACCCGGACTGGGGGAGAGGACAGGAGGAGACCGGGACGGGGGAGAGGAGGAGACCGGGACTGGGGGAGAGGAGGTGGAGAGGAGCAGGCCGGGACTGGGGGAGAGGAGAGAAGGAGGCCGGGACTGGGGGAGAGAGGACAGGAGGAGACCGGGACTGGGGAGAGGAGAGAAGGAGGCCGGGACTGGGGGAGAGGACAGGAGGATACCGGGACTGGGGGAGAGGAGCAGGCCGGGACTGGGGGAGAAGACAGGAGGAGAACCAGTCTGGTTGAGAGAAGGAGGAGAGGAAGAGGAGGAGTGGAGGAGAGACGAGGACAGCGGTGGTGATTTGCTGTGATTAGAGGAGTATCGCGGTGTTCAGGCTTGACTCGGCAGGGATGTGAAGCAGAGAGGATGCGGGAGCGGCGGCCGGAGGAGAACCAGCGGCCCCGGGGACAACACACTAACACACAGGAGGATGATCTCCAGATACAACCGCAGAGCCGTCAAACACAACCTACACAGGTCTGTCTCTGTGTGTGTGTGTGTGTGTGTGAAAATCTCAGTCCTAACATCTCACTGTGTGTGTGTGTGTGTGTGTGTGTGTGTGTGTGTGTGTGTGTATGAGACTATCAGCCCTAACATTTCCCTGTGTGTGTTTTAGTTGTGGGGTTCCACACAAAGCTCTTGATCAACACCCCCCACCTGAAGATGCAGAGACAGAGTGTGTGTCCCAGTCAAGGGCAGTACAGCAAACTGCATCCACCTGTAACAGGTATACACACACACACACACACGGTGTGATGTGTCTCTGCAGAGTGTGGTATGAGTTATTGGTTATTTCTTTAGAAATATGTGTAGAGCTCTTTTTAGGACATGGATTATTAGTGTGTATGTATATGTATGTATGTGAGTGTATGTGTATGTATGTATGTGATGTATGTATGTATGTGATGTATGAGTGTATGTATGTGAGTGTATGTGTTTGTGTGTAGTGTATGTATGTAGTGTATGTGAGTGTATGTGTATGTGTATGTGAGTGTATGTGAGTGTATGTGATGTATGTGTGTAGTGTATTTGTTATGTGTGTGTATGTGTATGTATGTGAGTGTATGTTTGTGTATGTGAGTGTATGCGTATGTATGTGAGTGTATGTTTATGTATGTGAGTGTGTGTGTGTGTTTGTGTGTATGTGTATGTATGTGAGTGTATGTTTTGTGATGTTGTATGTTTATGTATGTGTATGTGTATGTGTGAGTGTATGTTTGTGTATGTGTATGTGTATGTATGTGAGTGTATGTGTATGTATGTATGTGAGTGTATGTGTGCATGTATGTATGTGAGTGTATGTATGTGTATGTATGTTTGTGTATGTGTATGTATGTTTATGTATGTTTGTGTATGTGAGTGTATGTGTATGTATGCGTATGTATGTTTGTGTATGTGAGTGTATGTGTATGTATGTTTATGTATGTTTGTGTATGTGAGTGTATGTGTATGTATGTTTGTGTATGTGAGTGTATGTGTATGTATGTATGTTTATGTATGTTGTGTTATGTGAGTGTATGTGTTTGCATATGTATGTTTGTGTATGTGAGTGTATGTGTATGTATGTTTATATATGTTTGTGTATGTTTGTGTATGTGAGTGTATGTGTATGTATGTTTGTGTATGTTTGTGTATGTGAGTGTATGTGTATGTATGTGAGTGTATGTGTATGTATGCATATGTATGTTTGTGTATGTGAGTGTATGTGTATGTATGTTTATGTATGTTTGTGTATGTATGTGGGGGGGTGTATGTATGTTGTGTATGTGTGTATGTATGTGTGTGTATGTATGTGGTGTATGTGTGTGTATGTGTATGTCTGTATGTTGTGATATCTGTTTGTGTCTGTATGTTTGTGTATGTGAGTGTATGTGAGTGTATGTGAGTGTATGTGTATGGTTATGTGTATGTTTGTGTACGTGAGTGTATGTGTGTGTATGTGAGTGTCTATGTGAGTGTATGTGTCTGTAGTGCGGTCTGAGTGTGTGTGTGTGTATGTGGGGGGATGTGTCCATGTGTATGTGTATGTATGTGAGTGTATGTGCGGTAGTGTATGTGTGTCTGTGGGAGTGTATGTGAGTGTATGTGTATGTATGTGTATGTGTGTGAGTGTGAGTGTATGTGAGTGTATGTTTATGTGTCATGTTTATGTTGTTTGTGTGTGTATGTGTGTGTGTGTGTGTGTGTATTGTCCTAATTCAGCTCTGTTTTGGCTAGTATTTGAATCTTTTTTTTATAAATGTGTGTACATTGTGCCCCGTATCCCACTGCCATATAAAGTGATCAGTGTGTACTGCGTATCATATTAAGCAGGTGTTCTCAGTTCCTGATTGAACACCAGACTCGGTTCTCCCTGAAGCTAACATTTTCAGTTTGAAATTGGTTTATATAAAGAGTCGGGTTCTGACTGAATGTCGCCATGACAAGAGCTGATAACGACCTTCTGCTGCTTTACACCAAATTATTCCATCATCTACATTTAACTTCACATGTACCCATTTACTCAGGATCACTGCTGGCTTCTGCCTCCTTTTTTATTCTACTGGACAATTTATAGGAATGCTAAATATTTATATAGACCCCCCCTTATTCTAATCATTCTGTATGTGTGAGGTCGGGGTGTCCATCAGTGGTTGCCGTGGAGACGAGCAGGGCCTGGTCTGGGATTGACAGTTACACAGAAACAGGAGTGAGCACTGAACGCAGCTCTGTCTTTTCCTGGGCTTATGATGTGAGTCTCACACACACACACACACTCTCTCACACACACACACACACACACACACTCACTTCATGGTTACAGATGGATAAACTGAAGCACTGCTGATGATTAATGTATTTGATTATGTCGTGTGTGTGTGTGTGTGTGTGTAGGAGTTTGACAAAGCGGCTTCTCGTCAGGTCCAACTGCTGTTTGAGGAGATTGATGGGGAGCTGTATGAGGGAAGAGGAGGAGTGCAGCAGGATGAGTGTAAACTGTGGACATCACGATTTCCTCATCTACGGTACACACACACACACTCACACACACACACACTTGTTTATGAGGAGGTGGGGACTAGGTGGTTCAGGATCTGGGTTATTTAAGAGAAGGTCAGAGGTCCTCAGCTCTTGTGGTCCATAAACACGGTCTTTAACCCTCTGTACTCCAGGATTGTGTATCATGGCAGAGTGAAGGGCTCCGACCTCCACTTTATACTTATATTCAAATCCCACCTGACCCCTTGTTCATTATCAGCACACACACACACACACACACACACACACACACACACACACACACACACTGTAACCCCAGCTGTGTTCTCATGATAGTGTGTATTAGTGTTTACTGTGGGTGTACTGCGGGTGTCTGTTTATTGCTGGTGTTTATTGTAGTTGTTTATTAATGTGTATTATTGCTTGTGGTTATTATAGTGATCTTGCAGGTGTTTATTATTGTGTGTTAAAGGCTGTTTATTGCTGGTGATTATTATTGTGTGTTAAAGGCTGTTTATTGCTGGTGATTATTATTGTGTGATTATTACTGGTGATTATTACTGTGTTTATTGCTGATGATTATTATTGTGTGTTTATTGCTGGTGATTATTGTGTGATTATTGCTGGTGATTATTACTGTGTGTATTACTGGTGATTATTACTGCGTGATTATTGCTGGTTATTAATGTTGTGTGATTATTGCTGGTTATTATTCCTGTGTGTATTACAGGTGATTATTACTGTGTGTTTAATGTTGGTGATTATTACTGTGTGATTATTGCTGGTGATTATTACTGTGTGATTATTGCTGGTGATTATTACTGTGTGTATTGCTGGTGATTATTAATGTGTGTGTATTGCTGGTGATTATTGTTGGTGATTATTACTGTGTGTATTACTGGTGATTATTACTGCGTGTATTGCTGGTGATTATTACCGTGTGATTATTGTTGGTGATTATTATTGTGTGATTATTACTGGTGATTATTACTGTGTTTATTGCTGGTGATTATTATTGTGTGATTATTGCTGGTGATTATTATTGTGTGTTTATTGCTGGTGATTATTATTGTGTGTTTATTGCTTGGTGATTATTATTGTGTGATTTATTGTTGGTGATTATTATTGTGTGTTTATTGCTGGTGATTATTATTGTGTGTTTATTGCTGGTGATTATTATTGTGTGTTTATTGCTGGTGATTATTATTGTGTGTTTATTGCTGGTGATTATTATTGTGTGTTTATTGTTGGTGATTATTACTGTGTGTGTATTACTGGTGATTATTACTGTGTGATTATTGTTGGTGATTATTACTGTGTGTTTAATGTTGGTGATTATTACTGTGTGTATTACTGGTGATTATTACTGCGTGTATTGCTGGTGATTATTACCGTGTGATTATTGTTGGTGATTATTATTGTGTGATTATTACTGGTGATTATTACTGTGTTTATTGCTGGTGATTATTACCGTGTGTTATTGTGGTGATTTATTATTGTGTGATTATTACTGGTGATTATTATTGTGTGATTATTATTATTGTGTGATTATTGCTGGTGATTATTATTGTGTGATTATTGCTGGTGATTATTATTGTGTGTTTATTGCTGGTGATTATTACTGTATGTAATATCAGTGTTTATTACTGTATGCAGTAGGAACAACCACTAACTGTGTGTGTGTGTGTGTGTGTGTGTGTGTGTGTGTGTTAGGATTTTGGGAAAGCAGGTGGTGTGTCCCACAGATCAAGGTTTCCAGTGGTTCTCTGCTTCACCTCACAACAGCAGCTTTGGGACTCAGATACAGAGCACAGGCAATGAGTATGTGTGTGTGTGTGTGTGTGTGTGTGTGTGTGTGTGTGTGTGTGTGTGTGTGTGTGTGTGTGTGCATGCATTTACTGTACGTATAAAAACACTTCACATTCACTCATTGTGTGTGTGTGTGTGTGTGTGTGTGTGAAAGGTTGTGTGTGCAGGGACACAAGGCTGCTCTGTGCAGGGAGGTCACACACATGCCTGACTCGTGTGGTTCTCATGAAGTTGAGTTGCATCGTGTAATCGAAGAAGAAGAAGGAATGATGGAGGAATACCTGGCCTTTGACTGGAGAGACCTGTGAGTGTGTGTGTGTGTGTGTGTGTGTGTGCATGAAATGATGAGGAGTGTGTGTGAACAGGAAGACATACTGAGTAATATGTATGTGTGTGTGTGTGTGTGTGCAGTGATGAGGAGTGTGTGTGTGTGAGCAGGAGGACACACTCTTTGCCCCCCGTATCTCCATATCGCTGTAGGAGGGAGGCGGTGCTTGATGTCCTGTTTGATGACGTGTGGCAGGAGCTGATTGGTTGCATGGAGGAACTTCTGATGAGACTGTGGGAGGGCTTTAGCTCTGGTAGCACACACACACACACACACACACACACACACACACAGACTGGTACACTTGTCTCACTTGGTGTGTAAGTGTGATGTTAGAGTTGTGGGGATGAGAGAAAGTGTAAACATGTCACTGTCGTCTTGTTCTTTACAAAGTGGTGATAAAAGTCAGAATGAATGACACTTCTGTACTGTTTAATACCACTTTGTAGTGAAATCATCAACTGATTTGTGATGAAAGATGAGAATGTTTACTTATTGATAAGATTAGTTATGATTTGGGATCGGTGAAGTAGTGTCTCTGCGCGTGACAGGACCGGTGAGAGACGGACACACAAGTGTCTAGACGTGTAAAAACACTACAACATGCAGAGGAGCAAATGGAAGTGTATTTAATCTGTGTTGTACAACCACAGAGATCAGCATATGATCATCCTCAGTCTGGAGGGGGTAGATCAGTGAGGGAGAGGGTAGATCAGTGGGTGGAGGGGGTAGATCAGTGAGGGAGGGGGTTGATCAGTGGGTGGAGGGGGTAGATCAGTGAGGGAGAGTGTAGATCAGTGGGTGGAGGGGGTAGATCAGTGGGGAGGTTGGAGGGGGTAGATCAGTGAGGGAGAGGGTAGATCAGTGAGGGAGGGGGTAGAGAGATCAGTGGGAGGGGTGTAGATCAGTGAGGGAGGGGGTAGATCAGTGTGGGAGGGGTGTAGATCAGTGGGGAGGGGTGTAGATCAGTGGGGAGGGGGTAGATCAGTGGGTGGAGGGGGTAGATCAGTGGGGAGAGTGGAGGGGTGGAGGGGGTAGATCAGTGAGGGAGAGTGTAGATCAGTGGGTGGAGGGGGTAGATCAGTGGGTTGGAGGGGGTAGATCAGTGAGGGAGAGTGTAGATCAGTGGGTGGAGGGGGTAGATCAGTGGTTGGAGGGGGTAGATCAGTGAGGGAGAGTGTAGATCAGTGGGTGGAGGGGGTAGATCAGTGAGGGAGGGGTAGATCAGTGGGTGGAGGGGGTAGATCAGTGGGGAGAGTGGAGGGGGGAGGGGGTAGATCAGTGAGGGAGGGGTAGATCAGTGGGTGGAGGGGGTAGATCAGTGAGGGAGAGGGAGGGGGGAGGGGGTAGATCAGTGAGGGAGGGGTAGATCAGTGGGTGGAGGGGGTAGATCAGTGGGTGGAGGAGTAGATCAGTGGGTGGAGGGGGTAGATCAGTGAGGGAGGGGTAGATCAGTGGTTGGAGGGGGTAGATCAGTGAGGGAGAGTGTAGATCAGTGGGTGGAGGGGGTAGATCAGTGGTTGATCAGTGGGTGGAGGGGGTAGATCAGTGAGGGAGAGTGTAGATCAGTGGGTGGAGGGGGTAGATCAGTGAGGGAGAGTGTAGATCAGTGGGTGGAGGGGGTAGATCAGTGAGGGAGAGTGGTAGATCAGTGGGTGGAGGGGGTAGATCAGTGAGGGAGGGGTAGATCAGTGGGGAG
>JACRUU010000015.1:12412930-12422930 GCA_030449085.1 Kryptopterus vitreolus | reverse complement strand
CTCCGGTCTTACTTTCCCGTCTACCCTGTATCTCACCCTCTGCTCTGGTCTTACGCTCCCGTCTACCTTGTATCTCATCCTCTGCTCTGGTCTTACTCTCCCGTCTACCCCATGTCACTTCGTCTGGTCCGGTCTTACTCTCCCGTCTACCCCATGTCACTTCGTCTGGTCCGGTCTTACTCTCCCGTCTACCCTGTATCTCACCCTCTGCTCCGGTCTTACTCTCCCGTCTACCCCATGTCACTTCGTCTGGTCCGGTCTTACTCTCCCGTCTACCCTGTATCTCACCCTCTGCTCCCGTCTTACTCTCCCGTCTACCCCTTGTCATTTCGTCTGGTCTGGTCTTACTCTCCCATCTACCCCATGTCACTTCGTCTGGTCCGGTCTTACTCTCCCATCTACCCTGTATCTCACCATCTGCTACATTCTTAGCCCTCTGTCTAGGCGGTGTGTCTCCCTGTCCGCCGGTCTCGCCGCTGTCCTCCACTCGGCGTCTGTAGAGACAGTACAGACCTCTTTCCTCTGTCCCCATCCACGCCAGCGTGACGGAGCTGCAGGTGCGCAGTGTGTTGAAGCTCTTGATGCGGAGTGTGTGTGGCAGCGCTGGCGCCCCCCGTCGGTGAAATGCGGACGCCGCCTGCATTTTCACACACACCGTCTCTCTCTGTGCTGCAGGCGTGTGTCGCGGCGAGAGGCGGAGCTGGATCAGGTACGACGCGTGCCCCTGCAGCCACACCTGGACCAGCTGATTCCCCACTTCCTGCGATGTCAGTTCATTTCCTCTGGCTGAGACTGAGACAGAAAGTGTGTGTGTGAGTGTGTGTGTGTCGTTGCAGCTCAGCAGCGTGAGCAGGCCGTTCTTTTGCCCTCCGCGGGGCCGGAAACGGAAACTCCGCCTCTCGCCACCTGTCCCAGAGCCGAGGGTGACGCGCTGCGCCCGCCCCTCTCTGAGCGGGGACACGCCCCCGGCGTGCGGCGGCGCGTGCGGATCCGCGTGCGATTGTGCGTGTGTGCGCGTCACCGCCCCCGTGTATGCCGCACTGGTGCTGTTTATTCTGTCCATCACAAACACGTCGAAGTAATAGAGCGTGTTTGGTTGGAGATCGGAGACGGTACACACACTTTCCACCTCTTCACACACACACACTCGCTCACTCAATATGTTGCCCATTTTTGTTTTCTTCCACTCGTCTTTCATCCCTCCTTTCTCCTCCTGTGCAGCACACAGACTCCTGTAGTTGTGTTTACAGTTCACGGTGACACAGTACTCGTACGGCCGCGTGTGTGTGTGTGTGCGCGCGTGTGTGTGGAGTGATTTGATTACAGATGGACTCGGACTCCAGGTCAGCGTCACGCTGCTCATGCCAATTCCGAGCACATGCACTCTGGGTTGAAAGGGCAACTCTGGAAATGCCCCCGGTCGTGCGATGCCTGCGTGGAGGTAAACATGTGCGTGTGTGTCGTGCTGCGTGGCTGTAATGCGCAGTGTGTACACACACACCAGGGGTAGTGCGTACACACACACCGGGGGCAGTGCAGGAGCTGTAAAGGTCTCCACAGAACTTCCTGAGTAGGAGTGAAGTGTTTTCTCACTCGCTGATTTTCTCCACCACACTTCAGGCTCGCTCTTCTTAAAGCTCCCTGAAACACACACACACACACACACACACACACACACACGAGCGGATGATGATGATGATGATGTTACGACATTGTGTACCAGTTTGTTTAGAGAACCACATCTGATCAGGTGTCCCAATACTTTTGCCCAGATTGTGTAGATGACACGGCTGTAACGTGTGTGTGTGTGTGTGTGTGTGTGAGAACTCTAGTTACGTGTGGACGTCTGAAGCTAACAGGGCGAGTGTGTGGAGTCTTGTGCGTTGGGCTGGGGATCGGGACACATTCTGATGTGTGGAAAGGGAGAATGAGGGATTATGGGAAAAGTCGGGGAAAGTCATAGAGATTTGCTAATGAGCTTGTGTGCTAATCTCCATCTTCCGTCTTTAAAAGCAGCCTTGCGCTAAATTAATGAGCGTCTCTAACGTTTCAAAGCCACTGCCGTCTTTTTATCTTTTACTTCTGTGGATGCAGACATAATCAAAGTGAATCATTTACAGCAGCAGATGCAGATGAAGCAGATCAGATGATTAATGCATGATTTTCGGACTTGATTCCCCCACGTTCTCCTTCTCCGAGTGAGTGCTGAAGGTTCCCGCTGTAATAGACTGCAGAAATGTCACGCTGTGGAGGAATATGGGAACGTGGGGTGCCAGTACTTTTGCTCGGACCGTCTCTCTCTCTCTCTCTCTCGTGTACACTTACAGTAATGTTCCTGGACTGGTTTGTCCTTCAGTGAGTGTGCAGACAGTCTCCACTCCACACGTCCTGAACACGGAGAAACGGTGAGGGTGAGAGCAGGCGTCGTCTTCCTCAGTGTGAAATGAAACCTAAATTATATTTACAAAACAAGCAGGAAATAATAATAATAATAACACCACAATAACACCTTTATTTCATCATATATACTTTTATCTTCACTAACCCTAACCCTGTGCACTAACCCTAACCCCTGTGCACTAACCCTAACCCCTGTGCACTAACCCTAACCCCTGTGCACTAACCCTAACCCCTGTGCACCTGTAAGTGATTATATAAGTGTATAAGACAGTATATAGTGTATAAGACAGTATATAGTGTATAAGACAGTATATAGTGTATATAGACAGTATATAGAGACAGTATATAGTGTATAGTATAGACGACAGTGTATAGTGTATAAGACGTATAAGTGTATAAGACAGTATATCGTGTATAAGACTGTATATAGTGTATAAGACAGTATATAGTGTGTATAGTGTATAAGACAGTGTATAGTGTGTATAGTGTATGAAGACAGTATATAGTGTATATAGTGTATAAGACAGTATATAGTGTATAAGACAGTATATAGTGTATGTAGTGTATAAGACAGTATAAATGTATACAGTGTATATACTTGTAGTTAGACAGTATAGTGTATAGTATAAGACAGTATAGTGTATAAGAACGTAGTATATAAGTGTATATAGACAGTATATAGTATAAGTAATGTATAGTATGTATATAAGTAGTGTATAAGACAGTATATAGTGTATGTAGTGTAGTAGTAATAAGACAGTATGTAGTGTATAAGACAGTATATAGTGTATGTAGTGTATAAGACAGTATGTAGGTATGTATAAGACAGTATGTAGTGTATAAGACAGTATATAGTGTATGTAGTGTATAAGACAGTATGTAGTGTATGTAGTGTATGTACAGTATAGTGTAATGTATAAGTATAAGACAGTAGTAGTGTATAGTGTATACAGTATAAGTATATATGTGTATGTAGTGTATAAGACAGTATGTAGTGTATATAGACAGTATGTAGTGTATGTAGTGTATAAGACAGTATGTAGTGTATAAGACAGTATAGTATGTAGTATAAGTGTAGACAGTATGTAGTGTATAAGGACAGTATAAGTAGTGTATAAGACAGTATGTAGTGTATGTAGTGTATAAGACAGTATGTAGTGTATGTAAGACAGTATATAGTGTATAGTGTATGACAGTGTAGTGTATAAGACAGTATGTAGTGTATAAGTGTATGTAGTGTATAAGACAGTATGTAGTGTATAAGACAGTATATAGTATAAGACAGTATATAGTAGTGTATAAGACAGTATGTAGTGTAAGACAGTATGTATGTATAAGACAGTAAGTACAGTATGTAGTGTAGTATGTGTATAAGACAGTATATAGTGTATAAGACAGTATATAGTATATAGTGTATAAGTGTAGTGTCAGTATGTAGTGTATAGACAGTGTATAAGACAGTATATAAGTAGTGTATAAGACAGTATATAGTGTATGTAGTGTATAAGTGTATAAGACAGTATGTAGTGTATAAGACAGTATATAATGTGTATATAGTGTATGATTGACAGTATGTAGTGTATAAGACAGTATATAGTAGTGTATAAGACAGTATGTAGTGTATAAGACAGTATAAGTATGTAGTGTATGTAGTGTATAAGACAGTATGTAGTGTATAAGTAGTGTATATATGTAGTAAGACAGTATAAGTAGTGTATGTAGTGTATAAGACAGTATATGTATAAGTGTATAAGTGTACAGTATGTATGTGTATAAGACAGTATGTATAGTGTATAAGTACAGTGTATAGTATGTAGTGTATGTGTATAAGTATAGTGTATAAGCATAGACAGTATGTAGTGTATAAGACAGTATATGTAGACAGTATGTATAGTGTATAAGTCAATGTATAAGACAGTATGTAGTGTATAAGACAGTGTATATTAGTGTATGTAGTGTATAAGACAGTATGTAGTGTATGTAGTGTATAAGACAGTATGTAGTGTATAAGAGTGTATAAGACAGTATAGTAGTGTATGTAGTAGTATAAGACAGTATATAGTATAAGTATGTATGTAGTGTATAAGACAGTATGTAGTGTATAAGACAGTATACAGTATAGTGTATAAGACAGTATGTAGTGTATAAGACAGTGTATATAGTGTATATAGACAGTATGTAGTGTATGTAGTGTATAAGACAGTATGTAGTGTATAAGACAGTATATAGTGTATAAGACAGTATGTAGTGTATAAGACAGTATGTATAGACAGTATATAGTGTATGTAGTGTATAAGACAGTATGTAGTGTATAAGACAGTATGTAGTGTATGTAGTGTATAAGACAGTATATAATGTAGTGTATAGACAGTATATAATGTATAAGACAGTATATAGTGTATAAGTATATAGTATAAGACAGTATGAAGACAGTGTATAAGACAGTATGTATGTATGTAGTGTATAAGACAGTATGTAATGTATAACATATGAAGTATACGACAGTATGTGTATGTAATAAAGACAGTATGTAGTGTATGTAATGTATAGTATAAGACAGTATATAATGTATAAGACAGTATGTAGTGTATGTAGTGTATAAGACAGTATGTAGTGTATTAGACAGTATATAATGTATAAGACAGTATATAGTGTATATATGTGTATGTTATGGGGTAGACAGTATGATGATAAGACAGTATGTATGTAATGGTAGCATAAAAGACAGTATATTAGACAGTGTAAGTACGTAATGTGACAATGTGTACACAGTTTGTATTACAATTTGAAATTTTTGACACAGTTACGTGATTGTGACGTCACACTCATAACAGAAAACACAAGCAGTTTTTTCTCCTTCAAACACGTAAACGTGTTTTCACTTTCACATCTTTGGAGGAAATCTTTCTCTCCATCTGCATGCGTTTTTTGCTTCCTGGACGTTTGAGGAAAATGTGTATAAAGTTCTCTGTTCTGCTTGTGGGGAAAATGGCTGTGTGTAAAGACTGATGTGGGAAACACTGCACTCTAGTGGTGGGTAACATGGTCCCATGCATTGGGGGAGATTCTGACTTCTGGCTGAGCAGCACCATGTCCTCCATGATCTCTCTCGTGCTGAAGCAGTCTTCATGTTGTGATTCAGTGACTCACACCAAATGTCATGAAGTGTTTCGAGAAGCTGGTCATGAGAAAAAAACCCGACTGCCTCCCTCACTGAACCTTCTGCAGTCTGTGCATCATCACTCACATGACATTTCCACCATCTTGTCCATATGGCCCTCACCCTCCTGCTCAAACACCACGCGTAGTCTTCAGTTCTGATTCAACACCAGCGTTCCTCACAATCACAAGCTGGATCCAAACACTGCTGAGTCGGGTCTGAGCAGGAACAGACTGACCTCCCAGCTTTAGATCAACCTGAGTGAGAAGTGATACCACACCTACAAAAAGCAGTCGACACTACAAACTGCCCCCGAGTCGACTCTACAAACTGCCCCCGAGCCGACTCTACATACTGCCCCCGAGCCGACTCTACACACTGCCCCTGAGTCGACTCTACAAACTGCCCCCGAGCCGACTCTACAAACTGCCCCCGAGCCGACTCTACAAACTGCCCCGAGTCGACTCTACAAACTGCCCCCGAGTCCGAGTCGACTCTACAAACTGCCCCCGAGCCGACTCTACAAACTGCCCCCGAGTCGACTCTACAAACTGCCCCCGAGCCGACTCTACAAACTGCCCCCGAGTCGACTCTACAAACTGCCCCCGAGCCTCTCTACAAACTGCCCCCGAGCCGACTCTACAAAAACTGCTGCCCCCGAGTCGACTCTACAAACTGCTCCTGAGTCGACTCTACAAACTGCTCCTGAGTCGGCTCTACAAACTGCCCCTGAGTCGACTCTACAAACTGCCCCCGAGTCGACTCTACAAACTGCCCCCGAGCCGACTCTACAAACTGCCCCCGAGCCGACTCTACAAACTGCCCCCGAGCCTTCAACTGACTCACAAACTGCCCCCCGAGCTGACTCTACAGACTGCCACAGAGCCGACTCTACAAACTGCCCCAGAGTCAACTCTACAAACTGCCCCCCAGTCGACACTACAAACTGCCCCCGAGCTGACTATACAAACTGCCCCCGACTCTGCCGACTCTACAGACTGCCCCAGAGTCGAACTCTACAAACTGCCCCCCAGTCGACTCTACAAACTGCCCCCGAGTCGACTCTACAAACTGCCCCTGAGTCGACTCTACAAACTGCCCCCGAGTCGACTCTACAAACTGCCCCCGAGCCGACTCTACAAACTGCCCCCCAGAGTCGAACTCTACAAACTGCCCCCCACCGACTATACAAACTGCCCCCGAGCCGACTCTACAAACTGCCCCAGAGTCAACTCTACAAACTGCCCCCCAGTCGACACTACAAACTGCCCCCGAGCTGACTATACAAACTGCCCCCGAGCCGACTCTACAAACTGCCCCAGACTCTACAAACTGCCCCCCATCGACGACTCTACAAACTGCTCCCGAGTCAACTCTACAAACTGCCCCCCGAGCTGACTCTACAGACTGCCACAGAGCCGACTCTACAAACTGCCCCAGAGTCGACTCTACAAACTGCTCCCGAGTCAACTCTACAAACTGCCCCTGAGCCGACTCTACAAACTGCCCCTGAGTCAACTCTACAAACTGCCCCCCGAGCTGACTCTACAGACTGCCACAGAGCCGACTCTACAAACTGCCCCAGAGTCGACTCTACAAACTGCTCCCGAGTCAACTCTACAAACTGCCCCTGAGCCAGTCGACTGCCCCCGACTACAAACTGCCCCCGAGCCGACTCTACAAACTGCCCCCTGATTCAACTCTACAAACTGCCCCCGAGCCGACTCTACAAACTGCCCCCTGATTCAACTCTACAAACTGCCCCCCGAGCCGACTCTACAAACTGCCCCCTGATTCAACTCTACAAACTGCCCCTCGAGTCTACTCTACAAACTGCCCCCGAGTCTACTCTAGAAACTGCCTCTGAGGCTTCTCTACAAATGTGTTATGTTATGCATGCATGCTTACCTCTGTGTGTGTGTGTGTGTGTGTGTGTGTGTGTGTGTGTGTGTGTGTGTGTTACCTGTGTGTGTATGTGTGTGTTATGTGTGTGTGTTGTGTGTGTGTGTGTGTGTGTGTGCGCGTGTTATGTATCCCATGCTGTCCCATGCTGTGTGTGCGTTAACTGTATGTGTGTGTAACCCATGCTGTGTGTGTGTGTGTGTGTGTGTGTGTGTGTGTGTGTGTGTTATCCCCTGCGTGTGTTACCTGTATGTATGTGTATCCCATGCTGTGTGTGTGTTACCTGTATGTGTGTGTATCCCATGCTGTGTGTGTTACCTGTATGTATGTGTAACCCATGTTGTGTTTGTGTTACCTGTATGTGTGTGTAACCCATGCTGTGTGTGTGTGTGTGTGTGTGGTGTGTGTGTGTGTGTGTGCTACCTGTATGTGTGTGTAACCCCATGCTGTTGTGTGTGTGTGTGTGTGTGTGTTACCTGTGTGTGTGTGTCCTTTAATCAGGTGAACTGGAGTGTTCTTGCCGTCGCTCAGCCATGTGGCCGTGTGGAGTGGAACCTCATTTTCAGGTGAGAGAGAGCAGCGGACGTGTGAGACGAGCGTCACGGCCAGATACACACACTCCACAACACACTCATCATTACTTCATCAATCAGGTACCTGAGGGGCATGGAGGGGGGGGGGGTATTATTCATCTATAAAAATGTCTTTAATTACTAATTATTTTATATATATATATAATATATAGGTATTAGGTATGCCACCTATACATGCTTAGCAATATATCTTTCTATCTATTTGTGTGTGTGTGTGTGTGTGTGTGTGTGTGTGTGTGTGTGTGTGTGTGTGTGTGTGTGTGTGTGTGTTGTTTGCTGAATGAATATTAATATTATTATTATTGGCTCTGCTATTAACTAGTGAAATAGTGAAATAACATCAGCAAGAAGGAAAGGAAGATTGTGTGTGTGTGTGTGTGTGTGTGTGGGAGGGTTGAATGTGTGACCCTTGGATGTGTGTAGATGTGCAGTATGGATGGGGAACTGTGAGTGTTTGATGTAGAGTTTTTCTAAATATATTCTATGCATGTGTTTAAATTTGTCATGTTCTGTTAGAATCCATGAAAGTCGTGTGTGTGTGTGTGTGTGTGTGTGTGTGTGTGTGTGTGTGTGTGTGTGTGTGTGAATGAGCATGATATCTGTCTACAACAGATAATGAAATGGTTGGTGAGTGTAAATGATTAAAGATGATAATATAAAGAGATTTAATAATGTAATAAGCTGAAATAGGATTTATTCCACACTTGGTGAGTTGAGGTGCAGAAAAGGTTTAAATGCATCGTTTGTAGTTATAATGTTCTGCACAGAAAGCATATAAAGCATTGCATTAATTAGAGGATTTAATTGGTATAGTGTGTTTACATGTGATCTGGAGAGACTGGATATTTAATCGTAGTTCACACAGATCCCGTCTACAGCAGTGTCATTGTTCCTGAGTATTATTTTGGCCTTAAAGGATTACAAAAGCACAGGATTCAGCCAATAGGATTCTCCCAGTTAATCTACGCTTCACAACCGTCCTGACCCAAAGCAGGCTTTTCCACGAGGATATGTCGTCATAGCAACCTCCTGGAGCTTCTCCTTCACTTTGTCAAACTGAAATGGACTTGTAGAAGGAATCCTGACGTAGAGCACAATCCTGATTTCTCATTTACACAAAGCGTCTGGTCAAAAGTATCGGGACACCCGACGTTCCCACCCCGATGTGCTTCTTTTCTCTTACACAATGTTGGAGAACACACACTTGCTGCAGGAGCAGGAGATGTTCCCTTCACACAAACCTGTTCCAGCACGACAACACTCCTGTACACAAAGCCAGCTCCATGAAGAGTGGAAGATCTCCAGTATCGAACACCTGTGGGAGGAGTGTGAACTCTGACTGCACCTCACAAACCTCCGTCATGACCTGCCTTTACTAACACCCTGAACCAAACTGCACCACATCCAGTAGAAGTGTAATATAACATCACATGGGAATACATGTAGAAGGAGATGTTAAACACACATCTTATAATGATAATAATCCTGCATCGTTACACTGAGTGACCTGTGGAAGTTTCACCTGCAGAAACCCGAACGATTCTCATTCTGAACCCATATGATTAATGAATCAAAGGAATATCTTCATTACTCACCCCCCCTTAAACCCTAACTAACCCTAACCCTAATCTCTAAACCCTAACCCCCTTAAATCCTAACCCTAACCCTAATCCTAACCCTAACCCCCTAACCCTAACCCTAAACCCTAAACCCTAACCCCCTAAACCCTAACCCCAATCTCTAAACTCTAAACCCTAACCCCCTAAACCATAACCCTAATCTCTAAACCCTAACCCCCTAAACCCTAACCCTAATCTCTAAACCCTAACCCCCTTAAACCCTAACCCTAATCTCTAAACCCTAACCCCCTAAACCCTAACCCCAATCTCTAAACCCTAACCCCCTAAACCATAACCCCAATCTCTAAACCCTAAACCCCATAAAC
>JACRUU010000015.1:12402930-12410430 GCA_030449085.1 Kryptopterus vitreolus | reverse complement strand
GTCTCACTCACAGTGTTACAGAGCCTCGCGTGTGTGTCTCGCTTGCTGTCTGTCATCCTGGATCTTCTCTCCACATCAGAGCTCAACATGAACACACACATGTGTCTGTGATGTGATCTGCTGTGTGTGTGTGTGTGTGTGTGTGTGAGAGAGAGAGAGGGAGGAGGGTATGTGTGAGGAGCAGGGGGAGTGACTGAATAAGTACGTGTGTGTGGGGGGGGGGGGGGGCAGGAGGTCTTTGAGTGGGGGGAGTTGTGGCAGAGATTGTGTGTGAGAGGAAAGAGGGGGTGGTTGGGTTTGTAGAGATGTGTGTGTGTGTGTGTGTGTGTGTGTGTGTGTGTGTGTGTGTGTGTGTGTGTGAAATGGAAAGATACGTTTCTTGTTCTCTCTGTCTGTAAATGTAGATACGTTTCTTGTTCTCTCTGTCTGTAAATGTAGATTTGAGGGAAGCGATATGAAAATAAAAGATGAAGAGTAGAGGAGGAAAAGGAGTGTGTGGAAGGGGCTGAAATGATGGTTGGAGATGCAGGAGGACAGCGAGGTGGTGGTGGTGATGTTCTGAGAGAGGTGTGTGTAGATTTCCCACTGCAGCGTCACATCACACATCTGCAGCAGTGTGTGTGTGTGTGTGTGTGTGTGAAGAAGGGTTTGTTTATCTCATTCCACATCAACAGCCTCCACTCTTTTCAGCAGATGTTCCTCTAGATTTTGTGGAGGTGATGACGTTCCTGAGGTTCTGTCTGCATTCTCCTGAAGGTGTTCTATAGCAGGAGATCTTCCTCCACACCCACAGCGAGCGGATCATCACGGCTTTGTGCACAGGAGCATTGTCACGCTGGAACAGGGTTCGAGTCTCCTGGTTCGACTGAAGGGAAAATCTCACACTCCTGCATCCTGAAGATGTTTCTTCAAATGCTATAGAGATGTTTACCATGTTGTTTATGAACATGTTTACACTCGGGGCTCTGGTTTACTGGTGTTACAGACCATAATGACAGTGTGCTAGAGTGATAAAGAGCTGCTGATTTTACATACAGTACAAACATACTGCACATGGATCTCTCACACACACACACACACACACACACACTGTGTGTGCAGATGGCCTCTTTCTGAACAGCAGGATGGAGAGAGTGTGAGGATGGATGGAGAGGTAACACTGAGTGGAGAGGGGAGGAGCCTGCTCCACACACACACATTCAATATTACAGAGAAAACCACTTGACCTATAGAACACACTCTCTCTCTCTCACACACACACACACACACACACTGATGAAAAGGAGTGTGGTGAATGGTGGCAGTGGTGATGTACATCAGGGTTAGACACAGAAGGTAGTGATTGCTGATGGGACGAAGTTGAGATTTTTACTGAAATCATTTCATTTCAATATTAAAATATTAATAATGTTTGATTGGCACTGTTATCAGATTTAATATCAAATATCAAAACACACACACACACACACACACACATTTATCACAGATATAATCTCTCTCACTCTATCTATCTATCTCTCCCTCTCCCTCTCTCCCTTCCTCTCTCTCTTCCTCCCTCTCTCTCTCTCTCTCTTTCTCCTTTTCATGCTGCCGAGTTTGTTGTCTGGTATTAATTATTTATTTGTTATGAGGGAGGAGGAGAAACAGAAGAATGAAGGATGACAGAATGAGAGCAAGATGTAGAAGCTCTGTTTACTCTTAACATGTACTTAAAAATCATGTCTCAGAGTGTGTGTGTGTGTGTGTGTGTGTGTGTGTGTGTGTGTGTGTGTGTGTGTGTGTGGTGCTTAAGTAGACCTTTCTTCTGAATTTCTTTGCTGTGTATCTGTTTCTCTTCTCTCTGACCACACATTCATTTATCTCTCCCTCTTTTTCTCCTTGATATTTGAGGTTATAGTCCTCCGTCTCCGCTCCACCGTGTTGGGAGTGATGTGTTAAATGTGTGCTGATGGACGATGCATTCATTCTGTAGATCAGTTTCACACATGCAGGAACTGAAAGGTCACTGCAGAGTTACTTCTCTCTGACTGAACACAGCATCGAGCTTCAGGATGGATGGAGCTGAGAGAGAGAATATGAAAAAGAGAAACATGAGCTTGTGTGTGTGTGTGTGTGTGTGTGCGCATCATAAACAAATCACATGACTGCTAGTGGGCGGAGCTTGTGTTGGCAATGCAGCCAATTAGTGTGTTTCTTACAATTGACTGATTAATTAGGATTAGTCGTTAACGGAAGCGCCTGTGTGTCCACACGTCTGTGTGTTCAAAAGCATGAGCAGCTGACAGTATGCATGGAAATATATTTGTTGAAAAGTGCACAGAGCGTGTGTATGCAGTGGCAGTATAGTGCAGTGACAGATTTCAGTGACGGGTGTGACGGTGTGACGGGTGTGACGGGTGTAACGGTGTTGTATCCACATGCGTGTTGTGTTACATTGAAACCCGCTGCAGAGTCAGACTGATGCTACCAGTCTAAACCGTTCTTATTAAACATTGTTGAACATTTTTCTTCTCGGCTCTGATTCACATGGTCATGAGATGAAATTCAATTAAAAATGTACTCACTGCACACTGGTGCCACCTGCTGGCGTGCGCACACACATACACACAGAATTAGTACTAGTATATTCACTCAGTGTGTGTGTGTGTGTGTGTGTGTGTGTGTGTGTCACTTTTGTACACAGAGTTACAAACCCATTTTCAGCTCTTTTATAAAGATATAAACTCCAGCCTACCCCTGTATATGTTCCTCTCTGCTATGGCGTTGAACCTCCACGTGGTGTCAGTGTAGTCACAGGAATATACATGGGTATAATGCTGCAGTAAGTTTGGTAAACTTATCTACTGCTCTCCAAAACTCCTCACATTGTTCTGTTTACATTGTTCTCTAGCCTGGGAGGAATAATGCTAAATGACATGAGTATTTAGCCGCTGTAATTAGAATTAAACAGTATATTTGTGTATATTTGTAGGAGAACATGCAATATCATGAACACCAGTCAGCAATGAAAACATCTGACACAAAAGCATCTTGGTGGATTTTCTCCTCTTATTAACATGTGCTTTATTCTGCACAGGATTTAAGATGTGATGGTGTTCTTCTGGACCCTGATCATATTTCCACACGATTGATGTACCTACAAATCTACTGGAAAGAAATGGCGTGTCAGATTCACATAGGAGCTGATTTCATTAACCATCTAATTAGACGATCTCTTGTCGCCTTAATCCTTATCCTCACGTATCTTCAGACCTTCAGAATTCACTTAGTCCACTCGGTTATCAGGAAATCTTTTTATTGATCAGAAGTTTAAAATATGATCGAATATTGGGGAGTTTTCTTATCAAATGTGGAAATAATCAAATTGAAGAAAAAGCCTGTGGTGTGTGTGTGTGTGTGTGTGTTACGTGTGGAACAGAACACATTGTGCTTTTTTATTTGAGTGAAAAGTGAAATCCTCTGGACAGGAAGTCCTGGTCATTATATCTGATTAAGGTTTTTATACCCTGATATTTATCATTAGCATACTATAGATCTGAATAATACAAGAATAAAGAGGGAGATTTTAAAGAAACATCATAAGGAGGGGAGGAAGAAAACCAGAAAGCGTATGATCAGTAGGTGTGGGAAACTCCGCTGGTTAAGGGAACAGATGGCCTCAGGTAGTTCAGAGAGTTTATGTAAAATCAGCAGGATAGTAAAATATCATTTGTAAGAATCTGAGTTCATCTCAGGACATTGAGACTGTTTTTAGATAAAACACTCATTTAGTCTTTAAAAAAATCCTTCGTGGGTTCTCGTCTGTCGCTGACGTGAGGAAGGATTTCACAGTGACCCTCCCGGGTGGATTTCTACTGATGTAACTCTGGATTTCATACACGATGTCCATTTTGTTAGGAAATGTCTTTTTTCTTCCCTTTTTACGTAATTCTAGTAAAGTTCTCAATTTTCCACCACAGTGAGATTTGGAGCATGACAGGACGTGTTTAACTTTAAAGCAGTGGCTCATAAAGAAAACCAAAAAATGACTGTTAGATGAGAACCGGAAGAAGCAGGATGATGGGATGATGGGGGAATGGGATGACTGGGTGGGATGAGGGAATGGGATTAGGGAATGAGATTAGGGAATGGGCTGACTGGGTGGGATGAGGGAATGGGATTAGGGAATGAGATTAGGGAATGGGATGAGGGAATGGGATTAGGGAATGGGATGAGGGAATGGGATTAGGGAATGATATTAGGGAGTGAGATTAGGGAATGGGATGAGGGAATGAGATTAGGGAATGAGATTAGGAATGGGATGCGGGAATGAGATTAGGGAGTGGTATTAGGGAGTGGGATTAGGGAATTGGATGGGATAGGGAATGAGATTAGGGAATTGGATTAGGGAATGGGATTAGGGAGTGGGATTAGGGAATGGATTAGGGATTAGGGAATGGGATGGGATAGGGAGTGGGAGGGAATGGGATTAGGGAATGAGATTAGGGAATGGGATTAGGGAATGGGATTAGGGAGTGGGATTAGGGAATTGGATTAGGGAATGAGATTAGGGAATTGGATTAGGGAATGGGATTAGGGAGTGGGATTAGGGAATGGGATTAGGGAGTGGGATTAGGGAATGGGATTAGGGAATTGGGATTAGGGAATGGGATTAGGGAATGGGATTAGGGAATGGGATTAGGGAATGAGAAGTAGTGTTGAAGTCAGCATTGTGTGATCTTCACTCTCGCAGGCTTGAGGTTGGTACAGAAAGCATGAACTGAAATGATGTTGGAGAGATTTGGGAAGGCACTTGATTTCCATTGCAGGCAGCAGCAGAAGAGGAGCGTGGTGAAAGACTTCACTTCATCCTGTACCTCTATAAAACACCGCTGTTGTAGACTGGCACTGTGTTTTTGGGCACAGTCACTCAGTGGGCAGAGGGCAGCCTGTGTTTATGGAGCCATGCTAAAAGAAACACTCAGTGCTGCTCAGTGTGTTATATAGTCGACAAATATCCGCTATGAGCGATGCCACTGAGACGGCGTGTACAGAAAAGAAAGAAAAGGAATGGAAGTAGAGAGCAAAAGGAGAAGTTCAGAGACTGCATCTTGATTTGCAATGGTAGAATAAACATCCCACATCCAAGCAAATCCTCAACAGGGAATAATCATCAAATGTAAAGAATCAAACTCTCCGAGTGCAATCTTATTCTTAAACACCAGAGATTTCAAACACTCCAATCTGTTTAACTACACATGGGAATAAAACACCTTCTTCTATTGAATTCTAATCCGACATCAAATGATAAGGAAATGGTTATTTACAAATAATAATTACTTCTACACGTCCAGGTATATGATATGAGATATATATATATATATATATATATATATATATATATATATACACAATAGCATAATGAAAGACACTTAACAAAGATCAAATCTTCATGAAAATAAATATTGTGTCTTTGTGCTTTGAGAAAATTCTCCCATGCAGTTAGTGTAAGTGTACCAAATAATCTCAGCACAGAATTTTCCCTTCACATCTATAGCAATGATTCCTAATCCTGTAGTTGTAATGGACTCCCTTAACGGGCTCCTGTAACGGGCTCCTGTAATGGTAACGGGCTCCTGCAATAGGCTCCTGTAATGGTAGCAGGCTCCTGTAACGGGCTCCTGTAATGGTAACAGGCTCCTGTAACAGGCTTCTGTAATGGTAACAGGCTCCTGTAATGGGCTCCTGTAATGGGCTCCTGAAATGTTAACGGGCTCCTGTAACAGGCTCCTGTAACGGGCTTCTGTAATGGTAACGGGCTCCTGTAACAGGCTCCTGTAATGGGCTCCTGAAATGTTAACGGGCTCCTGTAATGGTAACAGGCTCCTGTAACAGGATTCTGTAATGGTAGCAGGCTCCTGTAACGGGCTTCTGTAATGGTAACGGGCTCCTGTAACAGGCTCCTGTAATGGGCTCCTGAAATGTTAACGGGCTCCTGTAATGGTAACAGGCTCCTGTAACAGGATTCTGTAATGGTAGCAGGCTCCTGTAACTGGCTCCTGTAATGGTAACGGGCTCCTGTAATGAACTGGTCATAGCTGGTCAGTGATGGACAGCTTCAGAGTTACACTGAGAGTTGTGAGTGAGTGTTTGTGTAGATCAGACTGATCTTTGGTAGTTGTCAGACAGTGCTGCTATCAAAATACCACAATCATGACAGATCAGGGTGAAACATGGTCACCTCCACTGACCGCCCAGGACCAGGAGCAGAGGTACACACCACGTCCAGATACACTGTACTGCAGAAGGGGCTAGGGACCTCAGATCTACACACACACACACACACACACACACACACACACTTATTCCATACTTCATTATGGAAAATAAATACTGAAGTTATGTTTATAATCTAATATACTCACTACTGTTCGGAGGCGGGTCTCGACATTCTCCCTCCTCAATAGCAACATCATCTATAGCAATGTCTCCTTCAATACCAGAACCACGAACCCCTTCCAAAACCATCTAAACAAAGCAATACAAATGAATAATAATGATTATTGAGCATTAATAATCCATAATCCAAGTAAAGCTGTAGAATATGAATGAATGAATAATAATCAATAATGTGGTTCAGTGTAGCGCTAAATAAAATGTTATATGATTCGAAAATATATAAATAATCTAGGCACTGTATTTTCCCTTCATATCTATAGTAACAATTCGTGATCCTGTAATGATAATGGGCTCCTGGAATGGTAATATACATGACTGCAAAAACACTGTAAAGTGTAAAAGTGCAACAAAACCTGATTGAAAGAATTTGCACATGTAATGTTTTTTATGTCCACTGGAACATATATAAACATATATAAAAAGGATAATATTAAATTTGTATTTATCAATAGTGTATTTTATTAGATTTTGTGTGTGTGTGTGTGTGTGTGAGAGACAGAGAATTTTTGTGCTCATATAAAATGTTATGCAAATCAATTATGCAAAAATAATTTGCATAACTGATACTGACGTGTGTGTGTGTGTGTGTGTGATAGAGAGAGATTTATATTTATGATGTAAAATAAATGGCATTAGTATGACGTCACTGCAAAAAGATTGTGTAAATGCAATCAGATTTAAATCATTTGTACATGTAATGTTTTTTATGTCCACTGGAGGGCGCATGGAACACATGTAAAAGCTTAATATTACATTTTTATTTATCAGTAGTGTATCTTATTAGACTGTGTGTGTGTGTGTGTGTGTGTGTGTGTGTGTGTGTGTGTGTGTGTGTGTGAGAGAGAGATTTATATTTATGATGTAAAATAAATAGCATTAGTATGACGTCACCGCAAAAAGAGTATAAAAAGTGTAAAATGCAATCAGATTTAAATAATTTGTTCATGTAATGTTTTTTATGTCCACCGGAGGGCGCATGGAACACATGTAAAAGCTTTATATTACATTTTTATTTATCAGTAGTGTATCTTATTAGACTGTGTGTGTGTGTGTGTGTGTGTG
>JACRUU010000015.1:12388087-12399481 GCA_030449085.1 Kryptopterus vitreolus | reverse complement strand
GAGTGATGGTGTTTGTGTTGGGAATGATGGGTGTTTGTGTTGGGAATGATGAGAGTTTGTGTTGTGAATGATGAGAGTTTGTGTTGGGAATAATGAGTTTATGTTGGGAATGATGAGAGTTTGTGTTGGGGAATGATGAGAGTTTGTGTTGGGAATGATGAGTGTTTGTGTTGGGAATGATGAGAGTTTGTGTTGGGAATGATGAGAGTTTGTGTTTGGAATGATGAGAGTTGATGAGAGTTTGTGTTGGGAATAATGAGTTTATGTTGGGAATGATGAGAGTTTGTGTTGTGAATGATGAGAGTTTGTGTTGGGAATGATGAGTGTTTGTGTTGGGAATGATGAGAGTGTTGAGAGTTTGTGTTGGGAATGATGAGAGTTTGTGTTGGGATGATGATGAGAGTTTGTGTTGGGAATGATGAGAGAATGAGTTTGTGTGGGAATTGAGTGTTGGGAATGATGAGAGTTTGTGTTGGGAATGATGAGAGTTTGTGTTGGGAATAATGAGTTTGTGTTGGGAATGATGAGAGTTTGTGTTGGGAATGATGAGAGTTTGTGTTGGGAATGATGAGTGTTTGTGTTGGGAATGATGAGATGTTGGGAATGATGAGAGTTTGTGTTGGGAATGATGAGAGTTTGTGTTGGGAATGATGAGAGTTTGTGTTGGGAATAATGAGTTTATGTTGGGAATGATGAGAGTTTGTGTTGTGAATGATGAGAGTTTGTGTTGGGAAGTTGGTGTTGGGAAATGAGTTTATGTTGGGAATGATGAGAGTTTGTGTTGTGAATGATGAGAGTTTGTGTTGGGAATAATGAGTTTATGTTGGGAATGATGAGAGTTTGTGTTGGTGAATGATGAGAGTTTGTGTTGGGAATGATGATGTTTGTGTTGGGAATGTGTTGATGGAATGATGAGATGTTTGTGTTGGAATGATGAGAGTTTGTGTTGGGAATGATGAGTGTTTGTGTTGGGAATGATGAGTGTTTGTGTTGGGAATGATGAGTGTTTGTGTTGGGGGAATGATGAGAGTTTGTGTTGGGAATGATGAGAGTTTGTGTTGGGAATGATGAGAGTGTTTGTGTTGTGGGAAATGAGATGGGTGTTTGTGTTGGGAATGATGAGAGTTTGTGTTGGGAATGATGAGAGTTTGTGTTGGGAATGATGAGTGTTTGTGTTGGGAATGATGAGAGTTTGTGTTGGGAATGATGAGTGTTTGTGTTGGGAATGATGAGAGTTTGTGTTGGGAATGATGGGTGTTTGTGTTGGAATGATGGTGTTTGTGTTGGGAATGATGAGAGTTTGTGTTGGGATGAATGATGAGTTTGTGAGTGGGAATTGTTTATGTTGGGAATGATGAGAGTTTTGTTGTGGAATGATGAGAGTTTGTGTTGGGAAGTTTGTGTTGATGAGAGTGTTTGTGTGGAATGGGAATGATGAGAGTTTGTGTTGGGAATGAGTGTTTGTGTTGGGTGTTTGTGTTGGGAAGTGTTTGTGTTGATGAGTTTGTGTTTGTGTTGGGAATGATGAGAGTTTGTGTTGGGAATGATGAGAGTTTGTGTTGGGAATGATGAGAGTTTGTGTTGGGAATGATGAGTTTGTGTTGGGAATGTGTTGGGAATGATGAGAGTTTGTGTTGGGAATGATGAGTGTTTGTGTTGGGAATGATGAGAGTTTGTGTTGGGAATAATGAGTTTGTGTTGGGAATGATGAGAGTTTGTGTTGGGAATGATGAGAGTTTGTGTTGGGAATAATGAGTTTATGTTGGGAATGATGAGAGTTTGTGTTGTGAATGATGAGAGTTTGTGTTGGGAATAATGAGTTTATGTTGGGAATGATGAGAGTTTGTGTTGTGAATGATGAGAGTTTGTGTTGGGAATAATGAGTTTATGTTGGGAATGATGAGAGTTTGTGTTGTGAATGATGAGAGTTTGTGTTGGGAATAATGAGTTTATGTTGGGAATGTGGGATGAGAGTTTGTGTTGGGAATGATGAGAGTTTGTGTTGGGAATAATGAGTTTGTGTTGGGAATAATGAGTTTGTGTTGGGAATGATGAGAGTTTGTGTGGGGATGAAGTTGTGTTGTTGGGAATGATGAGAGTTTGTGTTGGAATGATGAGTTTAATGTTGGGAATGATGTTGGGAATGATGAGAGTTTGTGTTGGGAATGATGAGAGTTTGTGTTGGGAATAATGAGTTTATGTTGGGAATGATGAGAGTTTGTGTTGTGAATGATGAGAGTTTGTGTTGGGAATAATGAGTTTATGTTGGGAATGATGAGAGTTTGTGTTGGGAATGATGAGTGTTTGTGTTGGGAATGATGAGAGTTTGTGTTGGGAATGATGAGGTGTTTGTGTTGGGAATGATGAGTGTTTGTGTTGGGAAGTTTGTGTTGATGAGAGTTTGTGTTGGGAATGATGAGAGTTTGTGTTGGGAATGATGAGAGTTTGTGTTGGGAATGAGTGGTTTGTGTTGAGATGTTTGTGTTGGGAATGATGAGAGTTTGTGTGGGAAGTTTGTGTTGGGAATGAGTTTGGTGAGTTTGTGTTGGGAATGATGAGAGTTTGGTGTGGGAATAATGTTTATGTTGGGAATGATGAGAGTTTGTGTTGGGAATGATGAGAGTTTGTGTTGGATGAAGTTTGTGTTGTGAATGATGAGAGTTTGTGTTTGTGTTGGGAATGATGAGAGTTTGTGTTGTGAATGATGAGAGTTTGTGTTGGGAATAATGAGTTTATGTTGGGAATGATGAGAGTTTGTGTTGTGAATGATGAGAGTTTGTGTTGGGAATGATGAGTTTGAGAGTGTGTGTTGGGAATGATGAGAGTTTGTGTTGGGAATGATGAGAGTGTTTGTGTTGGGAATGATGAGAGTTTGTGTTGGGAATGATGAGAGTGTTTGTGTTGGGAAGTTTGTGTGGAATGATGAGAGTTTGTGTTGGGAATGATGAGTGTTTGTGTTGGGAATGAATGATGAGAGTTTGTGTTGGGAATGATGAGTGTTTGTGTTGGGAATGATGAGAGTTTGTGTTGGGGAGTGTGTGTTGGGATGATGAGTGTTTGTGTTGGGAATGATGAGAGTTTGTGTTGGGAATGATGAGTGAGAGTTTGTGTTGGGAATGATGAGTGTTTGTGTTGGGAATGATGAGTGTTTGTGTTGGGAATGATGAGTGTTTGTGTTGGGAATGATGAGAGTTTGTGTTGGGAATAATGAGTTTGATGATGTTGGGAATGATGAGAGTTTGTGTTGGGAATGATGAGAGTGTTTGTGTTGGGAAGTTTGTGTTGATGAGAGTTTGTGTTGGGAATGATGAGAGTTTGTGTTGGGAATGATGAGAGTTTGTGTTGGGAATGATGAGAGTTTGTGTTGGGAATGATGATGAGAGTTTGTGTTGGGAATGATGAGAGTTTGTGTTGGGAATGATGAGTTTGTGTTGGGAATGATGAGAGTGTTTGTGTTGGGAATGATGAGAGTGATTGTGTTGGGAAGTGTTTGTGTTGGGAAATGAGTTTGTGTTGGGAATGATGAGAGTGTTGTGTGTTGGGATGAGTGTTTGTGTTGGGAATGATGAGAGTTTGTGTTGGGAATAATGAGTTTATGTTGGGAATGATGAGAGTTTGTGTTGTGAATGATGAGAGTTTGTGTTGGGAATAATGAGAGTTTGATGTTGGGAATGATGAGAGTTTGTGTTGGGAATGATGAGTTTGTGTTGGGAATGTGGGATGAGAGTTTGTGTTGGGAATGATGAGAGTTTGTGTTTGTGTTGGGAATGATGAGAGTTTGTGTTGGGAATGATGAGAGTTTGTGTTGGGAATGATGTTGGGGATGAGAGTTTGTGTTGGGAATGATGAGAGTTTGTGTTGGGAATAATGAGAGTTTGTGTTGGGAATAATGAGTTTGTGTTGGGAATGATGAGAGTTTGTGTTGGGAATGATGAGTGTTTGTGGTGGGAATGATGAGAGTTTGTGTTGGGAATAATGAGTTTGTGTTGGGAATGATGAGAGTTTGTGTTGGGGAATGATGAGAGTTTGTGTTGGGAATGATGAGAGTTTGTGTTGGAATGAATGTTTGTGTTGGGAATGATGAGATGTTTGTGTTGGGAATGATGAGTGTTTGTGTTGGGAATGATGAGTGTTTGTGTTGGAATAATGAGTTTATGTTGGGAATGATGAGAGTTTGTGTTGGGAATGATGAGAGTGGGAATGATGAGAGTTTGTGTTGGGAATGATGAGAGTTTGTGTTGGGAATGATGAGAGTTTGTGTTGGGAATGATGAGTGTTTGTGTTGGGAATGATGGAGTGTTTGTGTTGGGAATGATGAGTGTTTGTGTTGGGAATGATGAGAGTTTGTGTTTGTGTTGGGAATGATGAGAGTTTGTGTGGGAATTGTTTATGTTGGGAATGATGAGTTTGTGTTGTGAGTTTGTGAGAGTTTGTGAAGTTGGGAATGAGAGTTTGTGTTGGGAATAATGAGTTTATGAGAGTTGGGAATGATGAGAGTTTGTGTTGTGAATGATGAGAGTTTGTGTTGGGAATAATGAGTTTATGTTGGGAATGATGAGAGTTTGTGTTGTGAATGATGAGAGTTTGTGTTGGGAATAATGAGTTTATGAGAGTTTGTGTTGTGAATGATGAGAGTTTGTGTTGGGAATGATGAGAGTTTGTGTTGGGAATGAATGATGAGATGATGAGAGTTTGTGTTGGGAATGATGAGTTGTTTGTGTTGGATGAAGTTTGTGTTGGGAATGATGAGAGTTTGTGTTGGGAATGATGAGAGTTTGTGTTGGGAATAATGAGTTTATGTTGGGAATGATGAGAGTTTGTGTTGTGAATGATGAGAGTTTGTGTTGGGAATAATGAGTTTATGTTGGGAATGATGAGAGTTTGTGTTGGGAATGATGAGAGTTTGTGTTGGGAATAATGAGTTTAGTTTGTGTTGGGAATGATGAGAGTTTGTGTTGGGAATGATGAGAGTTTGTGTTGGGAATAATGAGTTTGTGTTGGGAATGAGAGTTTGTGTTGGGAGAGTTTGTGTGGAATGATGAGAGTTTGTGTTGGGAAGTTGTGTTAATGAGTTTGTGTTGGGATGATGTGGGGATGATGAGAGTTTGTGTTGGGATGAGTTTGTGTTGAATTGGGATGAGAGTTTGTGTTGGGAATGAAATGAGTTTGTGTTGGGAATGATGAGTTTGTGTTGGGAATAATGAGTTTGTTTGTGTTGGGAATGATGAGAGTTTGTGTTGGGGTTTGTGTGGGAATGATGAGAGTTTGTGTTGGGATGTTTGTGTTGGGATGATGAGTGTTTGTGTTGGGAATGAGAGTTGTGTGAATGATGAGAGTTTGTGTTGGGAATGTGGGATGAGAGTTTGTGTTGGGAATGATGAGAGTTTGTGTTGGGAATGATGAGAGTTTGTGTTGGGAATAATGAGTTTATGTTGGGAATGATGAGAGTTTGTGTTGGGAATGATGAGAGTTTGTGTTGGGAATGATGAGTTTGTGTTGGGAATGATGAGTTTGTGTTGGGAAGGATGAGTATGATGTACCTATGTGTTTCCCGTACATGTGGTAGTACAGGCTGAAGCAGTAGGTTGGATTAGTGTTGACACTCCCATAGGGCTTTTGTGGAGCAACACTGAACAGCGGCGTGAACATTCGCGCTTTGTCTCCTTCCTGACGAGGTCGCGACGTTTCAATGTACATGTAATAACCTGAGGAAGAACGTAAACATTTCATTAGTACACCTTTATAAAGTGTCTGATTCTGGGCTAAAGCAGGCTAAATATATCAAATTGAACGAGGGTGTACTTTCTTTTTCCCACTGACAGTAGCGTGTGTGTGTGTGTGTGTGTGTGTGTGTGTGTACCTTGCTTTGAGCCGCTGCGGTCACTGCTCGGCCCCGTGTTGGGAGTGTATTTGGTGTCTCTGGTAGCCGCACTGTGTCTGGTCCAATCAAAATCCTCCGTCTTGTCTTGTGTGAACATACAAACGTTTTCTTCCTCAAAAGCACAGTGAAATTTACCTGCAGGAGGATTTACAGGGAAAAACACACACTCAGGCTGATGTTCTGTTTCTGTCTAAAGCAGGACAACAGATTCAAGATAACAACACATTTACTCTTCATTTATTCTTCACTAATATGACATTTATCTGCACTATTCCTATTATTTCCACTGCTAGTTATTAAAAATCACAAACTGCATTTTGTGTAACTGCACTATATAATAATCACAATAATGTCAATAATAATATTTTATTAGTGGAATAACTACAGCTATATAACTATAATTATATATATATATTGTTTTTTTTTTTATCCTGAATATTTATTACAGTCTAACAATACACACATTACACACACACACACACACACACACACACACACACACACACACACACACACAATAACCACTGTAATAATCACACTGATCTCTCTACACTTCTACATCTCTATTCTCACTCTTCTGTTTGGGCTGTAGTTGTGATTTTCCGGGTGAAGGTTGAAAGTGCAGTAAATGTAACACACACACACACACACACAGCATTTATCACACACTGTAACAGAAACCCTACAACAACGAAACTGGGCCCAGGACACAAACCGGACCCGAACCCCTGCTGTACACTGACACAGGAACATACTCACTCCAGTGAGGGTTTACAGGAGCTGTCAATCACAGGAGACAAATCAATATTACTAATGTAATAATAATAATAATAATAATAATCTATCTAATAGGTGATATAATATAATGTATATAGGTTCAGGAGTCACCGCTGTAGTAGATGATCCTCTCGGTGGAATCTCCCTCTCCGAAGCGGGTGATGGGGGTGAGACGGACCTGGTAGGCTTCGGGTTTAACCAGCTCAGTCAGGTTGTAGGTAATGAGTTCCCCTTTCTGAATGGTCCCTTCCATAGGGATCTCCTGCTCCCACCATCTCTGCTGGCCAGTCTGAGATTCCGTCCAGCACATAGCGTAACATAGCGTCATACCCTTTCTAATGTCACATTCCTCACCAGTAACGTCACTGTGTGTAAAGTGTGTGTGTGTGTGTGTCAACGTGATGTGATTCACTATTTATCACACTAAACACTAAACAATTACACTATCACTATATTATCACTAAACAGTAAACAATTACACTATCACTATATTATCACTAAACAGTAAACAATTACACTATCACTATATTATCACTAAACACTAAACAATTACACTATCACTATATTATCACTAAACACTAAACAATTACACTATCACTATATTATCACTAAACACTAAACAATTACACTATCACTATATTATCACTAAACAGTAAACAATTACACTATCACTATATTATATAAACACTATCACTCACTAATTACACTAAACACTAAACAATTACACTATCACTATATTACACTAACACTAAAAAATTACACTATCACTATATTATCACTAAACAGCTAAAACAATTACACTATCACTATATTATCACTAAACACTAAAACAATTACACTATCACTATATTATCACTAAACACTAAAAAATTACACTATCACTAATTATCACTAAACACTAAACAATTACACTATCACTATATTATCACTAAACACTAAACAATTACACTATCACTATATTATCACTAAACACTAAACAATTACACTATCACTATATTATCACTAAACACTAAAACAATTACACTATCACTATATTATCACTAATTACACTAAACACTAAACAATTACACTATCACTATATTATCACTAAACACTAAACAATTACACTATCACTATATTATCACTAAACACTAAACAATTACACTATCACTATATTATCACTAAACACTAAACAATTACACTATCACTATATTATCACTAAACAGTAAACAATTACACTATCACTATATTATCACTAAACTAAAAAATTACACTATATTATCACTATATTATCACTAAACACTAAACAATTACACTATCACTATATTATCACTAAACACTAAAACAATTACACTATCACTATATTATCACTAAACACTAAAAAATTACACTATCACTATATTATCACTAAACACTAAACAATTACACTATCACTATATTATCACTAAACACTAAACAATTACACTATCACTATATTATCACTAAACACTAAACAATTACACTATCACTATATTATCACTAAACAGTAAAGTGTAGTAAAATACAGTGGTATTAATGTAATGTTTGTAAACAGGTGACAGTAGTGTATGTGTGAGTAAAGAGTAAACAGTGTAGTAAAATACAGTGGTATTAATGTTTGTAAACAGGTGACAGTAGTGTATGTGTGAGTAAAGAGTAAACAGTGTAGTAAAATACAGTGGTATTAATGTAATGTTTGTAAACAGGTGACAGTAGTGTATGTGTGAGTAAAGAGTAAACAGTGTAGTAAAATACAGTGGTATTAATGTAATGTTTGTAAACAGGTGACAGTAGTGTATGTGTGAGTAAAGAGTAAACAGTGTAGTAAAATACAGTGGTATTAATGTAATGTTTGTAAACAGGTGACAGTAGTGTATGTGTGAGTAAAGAGTAAACAGTGTAGTAAAATACAGTGGTATTAATGTTTGTAAACAGGTGACAGTAGTGTATGTGTGAGTAAAGAGTAAACAGTGTAGTAAAATACAGTGGTATTAATGTAATGTTTGTAAACAGGTGACAGTAGTGTATGTGTGAGTAAAGAGTAAACAGTGTAGTAAAATACAGTGGTATTAATGTTTGTAAACAGGTGACAGTAGTGTATGTGTGAGTAAACACAGAGAGCGAGGATTGCCGGACCTGTTTGATGCCGAGTCTGTAGGCTACGATACGATCCACAGCGTTAGGGTTCATCTGCGTCCACTGCAGTTTAAATCCGTAGACTCGGGGTTTATTCTGCCACAGCGCGCTGTACGTGTCGTAGTAAAACTCCGCAGCAAAAGCCTTCCCTGAAATCAACACCACTCTTTATTACTCTTTATTCTCTATTACTCTTATTCTGCATTTTCATACTCTTTTACATGTGTCTATATGTGTTTATTTGTGTCTCTCACACACACACACACACACACACACTAACGTAAAACATTAAAGCATGAACTTTTATAACTATTATTGTGGAAATAGTTTCTACTCTTAGTTGTAAAGGTTACATGTATTCTGATTTACAAACATTTGTGTATATTTATGTTTACATTTGTATATATTAAATTTGTGTTCTGTGTGTAAATCTCCATTAAAACGTGTGGAAAGTGAGAAAGTATTATAAAGCATTATAACGCAGTGCTGGATGTGTAAAAGTTAAGGACTGGATAGTGTAATCTGTAAATTGGTGGTGGGATCTGTGTGGATCTGTGTGGGATCTGTAGAGGATTGGTGTGGGATCTGTGTGGGATCTGTAGAGGATTGGTGTGGGATCAGTGTGGGATCAGTGTGGGATCTGTATCTGTGTGGGAGGATTGGTGTGGGATCAGTGTGGGATCTGTGTGGGATCATGTGGGTAGTGTGGGATCTGTCGGGATTGGGTGGGATTGGTGTGGGATCTGTGTGGGATCAGTGTGGGATCTGTAGAGGATTGGTGTGGGATCAGTGTGGGATCTGTGTGGGATCTGTAGAGGATTGTGTGGGATCTGTAGAGGATTGGTGTGGGACCAGTGTGGGATCTGTGTGGGACCTGTATCTGTGTGGGAGGTGTGGGAGTGTGGGATCGGTGTGGGATCAGTGTGGGATCTGTAGAGGATTGGTGTGGGATCAGTGTGGGATCTGTAGAGGATTGGTGTGGGATCAGTGTGGGATCTGTGTGGGATCTGTAGAGGATTGGTGTGGGATCAGTGTGGGATCTGTGTGGGATCTGTAGAGGATTGGTTGGGATGTGTGGGATCAGTGTGGGATCTGGTGTGGGATCAGTGTGGGATCTGTAGAGGATTGGTTGGGATCTGTGTGGGATCTGTGGGGGATTGGTGTGGGATCTGTGTGGGATCTGTGGGGGATTGGTGTGGGATCTGTGTGGGATCAGTGTGTGTAGTGGGATTGGTGTGGGATCTGTGTGGGATCTGTGTGGGATCTGTAGATTGGTGTGGGATTGATCAGTGTGGGATCAGTGTGGGATCTGTAGAGGATGTGTGGGATCAGTGTAGGATTGGTGTAGGGATTGGTGTGGGATCAGTGTGGGATCTGTAGAGGATTGGTGTGGGATCAGTGTGTGATCAGTGTGGGATCTGTGTGGGACCTGTAGAGGATTCGGTGTGGGATCAGTGTGGGATCTGTATAGAGGATTGGTGTGGGATGGGACAGTTGTGGGATCAGTGTGGGATCGGTGTGGGATCTGTGTGGGATCTGTGTGGGACCTGTAGAGGATCTGTGGGATCAGGTGGTGTGGTGTGGGATCAGTAGAGGAGTGTGGGATCTGTGTGGGATCTGTAGAGGATTGGATGTGGGATCTGTGTGGGATCTGTGTGGGATCTGTGTGGGATCTGTGTGGGATCTGTGTGGGATCTGTGTGGGATCTGTGTGGGATCTGTAGAGGATTGGTGTGGGATCAGTGTGGGATCTGTGTGTGGGATCAGTGTGGGATCTGTGTGGGACTTGTGTGATCAGTGTGGGATCTGTGGGGTAGAGGATTGGTGTGGGATCTGTGTGGGATCTGTGTGGGACTGTGTGGGATCTGTATCTGTGTGGGATCTGTGTGGGATTGGTGTGGGATCAGTGTGGGATCTGTGTGGGATCAGTGTGGGATCTGTAGAGGATTGGTGTGGGATCAGTGTGGGATCTGTGTGGGACTGTGTGGGATCTGTAGGGGAGGTGTGGGATCTGTGTGGGATCTGTGGGGGATCTGTGTGGGATGTGGGGTGTGGGATCAGTGTGGGATCTGTAGAGGATCGGTGTGGGATCAGTGTGGGATCTGTATAGGATTGGTGTGGGATCAGTGTGGGATCTGTGTGTGGGATCTGTAGAGGATTGGTTGGTGTGGGATCAGTGTGGGATCTGTGTGGGACCTGTAGAGGATTGGTGTGGGAGGATCATGTGATCTGTGTGGGATCTGTGTGGGACCTGTGATTGGTGTGGGATCAGTGTGGGATCTGTATAGGATTGGTGTGGGATCAGTGTGGGATCAGTGTGGGATCTGTAGAGGATTGGTGTGGGATCAGTGTGGGATCTGTAGAGGATTGGTGTGGGATCGGTAGAGGATTGGTGTGGGATCAGTGTGGGATCAGTGTGGGATCTGTAGAGGATTGGTGTGGGATCTGTAGAGGAGTGGTTGGTGTGGGATCAGTGTGGGATCTGTAGAGGATTGGTGTGGGATCTGTGTGGGACCTGTAGAGGATTGGTGTGGGATCAGTGTGTGATCAGTGTGGGAGTAGAGGATTGGTGTGGGACCAGTGTGGGATCTGTGTGGGATCTGT
>JACRUU010000015.1:12370587-12383087 GCA_030449085.1 Kryptopterus vitreolus | reverse complement strand
GAATAAAGAGCTGGGTTAGGGTTAACTCTGCAGTGAGCTGCACTTTTACCACCTGAATCATCACCAGTTATCACCAGTTATCACCAGTTATCACCAGTATCATCACCAGTTATCACCAGTATCATCACCAGTTATCATGTGTTATTATAATGATGTGTGAGGAGAGACATCAACATGTAGACGCACAGAAATCACAATCCATAACTAAAACCAACATTTTATTCAATCTCCTCTAAATATTCATTTATTTTGCCAAAACAGTTTTATCCACATCTGTATCTCCTCCAGTGGTGATAAACATCCTGCAGCTGCTGAAGTGTCTCTGAGTTACAGTGTACAGGTGTGAACGTGGAGACAGTGTGATACATGTGATATGTGTGATACATGTGATATGTGTGATCGTGTGATATGTGTGATAAGTGTGATATGTGTGATGATGTGTGAGTGTGATGATCATTGTGATATGTGTGATATGTGTGATATGTGTGATCAGTGTGATATGTGTGATATGTGTGATCAGTGTGATATGTGTGATCAGTGTGATATGTGTGATATGTGTGATAAGTGTGATAAGTGTGATATGTGTGATCAGTGTGATATGTGTGATATGGTGTGATATGTGTGATATATGTGTGAGTGTGATCATGTGTGAGTGATCATGTGTGTGATCATGGTGATATGTGTGATATGTGTGATCATGTGTGATCATCTGTGAATGTGTGATGATGTGTGTGTGTGATGTGTGTGATATGTGTGATATGTGTGATATTGTGATGTGTGATATGTGTGATATGTGTGATGTGTGTGATATGTGTGATATGTGTGATATGTGTGATCAGTGTGATATGTGTGATATGTGTGATATGTGTGATATGTGTAATTGTGATCTTATGTGATATGTGTTCTATGTGATATGTGTGATATGTGTGATATGTGTGATATGTGTGATATGTGTGATCAGTGTGATCAGTGTGATATGTGTGATCAGTGTGATATGTGTGATATGTGTGATATGTGTGATATGTGTGATCAGTGTGATATGTGTGATCATGTGTGATATGTGTGATATGTGTGATATGTGTGATCAGTGTGATATGTGTGATATGTGTGATCAGTGTGATATGGTGGGATGAGTGTGAATGTGTGATAATGTGTGATCAGTGTGATCATGTGTGTGTCAGTGTATGTGTGATTGTGAGTGTGATATGATAGGATCTGATTGTGTATGTGTGATCAGTGTGATGTGTGATCAGTGTGATCAGTGTGATCAATGTGTGATAGTGTGATCAGTCTGTGTGATATGTGTGATCATGTGATATGATGTGTGATCATGTGTGATAGTGTGATATGTGTGATGTGTGATATGTGGTGATAGTGTGATATGTGTGATATGTATGTGTGATCATGTGTGGTGATGTGTGATCAGTTGTGATATGTGTGATATGTGTGTGTGTGATATGTGTGATATGTGTGATCTGATATGTGTGATATGTGTGATAAGTGTGATAAGTGTGATATGTGTGATATGTGTGATATGATTGTGATAGTGTGATATGTGTGATATGTGTGATCTGTGTGATATGTGTGATATCAGTGGTGTGTGACAGTGTGTGTGTGATGGGTGATGTGTGATAGTCTCTCTGGTGTGATATGTGTGATATGTGTGATCAGTGTGATAGATCAGGTGATAGTGTGTTGTGATATGTGTGATATGTGTGATATGTGTGATATGTGTGATATGTGGTATGTGTGATATGTGTGATATGTGTGATAATGTGTGATACTGTGACTGATATGTGTTATATGTGTGATATGTGTGATCAGTGTGAGTTGTGAGTGTGATATGTGTGATTATGTGTGATGATGTGTGTGTGATATGTGTGTGATATGTGTGATATGTGTGATATGTGTGATATGTGTGATCAGTGTGATAATGTGTGTGATATGTGTCTATGTGTGATATTGTGTGTATGTGATTATGTGATCATGTGTGTGATGATGTGTGATGTGTGATATTGTGATATGTGTGATCAGTGTGATATGGTATCAGTTGTGATGATATGTGTGATATGTGTGATATGTGTGTGATATGTGATATGTGTGATATGTGTGATCAGTGTGATATGTGTGATATGTGTGTGATATGTGTGATATGTGTGATCAGTCTATATGTGATATGTGTGATATGTGTGATATGTGTGATATGTGTGATATTGTGATCAGTGGTGATATGTGTGATATTGTGAATATTGTGTGATGTGTGTGAATGTGTGTGATATGTGTGATATGTGTGATCTAGTGACTCATCTGATATGTGTTTGTGATATGTGTGATATGTGTGATATCTATGTGTGATATGTGTGAGTTGTGTGATAATGGTGTGTGATGTATGTGTGATATGTGTGATATGTGTGATATGTGTGATGTGTGATATGTGTGATATGTGTGATATGTGTGATATTGTGTGATATGTGTGATGTGTGATATGTGTATATGTGTGATCTGTGAGTGTGTCTGTTGGATATGTGTGATATGTGTGATATGTGTGATATGTGTGATATGTGTGATATGTGTGATCATTGTGATGTGTGTGATATGTGTGATATGTGTGATCAGTATGATAGTGATATGTGTGATCAGTGTGTGTGATATGTGTGATCTGAATATGTGTGAGATGTGTGATCAGTGTGTCAGTGTGATATGTGTGTGTGTGTGATATGTGTGATATGTGTGATATGTGTGTGTGATCATGTGTGATCAGTGTGATGTGTGATATGTGTGATGTGTGATATGTGTGATATGTCTGTGTGATATGTGTGTGATATGTGTGATATGTGTCGTGTGATATGTGTGATATGTGTGATATGTGTGATATGTGTGATATGTGTGATATGTGTGATATGTGTGATATGTGTGATATGTGTGATATGTGTGATATGTGTGATCTGTGAGTGTGTCAGTGTGATATGTGTGATATGTGTGATATGTGTGATAAGTGTGATGTGATGTGTGATATGTGTGATCATTGTGATCATTGTGATCATTGTGAATTGTGTGATTGTGATGATGTGTGATATGTGTGATATGTGTGATATGTGTGTATATGTGTGATATGTGTGATAATGTGTGATATGTGTGATATGTGTGATATGTGTGATATGTGTGATATGTGTGATATGTGTGATATGTGTGATCAGTCTGATATGTGTGATATGTGTGATCAGTGTGATATGTGTGATATGTGTGTGTGATGTGTGTTATGTGTGTCAGATCTGATGTTGTGATATATATGTGATAGTGTGATGTGTGTGATATGTGTGATCAGTCTGTGTGATGTGTGATATGTGTGATATGTGAGTGTGATATGTGTGATATTTTGTGTTGTGTGTGATAGTGCTTGATAGTTGTGTGATACAGTGTGATGTTGTGATAATGTGTGATTTGTGATATGTGATGATTTTGTGATATGTGTCTTGTGATCGTGATAGTGTGATTGTGAGTGTGATATGTGTGATCATGTGTGATGTGGATGTGTGATATCGTGTGATATGTGTGATATGTGTGTGATCAGTGGAGTGTGTATGTATGTGTGAGGTGCTATGTGATAGTGTGTATGTGTGATCAGTGTGGATATGTGTGATATGTGTGATCAGTGTGATTGTGTGATCAGGTGATATGTTGTGATATGTGTGATATGTGTGTGTGGTGTGTTATGTGGTGTCAGTTGATGTGTGATATGTGATATGTGATGTGATGTGTGATGTGATATGTGTGATCATGTGATATGTGTGATATGTGTGATATGTGTGATCATGTGTGATGTGTGTGTGTTGTGTGGTGTGTGTGATGTGTGTGATATGTGTGATCAGTGTGATATGTGTGATAGTGTGATATGTGATAATGTGATATGTGTGATCAGTGTATAATGTGTGATATGTGTGATAGTGTGATGTGATTGTGATGTGTGATATGTGTGATCAGTGTGATAGTGTGAATGTGTGAGTGTGATATGTGTGATCAGTGTGATATGTGTGATAGTGTGATAATGTGTGTGATCATGTGATCATTGTATATTGTGATAGTGTGATCAGTGTGATATGTGTGATATGATATGTGTGTGTGTGAAGTGTGTGATATGTTGTGTGATGTGTCTATGTGATGTGTGATCAGTGATGTGATATGTGTGATAATGATGTGATGTGGGTGATATGTGTGATATGTGTGATATGTGTGATCAGTGTGATATGTGTGATCATGTGTGATATGTGTATGTGTGATCAGTGTGATATGTGTGATATGTGTGATATGTGTGATCAGTGTGAATGATATGTGTGAAGTGTGTATGTGTGTGATATGAAGTGTGATGTGTGATATGTGTGATATGTGTGATCAGTGTGATATGTGTGATCAGTGTGATATGTGTGATATGTGTGATATGTGTGATCAGTGTGATATGTGTGATCAGTGTGATATGTGTGATCAGTGTGATATGTGTGATCAGTGTGATCAGTGTGATGATGTGTGATATGTGTGAGTGTGATCAGTGTGATGATATGTGTCAGTTGATATCAGTGTGATATGTGTGATATGTGATGAGTGTGATCAGTGTGATATGTGTGTGTGATCAGTGTGATCAGTGTGATATGTGTGATATGTGTGATATGTGTGATCAGTGTGATCAGTGTGATATGTGTGATATGTGTGATATGTGTGATATGTGTGATCAGTGTGATCAGTGTGATATGTGTGATACTCACTGTTTTATCCTTTTTATTACTGTTTAATACTCAAACATACACCATTAATAAAAGTAGAGTGACTTTTATTTATTTTACAGTGTAATGAGAATCACATCTACACTATTTAAACATGCTGTTAGTTTAATATACGAGATAATGTGAGATAATGAGATAAAAGTCATGTGAGGAGTTTCTGCAGAAAAGTGACATTTAAATGTAAGAGTAACATTTCCAGCTGAAATAGAAGTGAATAAATAATTATTAGAGCATGGCGTTTGTGTGATAAGGATTTGATCATGTGGAATGGTGACAGAATGACACTGAGGATGTGTGTGTGTGTGTGTGTGTGTGTGTGAAATATCGTTGTTTACCTCTGACGATGATGTTTGTGGATTTCTTGGCTGCGTTTCCCACATTGTTTTCAGCGATGCAGCTGTAAACCCCCGAGTCGTCTGTAGCCAGTGAAGGAACAGTCAGAGTTCCAGCGTTCAGGACACTGTTTACAGGAAGAGTCTGGCCGTGTCGTATCCACGTCAGGACCGGCGAGGGTTCTCCTCCTGTACTCACACACACCAGTGTCAGGCTCTGTCCGGGGTTAGCCACGATGGAATCCTCCGCTAACACCTTAACACTTGGAGACGCTAGTTAAGAAAAACAAACACAAAAACAAGACTTATTTCCATCAAGTCGATTGTGATACACCACAACACAAACAACAAACACATTCCTGCTCCAAAACAACCAACGGATCTGAACAGATCGAAACGTAGTGATGAAATAAATATTAGTGTTTTGTAGGTCTGCATCACCGCACTGAACATGAAGAAGAAGAGCAGATCCATAACATAAAGTGTGTGTGTGTGTGTGTTTGTGTGTGTGTGTACCTGTAGTGTTAGTGAGCTGGAAAAGTACACTCTTATCAGGAATGCCACACACACTGCGGACTGACGCGCTGCACGTGTAGTTGGCGTAATCCTGAGGTCGAAGGTTTTTCAGCTTCAGTATCTTGGTTTCACCCTGCAGGGAAAAAACATAACATTTCACCCAAGATATACTTCATATCTAACAATCACTTACACACCACACACACACACACACACACACACACACACACACACACACACACACACACACACACACACACACACACACTCACACGAATCATTTTAACAACAGTGAATAAAGTAATATAGTACCCATAATTCCCCTCTCCTGATGATGATGTGGACATTAGATGTTCGTCTTATTTTGAATAAATGGTGGATTGATTGATCTTTTGTGAATTTTTATTTGATCAAAAGTGTTTTCTAAAAATATTTGATATTTGTACTTTGAACCTGAACAATATTTAATTCTGAATTTATTTCAAATAAATGTATTTGTACTGATGTGGTGTGAATCAGCATAATATTATAGAATTGATTAACTCAGGCATGTCTGAGGCCCCGGGCCCCGGGGCCCCTGTCAGAACATCTATAACATGCGGCCCGCAGGCAACACGTAGAAAAAACACCCTACTTTATATTTGGCCAGAAGATGGCAGTAGAGCCGCAGCGGCGCTCTAAGCGTGACTTATTTATTACTTTTATAGTAAAAACGACATCGAGAATAAACATTTGTTGTGTTAAAGGTTTTGATTTCAGCGGATTGATATTTATTTATTTATATTTGAATAAATACGGGGTGGGGGGGGCACGATGATTTAGTGTTTATCACATTCGCCTGACACCGCCAGGGTCCGGGTTCGATTCCCATCTCGGCCATGTGTGTGTGGAGTTTGTGCATGTTCTCCCCGTGTCTCAGGGGGTTTTTCTCCGGGTTCTCCGGTTTCCTCCCCCGGTCCAAAAACATGCACGGTAGGTTGATTGGCACCTTGAAAAATTGTCCCTAGTGTATGAATGTGTGTGAGTGTGTGTGTGTGTGTGTGTGTGTGTGTGTGATGGGTTGGCATTCCATCCAGGGTGTATCCTGACGCTGCCTTAATGCCCATAGACGTCGCCTGAGATAGGACACAGACTCCCCGTGACCCGAGGGAAGATCGGATAAAGCGCTAGAAGATGAATGAATGAATGAATGAATGAATGAATATGGTCAGACAGTGACACACACTGCGGTAATCACTTGTTCATTTGTGTTCATTTTTCCAGCACTAATAAATAAATGAATAATAAAGATAATCTGTGTTAAATGAGTGACTGTAGAGCAGAGTGTTTATTCAGAACAGTAAACGTAGTGAGAGAGATAGTGAGGAAGATGTGAGACACACACCCTCGTCCTCATGTCTGACATAACTGTAACGTTGTGAGGCGTTATAAAGCCTACCTGTGTGAAGAAGGGTTCATAGATCTCCACACCCTTGTCAGAACCTTGGGACAGAAAGTCCCGCCCCCGTCTCCAGCTGTAGCGCACCGGGGGGTTGGAGTTCGCCGCACATCGCAGGAAAACCGTTCTTTCATAGTAGAATTGTTCTTTAGCTTCTCCCACACTCTGGTGTACGGTCACCACTGGATCATCCAGATCTGCGGATCCAATCATCCCCTCATCACTGACCAATCAGCAGCTCCGAGCGCCTGACGCTCATCACAATACAGATATATGTTTGTGAACGTTTGTTGTTGATCTTGTGTGTGTTGTGAAAGCTTTACTTGTGTACAGTAATGACATAACACTTTTCTATAAAGGACAATTCCTCTGTGTGTGTCCCTCACCAGGTTATAGATCAGGTTATAACCACTGCATGTGTAATAACCCCACTTTAGCCCCCACCAGTCTGATCTAACGCTCTCCTTCACCATCAGACAAACTGCGTGTACCATGTGACCCTGTGCATGCTTGTTGTTGGACTTGATGTAGACTTGAACTCACAATAAACGTCCACTCGTATGGATTTAATGGCCGGAGCTCCGAAGCCGTTCTCCGCTTTACAGTAATAACGGCCCCCATGATGCCTCTGGATGTGAGAAATACGCAGAGTTTCGTTGAACACGCTGGACTCGTGAAAGCGATCAGAAGCACTGCCCGCTGTTTTCGTCCACCGTATCTGTAAACAAATGGTAAGCACACAAACACACTCCTTACCACTCATGTTCCAACGTGGATGTAATGACTTTCTCACTGACAGAGGAGGAGAAATGTCCCTCATTATGAGGAAATGTTGTTATTCTTATTATTATTACTTTAGTGTTGTTGTTGTTGTTGTTGTTTTTACACAAACGTCGTCTCAAGTGTCTCAGTCTGTCATGGCCTTGTGGTCTCAAAAGACAATATTCCCAGAATTCCCACTATAAGTCTTCTTTAGATTGTGGAATTTACACCAGTTATTCGGTATTGTACATTTTACTGACAATAAAATATTCTTTGTTTAAATGTGCATCAGCATCACCACTGTACAGAAATCCCATGTGGGAATGTTCTCTAAACAGCGGGACCGCGCGACGGACGAGTAGGAAAAAAAAACCCTTCTGGGAAAAAATGATCAATCGTTTCATTTTTATCCGCTATCAGGTGATGAGAATATATCAGATTTCAATATAACACTTTTATAAATGACATACAACACAATTACTGTGAAGATTTAGTAATAAAACTCTTCATTTACACTCGTACTGATCCTGCTGTTCATACTAAACTTCTTTCTCTCTGTAATAACACATCAATAATAATAACACGCACAATAACGATAACTGTATCCTGGAAGGTCCTTATTGTGTGTGTAATTAATAAATAAAATAAATACATCTATATTAGATCTGATAGTGATGTTCGAGATCCACAGCACAAATTCATTATTATTTTATTGTCCACTTTCTGATTAAACCTTCATTATATACACTTTATTATTGATATTACATCCCTCAAGATCATTTTCCATTTACAGCACACATCCTGTATTTACTGTTACTTTACACACTTTTCATTATTTCAGTGTAAATGCAGAATACCACAACAAACTATACAATGTATGAGAAATAAACCTGAGCAACATTACAATAAACTCTCCTTCATTATTGTTTTATTACAAATGAATATTTTTATTTGTATTTTAGCTTCATTACATGATTCATTCATGTCTCTCTCACACACACACACACACACACACACACACACACACACACACACACACTGATTAGTTACAGGATGGTGTTTACTCCATAGTGACGTGTGGTGCTGTTTGTTTCTCCGTCTGGATGTTCCTCTACATGCAGTCTGATGATCACATGGTAGGATTAGGATTAGGTTTTGGATTAGATTCTTTAAAATTGTGTCTGATCCTTCATAATACACACACTGTTTTCTAATAGATGTTTATTTACATCATTACATGTACTTTACTGTTTACACATGTGTACTGGACAACAAACAATAATCTAATCTCGAACACATTCCTGAAACCCCCTGGTGTGAGCTTTATTATCGGTTCTTTACACTTTGTAGATTAATATCAGAAAGAACTGGAGCAAATGACAATCTTATATAGTTATAATGTTTTTTTTTTCATTTTGGACATAAGTGATAATTGTCAAAGAGAAAAGTGCAGTTCAGTGTGATACAATCACATGACTGTATTGTGTAGTGTGTGAGAAGATAAACAGTCCTGTGTGTATAAATATCCCACATGCAGCATTATTAATATCACAGTAAATGTAACATCAGCATGGGACAAAATCCTTTAATCCCTCCGTGTATCATCCGTCCATCTTCTCATCGTGTTTTCCACCCAGATTGTGCCACATGTCACACACGTGTGTAACGTTCTATCTGCCAGTGAACATTTATAGTGATTATAATGCACTATATCTCATTCATGCACTCTCTATTCCACCTCGCCTTAACCTGTTTATACACTGTGCAGGAGACATGACTACAGACTGGATGGGACACCAAGCATTTGTACAAACACACACACACACACACACACGGTCATGTTTCATACCCTCCATAGAAAGCCTTCTGAGAAATGTTCTCCTACAGCAGGAGTGGATTCAATCTGTCCACACACTATTGGACCTTTCTTTGCCAGGCTCATTGCCACAAGCGCGCGCGCGCGTGTGGTGGTGTGTGTGTGTGTGTGTGTGTGTGTGTGTGTGTGTGTGTGTGAAAGCCCTACAGATGTTTGTGTGTTAGACATGAGGAGAAGGTCACACCTGAGGTCGTGGATGTCCTGAGACCAGGCAGGTCAGCTCCAGCGTCTCGCCCTCGCGGATGGTGTACACTCTCTCGGTGTAGCGCTCCTCCTCTACGTTACAGGCGTGACCAGAGTGAATGATACGTACACTCGGAGGAGCTGCACACGTTCCACACAAACACAAACACAATCTACAATCAAACTCACAATCTACAGTGAATAATTCACTTTTACTGCACTTCATCTCAGGGGCTGTGATCCAATACACTGTACTGTGTGTAAGGAATTACATCTGAGGTGTAACAGTACTGAGGTGTAACTGATGTGTAACGGTACTGAGGTGTAACGGTACTGAGGTACTGAGGTGTAACAGTACTGAGGTGTAGTACTGAGGTGTGCAGTACTGAGGTGTAACAGTACTGAGGTGTAACAGTACTGAGGTGTAACGGTACTGAGGTGTAACGGTACTGAGGTGTAACAGTACTGAGGTGTAACAGTACTGAGGTGTAACGGTGCTGAGGTGTAACGGTGTACTGAGGTGTAACGGTGTACTGAGTGTACGGTACTGAGGTGGTAACGGTACTGAGGTGTAACAGTCCTGAGGTGTAACAGTACTGAGGTGTAACTGTACTGAGGTGTAACGGTACTGAGGTGTGTAAAAGTCTCTGAGGTGTAACAGTTCTGAGGTGTAACAGTACTGAGGTGTAACAGTACTGAGGTGTAACGGTACTGAGGTGTAACAGTACTGAGGTGTAACGGTACTGAGGTGTAACGGTACTGAGGTGTAACAGTACTGAGGTGTGACTTGTTTGTGTAACGGTACTGAGGTGTACGGTACTGAGGTGGTACTGAGGTGTAACAGTACTGTACTGAGGTGTAACGGTACTGAGGTGTAACGGTACTGAGGTGTAACTGAGGTGTAACAGTACTGAGTGTGTAACTGAGGTGGTACTGAGGTGTAACGGTACTGAGGTGTAACAGGTGTACTGTACTGAGGTGTAAACGGTACTGAGGTGTAACGGTACTGAGGTGTAACAGTTCTGAGGTGTAACAGTACTGAGGTGTAACAGTTCTGAGGTGTAACGGTACTGAGGTGTAACAGTTCTGAGGTGTAACTGAGGTGTAAGTACTGAGGTGTAACGGTACTGAGGTGTAACGGTGCTGAGGTGTAACGGTACTGAGGTGTAACGGTACTGAGGTGTAACGGTGCTGAGGTGTAACGGTACTGAGGTGTGTAAAAGTCTCTGAGGTGTAACAGTACTGAGGTGTAACAGTTCTGAGGTGTAACGGTACTGAGGTGTAAGGTACTGACTGAGGGGGTAACGGTACTGAGGTGTAACGGTACTGAGGTGTAACGGTGTACTGAGGTGTAACGGTACTGAGGTGTAACGGTGCTGAGGTGTAACGGTACTGAGGTGTAACGGTACTGAGGTGTAACAGTACTGAGGTGTAACGGTACTGAGGTGTAACGGTACTGAGGTGTAACGGTGCTGAGGTGTAACGGTGCTGAGGTGTAACGGTACTGAGGTGTAACGGTGCTGAGGTGTAACAGTACTGAGGTGTAACAGTACTGAGGTGTAACGGTACTGAGGTGTAACAGTACTGAGGTGTAACAGTTCTGAGGTGTAACGGTACTGAGATGTGTAAAAGTCTCTGACACACACTCTCTCACACACACACACACACACACACGCCTAATTAATAAAGGAAAGTGAAAATATCTGTGTGTGTGTGTGTGTGTGTGTGTGTGTTTAGATGATGCAGTTGTTGTGATGTGTCTAAAACAAGCTGTTTGCTTCACTTGAACGAGGAGACCCGGACCTGTTCCAGCACGACAATGCTCCTGTGCACAAAGCCAGCTCCATGAAGATCTCCTGATATACAGCTCCAACCCTATTAAACACCTCCATCACTACTCCACTTTACTAACACCCATGGAGCTGAAAGCATCTCCTCTAATCTCCACCACATCATGGAACATCTTCCCATTGGAGTGGAGATAACAGCACATGCACTAAATGTGAAATGAGATGTTCCATAAGGTGCACACAGTGTCCAGGACCTGCTGCTGCACGGAGAAGATCCAGTGGAAGTGAAACACGCCTGACTAAACTATCAAAACCTACAAATCAAATGAATACATGACGCATTTATTGCATATTCAGGATTATGTTTCGCCTGTTTACATAACAACAACAATAATAATAACAATAATAACAATAATAATGATGATGATGATGATGATGATGATAATGATCAAAGCTAGGAGCAGCAGTAGAAGTTGTGAGAAGATGGTGATCACTACAAGGTCACAGTGTGTTCTCACCGTACACTCCCTGGCAGTGAATGTCCTGGAGGAACACAGCGAAGAGCCACAGCACAGCAGGACCTGTCTCCATCTTCACGCTCCTGTCTTCATGTCCAGTTCTGCAGTAGACGCGGCCTCCGGTTTGCCGAGGCAGATCACGCAGAGCTGCAGGAGATCAGCGGCTCCTGCATGTGTTCCTCATCCGCTCCTCACAGTCTCCTAAAGCCAGCAGCTCACTGGAACATCCACACAACACCAGCGCACGACAACATCTGCAGCTTCACTTCCACGCTCACACACAACACCCGGCTCTCGTGCACGCGTCCAT